>JASDDO010000008.1:260569777-260903589 GCA_030015575.1 Agapanthus africanus
GTTGTGGATTTAACCACTAGCACGTCAGAGGTATAAGCCAATACGTAACGGGTTACCAGGTATTGACTAAAAGGGACGTCTGTGAGCGAACTCAGCCTGACAACCCTACTGAGCCTGTCAGTGAAAATATCCGTACAGTCCGGTCCGTTCGTCTATGAGCATCGCATGGCGGGCCTAAGGGGTTGGTAAAAGTCAGACCCCCAAAAGTGGTACAAGTCGTGTCGGAGTGTAGCCCAGAACACCCTGAGATACCACTGGAATACCTACCAGTAAATCTCCTTGCCTCGGCCGAGGGCTTCGTGTAATGGCTCTCCTAGACACAGCACGACCTCACCCCCAATACCGGGAGAGACGAACCCTTGAAGAAACGCTCACTGCCTCCATGTGGCTCGGGACTGTACCCAACTAAAACCTGTTTGCACAAATCCTTTGAGCCGTGGTAGGGTAGTAATCAAAGTACAGTGGGAACTCACACAAGACACATGACGATCCCCAGGTCGATGAACTAACCTGTACAGATGTCACCATGGAACTGCCATCTGACGTCTGGTATATGACCAACTGGCATGTTCCTGGCGAGTCCTGTCCGGTGTACTCATAACCCAATGAGCACCTGTATACATCTTAGGTGATCCAACTGACACCAGTGGCTTGTGAGACCGGCCACCGCCCCTCGTCGGGGTCTCGAATGTACACACTAGTCTACTCTGGAGTATCGATGCCCTGTCTTGAAACTCACACGACTAGGGACGATTTAAGGATATGCTTATAGACCCCAGCTCCCACTTATATGATCGCCCTCATACTGCTGGTGGTCAAGCAAGAATCCTAGGGGCTCTATCAACGTGCAATAGCGACTTGTCAGGTCACCTAAAGCAGTACACGATGATAAAGGAAAACCAGATAGCATACTATCATCTCGAGTAAGACTGTCCTACCGGGATAGGTCCTCCATCAATCATTGCAATCACGTACCTGTGACCTAATAATTGACTCTGAGGGCACTATCTCCAACAATCTCCCACTTGCACTCAAGGCTAATTATTGCGATGTCGCATACTCACAGCCCGTGTGATACCGAACACCCAACTCCTCTACCAGTCAGTCTCACAAAGCTCGTTTGCGAAACTATTGCGTTCGAGGAACAGCCTTAGTGAGTGGATCCACTTTGTTGTTTCTTTCTATGTCTCTCTATATCTCAAGTTCGCGGAGAAAGCCATCTCCCGAAAAGAGCAATACCTGTCTTAGAACGTGTCTGGATGTCTGATGGGACATAGCTCATAAATGAACTCCAAATCCAAACTTCTTAGACTGTATCGTCAACTGAACTTAATCAGTATCCTGCGCCATGCCACCCTCAGTATTGCCTTGGATCACCTGTCCAAAATACTGCCCCTCATCAGAAGGAAAACTATAACTCTGACAACCTCCTTGTCGTCCATGTCACCTTGGAAGCCTGGAATGATAACTGTCTCCCGAATGAGTCTGTCGTTATCATATCCCTAGAACATCCACTGCTTCTGACTGTTTCTCCAGGATTGGATCAATGTCAACTTATTGCATCTAGTGCAAGAACAACATCTGGTGTGGTACTTGACATCTCATGATTGACTCAATTGCCTAAGCAAGTGATCTGTCAATCATGCACATCCCTCTCCCCTTTAGTCTGTAAGACACCTTTAGAGAGGGTGACTCCATTACCTGCAGGTACACTACCGTGCCAGGAGTCGTCCATTCTAAATATTCTTAGAATGTTGTCTAAGTACCCAGATTGGGAAACCACCCAGATCTAGATATAAAACCATATATCTAGTAACCAGTATGTCTGATATAAAATCCAATTCCTTTATGGAGAAAACACTGTGTGACGACCAAAGTATAACCGATTGTAGTGTAGGAATATTACTTCCTACTCTGTGTATGTCATCCAAATACCATGACATCACACCCTACTACCTTCTCAACAGATCCATCCCCTATTCTGATGAAGTCAAACCTATGACTGTCATATCAGAAATTGATGATCTATCTCCGCCATATCTGCTTTAGTCTATAAATAGACATAAGCTACCTGTCCACCAATGCTTCCGCTGCTCCCACTGACTACGACAACCCTCTGCCAGAGTCATATACACGTACACTTCTAAAACTAGTTTAGAACGACGCTATAATCATCCTCCGCCGGGTCTCACAGTCTGGAACAACAGCAATGGCAAGTGTGGGTAAACAAGAACCTCCCTGCCACCGTCCTTGAGGCTACCGGAGTACCTCTCGGGTGCCTGAGGTTACCCACCTTATCTGCGGAGTGGCCAATGGAATGTCAGTCCAGATTGAATCTTTAGGTTCCATATCAAATCTTCAGTAATCGTTTGTGGTTCTGGAATCACTTCCAGTTCTACCATACTCCCACTACTGTTTTCTGAAAAAATCCATTTTTATTAAAACTGTGGCGAGTCTAGAACAATATTGCTATTGTTCATCCAGATGGTAGAAAGTCAACCCTCGTCATAGCCTGGGTCAACCCACAAAAAGCCATTACAGAAACGTGCCTTGAGTTGTCCAGTGTCTGGTTTTAATCATAAGCCGGACAACTCCCCGTACCTTAACAACGTTAAGATACGAACTGTTCTATATCCCATATAGGACCAGAGGCACTGATTTAACTGAACCAAATCCAAATCATTCAACTGTCTCCAGTGCATGTCAACTAAATGGAAGGAGGCCGATCAGCGTTACTCAACTTAGGAATGCTTCCAATTATGAGTAACCTGAAAGAGAAGCAAGTTCTCTTAGTCACTAATACCAACTGAATACCATACACAAGTATCTACATCTTCGATCTCTTTGAAGAATCCCGATACTTGCTACACCTGGTTCTCTACTCTATTCAAATACCTATAACTTCTCAAAATTCAGACCCTGTGTTTCCGCGAAACACCTGTCTAAAAACTAGAGAAGTCATAAGTAAACCGAATATAGTACGAGGACCAACCCCTCTGTCCGGATGGACACTGCACCACATACAATACTCTGTATAAGTCCCTTGAGTCTGATAACTCATTCACTGTGTGTCGTTGGTTGAAAACTGTACTTATGGTTAAGAAGAATTACACCGCTGTTTAATGCTCCTTACCTAACCATCCACTGATATAGGTAAACGTCATAGACATAATTTCAGAAAGATATATCTCACTCTATGAAAATAGACATACAAATATATCAATTTGAAATTGGTGCATAAAAGCGGATATTCAAAACCAAATATTTGCCGTCCGGCCAACAACCCAGGTGACTTCCTCAATCACCGATTACAACGAATCCCGATATAATGAGGATGATCACCCAATTCCCAATAACTTACTCCCACTCATCATCTGTAAAACCATACAGATGTGAGAATCATACCTGGTAAATACATACCCTGGAGTAAGTATCTAATCGGGAAATCAGTTTTCTTTTAACAGTACACAGTGAAACTGAAACATTGAAATGTTTCGATGGGGTATCATGGTATTCCTAGTAATGCCTCTTCCAGATTCACGACGGTAACAGTATAATTCTTTGCCCCCTCTCCAAATCCCTTCATATGTCCTTAGTCTTTACCTTCTGCACACCCCTTAGGCCAAATGGTTTTCTTCCTTCCCTACCGTTCGGCACCAGCCTATGGTTTGGAAGAAGACTATCCAATAAGCATAATGGGTGTACTGTCCTAATCCTGGGAGCACTCGCAAAGCGAGAGAAGGTGAAGATAAAAGACACCTGAATAAATCTTATTCCTATTTCTCCTGAACAAGAATCCATCCCCGAACTGGAACAAGTTCCTTTCGAGTTCGTATATAACCATACGATGGAGTATCCAATAAACTGTGGATCTTCGTAGTGATACGGAGTGTCCTGGAGAAATACAAAGGTGATTTAGGATTGGCGAAGAGATACTTGGTTTGGTCGTGAATATCTGTTGCAATTTACTTTGCCCTCTTACTAATCCCTTGCTTTGTCTTAACTTAATACCTTTTGCACACCATCGTTATGCTAATTGGTTTTCTTCATTCCCTACCGGTCGGCACCTGCCTATGGTTTGGAAGAAGACTATCCAATTTACGTAATAGGTGTACTATCTCCTAAACCAAGGAGTACTCGCAACCTGAGAGAAGGTAAAAGGAAAAGACAACTGAATAATCCTATCCGTTTCCTCCAGAACCTGAAACCATCCTCGAATAAATTCTTTCGAGTTCGTATCTAACCATACGATGGTTTTGTCCAATGGAAGTGGACGTTCGTAGTAATACGGGGTGTCCTGGAGAAAAGGGTAATAGTAGGAGTGGCAATGAGGTTTGCAACTCTGACAATCCAAAAAACAGTGTTAAGAAGGTTCGGTCAACATGGTCACTGAGTCATAGTCTTAGGGTCGGGTCAATGGTCGCTGCCAAAGAGAGAGAGAAAAGAAACACTCAGCGTGCACTCTAACCTAGATCAGAATGGTTACCAATTTATCTAATCTGGAAACCTCCCACTGTGCCTCAAATTCTCCTCCAAACCTGAAAGAAGAATTAGTCGGGGTCACCCGAGGAGTAAACTAACTCATCAGTGGGAATCGGGATCCAACTATCATCGCATGATAACGTGACGGAATCCGCTCACGGTATCACACTCCAGAAGGTATGCGCATATCTGGCAAGTTTCAGTTCTTTTGAAACTCCCGATATGGATTTCTGCCCCATGCTCTTATGACCTTGGCGAAGGTCAACAAATCATAAGTCACATGTCAAGTTCTACCCGTCATTATCCAGGTTGATTTGAATCCACCCGTACAAGCCCTTGACGAAGGTCAACAAGGCTATACGACTGTCCCAAACCAACGCATCTATCTATGCACCAGAAAGGTAACAAGCAGCTACCATACACTATGCCTTGACGAAGGTCAACAAACATAGCATGAATACTACGTGCTACCCGTCTGAAACGACGGAGGGCTACGAATGGTTTCTGGCGAAAACCTTTAACGTAATGAACTTGATATCGTTGAAGGAACTGATAGCTTTTAAAAGCATAGTGTCGAAAACCGTTGCTAAAGAGGTCACTCCCGGTGAAGGGATCTCGGCTCTTTCCTCGTAGAATGGGGTGCAGGATATTCCAAATGAATACCGCGATGCAAAGCAAAAGTAATCGGCTATAGTGAAGTTAATGCCCTAACGCAAACTTTTTGTCCAAGGGGTCACTCCCGGTGAAGGGATCTCGGCCCTTGCCTCGTCGACTGAGGAGCAGGATATTCCAACTGAATACCACGATGCAAAACAAAAGAGAACGTCCTTGCAATAACAGCTTTTTGAAAAGTGTTCCAACAACATCAGATTAGGTTTGTTTTTAACTCGCATTGATCCGAATCAACGCAGTCCCATCAATTGATCACACCAAAAAGAAAGAAAATATACTGATGTACGTATATGCCATCCGCATTCGCCACTGGGTCCCGTCATTACCCGTTAGGTTAGCTAACTAACGACAGAGCGGGGACTGGACTAGCGTGGATGTAAAACATATACAACATCTACTAATATATATATACCAATATATTATATTTCGCTCAAGGCGTGAAAGAAATGCAACATCACAGAAAATGTACAGCATCACAGAAACAATACAGATATCTGGGATCCCCGGGTTTCACAGAGCCACTACTGAAACCCGACGTTCCCCTGGTCGTGTGGATAGCCTGTGCAATGAAATCCTAGACCCCTACGGGTGCGGCAAGTCACCCGCCAAAACCTGAAGCGAGGCAGCCCCCTTCAGTGCCGTGAATGGACCACCCAGCACTTCACGGAATCCGGTAACTTGGGCACCCCTCCTGGGTCAACCTGTACCCCCTACGAGTGCGGCGAATAGCCAGCCAATCCTAGAGTGAAGCCCCCTCCGTCTCAATGCCATGAGATGCGGGCTTGTTGCCCTCTAGAACCCGGCTATCCGTGCACTCCTCCTGGGGTAATCCTAGTACAGAAAGTAAAATATACATACAACGGGTACATCGACCGCAACCTGGTCGTGCCCCAAAATAATAATACAATCAGGCAGTGACGGCAGTCCACATGTCGGACGCTCGCCCCGCAATATCAAATGTACAAATTACAACCACAACTATACTAGCATTGCAACCAGGCTATCCCCCACGACCGATCCGCAACATCACAGCAAAAACAGAACATCAACGTGAAAGTCACGTTCGCAAATCCGTCTAACCGGGCTATAGCAGTTAGACCGGATTTACCGATCAAGTGACATTCACGGTCGCAGATATAATGTAAATACTGTGAAATAATGTGTTTAAAATATCCGATCAATCAAATTTTAACAAGTGGGCCCCCAAGCATTACTGTAGCAGATCAAGAAATTCTGGGCCCAATGTTATTATTCCAAAACCCCACTTTTCACCCCAGAAAGCCTCTGTAAAAAATTGGTGCAGGGATCCCCACAGTATGCGGCGGAACAGCGGCGGGAAGGGGGTATTTGCGGCGGTTCCGCACTCCCACTGTGGATTCACTTCATCGAATTTTACAGAGCTCTTAGAGTTTCCAGTACATCAATATTTTACAACCTGAAAAATTTTTCGAGACCAAAAAATTTCAACAGAAACTGATGCTAACAAAAATGTAGATTTTGGAGTTTTGGTCGATCGGAAATGCAAAACACATTAAACCAAGCTAGACTAAGTTAATGGCGAGGCTCTGATACCAGTGTAAGTGCACGGCGGCGCCCCGGCCGTCAATCCGATGGCCAAATGCGGAAGCGGTGATAAACTTTAATTTTGCGGACTTAGCAAACCGGCACAACCGCGCACTAAACACCCGGATCGAACCACTAACTAGTCCTAGCTATCTACAAGAAAGGGAAGAGAGATATACCGACAGATCCGAGTCCTCCGGTCTTCTCGTCGTCGTCCCGATCTCCTGCGGAATGTGCTGTCTCCTCCTGGTCGCGGAAGTGCGCCACAACGCCTACTTCTTTTACGGGCTCCCACCTCAACGCCGAGGCAACTCGGGCACGAAGCTGGCTAGTCGACGTGCCCAAGATTTGCTGTAGAATATCTAGTGAGCAAGTCTCATTTTTAGGGTTCATGGAGATGCCTTTGTGGTGGAGTAATGATACAAGAACTATGTGGAGGGACTTTGGGGATTTTGGAACATGAAATGAGCAAAACCCCACTCCAAAAAAATTTGGACAGCCCACCTCCCATATGGCCGGCCACTACAATGGGGGAGAGAGAATGAGAATAGAGAGAGTCCCAAAAAATATGGGAGCCATTCTCATATATTCAAAAGAGAGAGAGAGGAATGGTTATCACATGAACCAATGATAACAAAGCAAAACCAACACTCAACTAACAACCATCTCTCATCATCAACAATCATGTCCACAAAAGTCATGCCATCATGACAAGAAGTCAAGTCAAAAGGTCAAGGTATGGAGCAACCAGGATGAAGTCAAAAAGTCAAGTGATCACGATATGGCAATATGCAAAAGACCCCCTCCACAAATGCCTATTTGCAACAATGCAAATAAGCCCTCCTCCACCAATCATCGGCCAATGAACGATACAAAGGAAATTGGCCGAAACGGAAAGCAAACTGGAAACTCCAGAAAACTGGTCCCGTAATAAATTACAGGAAAACCCCGATACTGTGCATACACACCCGCATTTGTATTCCGACAGAAATACAAATGCAATGAGACAAAATCTCCACTGTACTATACTAGAATCCGGCTTATACCAAAACCGGCTAGTAATATCTGTTCGATCCTGATCCATGCAATACCGCACGTATCAGATCGAACGCTGCCATATATCCATACGGCCTATTGTACAAACTGTCCGATCCTGATCCGTGCAATACCGCACGTATCTCCATACGGCCTCTACAACCTTTTGCCCGAAAGCTGAGTAACTGAATGTGGGGGACTCTAAAGACTCGTCAATACCTTGGTTGTGGATTTAACTACTAGCACGTCAGAGGTATAAGCCAATACGTAACGGGTTACCAGGTATTGACTAAAAGGGACGTCTGTGAGCGAACTCAGCCTGACAACCCTACTGAGCCTGTCAGTGACAATATCCGTACAGTCTGGTCCGTTCGTCTATGAGCATCGCATGGCGGGCCTAGGGGGTTGGTAAAAGTCAGACCCCCAAAAGCGGTACAAGTCGTGTCGGAGTGTAGCCCAGAACACCCTGAGATACCACTGGAATACCTACCAGTAAATCTCCTTGCCTCGGCCGAGGGCTTCATGTAATGGCTCTCCTAGATACAGCACGACCTCACCCCCAATACCGGGAGAGACGAACCCCTGAAGATACGCTCACAGCCTCCATATGGCTCGGGACTGTACCCAACTAAAACCTGTTTGCACGACTCCTTTGAGCCGTAGTAGGGTAGTAATCAAAGTACAGTGGGAACTCATACAAGACACATGACGATCCCCAGGTCGATGAACTAACCTGTACACATGTCACCAGGGAACTGCCATCTGACGTCTGGTATATGACCAACTGGCATGTTCCCGGCGAGTCCTGTCCGGTGTACTCATAACCCAATGAGCACCTGTATACATCTTAGGTGATCCAACTGACACCAGTGGCTTGTGAGACCGGCCACCGCCCCTCGTCGGGGTCTCGAATGTACACACTAGTCTACTCTGGAGTATCGATGCCCTGTCTCGAAACTCACACGACTAGGGACGATTTAAGGATATGCTTATAGACCCCAGCTCCCACTTATATGATCGCCCTCATACTGCTGGTGGTCAAGCAAGAATCCTAGGGGCTCTATCAACGTGTAATAGCAACTTGTCAGGTCACCTAAAGCAGTACACGATTATAAAGGAAAACCAGATAGCATACTATCATCTCGAGTAAGACTGTCCTACCGGGATAGGTCCTCCATCAATCATTGCAATCACGTACCTGTGACCTAATAATTGACTCTGAGGGCACTATCTCCAACAATCTCCCACTTGCACTCAAGGCTAATTATTGCGATGTCGCATACTCACAGCCCGTGTGATACCGAACACCTAACTCCTCTACTAGTCAGTCTCACAAAGCTCGTTTGCGAAACTATTGCGTTTGAGGAACGGCCTTAGTGAGTGGATCCGCTTTGTTGTTTCTTTCTATGTCTCTCTATATCTCAAGTTCGCGGAGAAAGCCATATCCCGAAAAGAGCAATACCTGTCTTAGAACGTGTCTGGATGTCTGATGGGACATAGCTCATAAATGAACTCCAAATCCAAACTTCTTAGACTGTATCATCAACTGCACTTAATCAGTATCCTGGGCCATGCCACCCTCAGTATTGCCTTGGATCACCTGTCCAAAATACTGCCCCTCATCAGAAGGAAAACTATAACTCTGACAACCTCCTTGTCGTCCATGTCACCTTGGAAGCCTGGAATGATAACTGTCTCCCGAATGAGGCTGTCGTTATCATATCCCTAGAACATCCACTGCTTCCGACTGTTTCTCCAGGATTGGATCAATGTCAACTTATTGCATCTAGTGCAAGAACAACATCTGGTGTGGTACTTGACATCTCATGATTGACTCAATTGCCTAAGCAAGTGATCTGTCAATCATGCACATCCCTCTCCCCTTTAGTCTGTAAGACACCTTTAGAAAGGGTGACTCCATTACCTACAGGTACACTACCGTGCCAGGAGTCGTCCATCCTAAATACTCTTAGAATGTTGTCTAAGTACCCAGATTGGGAAACCACCCAGATCTAGATATAAAACCATAGATCTAGTAACCAGTATGTCTGATATAAAATCCAATTCCTTTATGGAGAAAACACTGTGTGACGACCAAAGTATAACCGATTGTAGTGTAGGAATATTACTTCCTACTCTATGTATGTCATCCAAATACCATGACATCACACCCTACTACCTTCTCAACAGATCCATCCCCTATTCTGATGAAGTCAAACCTGTGACTGTCACATCAGAAATTGATGATCTATCTCCGCCATATCTGCTTTAGTCTATAAATAGACATAAGCTACCTGTCCACCAATGCTTCCGCTGCTCCCACTGACTACGACAACCCTCTGCCAGAGTCATATACACGTACACTTCTAAAACTAGTTTAGAACGACGCTATAATCATCCTCCCGCCGGGTCTCACAGTCTGGAACAACAGCAATGGCAAGTGTGGGTAAACAAGAACCTCCCTGCCACCGTCCTTGAGGCTACCGGAGTACCTCTCGGGTGCCTGAGGTTACCCACCTTATCTGCGGAGTGGCCAATGGAATGTCAGTCCAGATTGAATCTTTAGGTTCCTTATCAAATCTTCAGTAATCGTTTGTGGTTCTGGAATCACTTCCAGTTCTACCATACTCCCACTACTGTTTTCTGAAAAAATCCATTTTTATTAAAACTGTGGCGAGTCTAGAACAATATTGCTATTGTTCATCCAGATGGTAGAAAGTCAACCCTCGTCATAGCCTGGGTCAACCCACAAACAGCCATTACAGAAACGTGCCTTGAGTTGTCCAGTGTCTGGTTTTAATCATAAGCCGGACAACTCCCCGTACCTTAACAACGTTAAGATACGAACTGTTCTATATCCCATATAGGACCAGAGGCACTGATTTAACTGAACCAAATCCAAATCATGCAACTGTCTCCAGTGCATGTCAACTAAATGGAAGGAGGCCGATCAGCGTTACTCAACTTAGGAATGCTTCCAATTATGAGTAACCTGAAAGAGAAGCAAGTTCTCTTAGTCACTACTACCAACTGAATACCATACACAAGTATCTACATCTTCGATCTCTTTGAAGAATCCCGATACTTGCTACACCTGGTTCTCTACTCTATTCAAATACCTATAACTTCTCAAAATTCAGACCCTGTGTTTCCGCGAAACACCTGTCTAAAAACTAGAGAAGTCATAAGTAAACCGAATATAGTACGAGGACCAACCCTCTGTCCGGATGGACACCGGACAACATACAATACTCTGTATAAGTCCCTTGAGTCTGATAACTCATTCACTGTGTGTCGTAGGTTGAAAACTGTACTTATGGTTAAGAAGAATTACACCGCTGTTTAATTCTCCTTACCTAACCATCCACTGATATAGGTAAACGTCATAGACATAATTTCAGAAAGATATATCTCACTCTATGAAAATAGACGTACAGATATATCAATTTGAAATTGGTGCATAAAAGCGGATATTCAAAACCAAATATTTGCCGTCCGGCAAACAACCCAGGTGACTTCCTCAAATATCACCGATTACAACGAATCCCGATATAATGAGGATGATCACCCAATTCCCAATAAATTACTCCCACTCATCATCTGTAAAACCATACAGATGTGAGAATCATACCTGGTAGCCCGGTACGTATTGGCTTATACCTCTGACGTGCTAGTGGTTAAATCCACAACCATGGTGTTGACGAGTCTTTAGAGTCCCCCACATTCAGTTACTCAAGTTTCGGGCGAAACGCTGTAGAGGCCGTATGGATATATGGCAGGATCCGATCAGATACGTGCGGTATTGCACGGATCAGGATCGGACGGTTAGTACTTAAGGCCGTATGGAGATATGGTAAGGTCCAATCAGATACGTGCGGTATTGCACGGATCAGGATCGGACAGTTTATACTACAGGACTTATGGATATATGGCAGGGTTCGATCAGATATGTGCGGTATTGCACGGATCAGGATCGAACGGATAATACTAGTCGGCTTTGGTTTAAGCCGGATCCTAGTATAGTACAGTGTAGATTTTGTCTCATTGCATTTTTATTTCGGTTGGAATACAAATGCGGGTGTGTATACACAGTATCGGGGTTTTCCTGTAATTTATTACGGGACCAGTTTTCTGGAGTTACCAGTTTGCTTTCCGTTTCGGCCAATTTCCTTTGTATCGTTCATTGGCCGAAGATTGGTGGAGGAGGGCTTATTTGCATTTATGCAAATAAGTATTTGTGGAGGGTGTTCTTTGCATTTTGTTGGATCATGATGGTTGCACCATCCCTTGACCATTTGACTTCTTCTTTCATGATTGCTTGACTTTTTGTAGCAATCATGGTTGTTGATTAGTTGATGGAGTATGGATTTGTTTGTGATGATTGTTTCTTATGGTGACCTTTTCTCTCTTGCATTATGAGAGTGGTTCCATCATCCATACACCACCTTCTTCATTCTCACTCTCCCCTCACCATGGCAAGGCCGGCCAAGTAGTGGGCTGTCCCAAAATTTTTGGTAGGGATATTTTGTTCTTTTGGCTTCACAAAATCCTTTTAGCTCCTCCTCCAAAAGATATAGTTCATTCCTCCACCAAATGGCAAACTCCATAACCCCAAATGAGACATGGTTGTACACTATTCTGCAGCAAACCTTAGGCACGTCGACTCGCCAGCTTCGTGCCCGAGTTTGTTGCGCCACGGCAGCGCCCCGGCCGTCTTACCGAGGCCAAAATGCGGAATCAAAAATTTTCCTTACTTGGAAACTGGCGTTACCGCGGACAATGAAACCCGGATCGTTAACCATTAACCGATACTAGCTATCAAGAGAAAGGGTGAGAGATGTACCGAGTGATCCGAGTCCTCCGGTCTTCTCCTCATCGTCCCGATCTCCCGCGGAAAGTCTTGTCTCCATATCGTCGCCTCCTCGCCGGAAGGGCACCACATCGCCTGCGTCTTTTACGGGCTCCCGCCTCAATACCGAGGCAACTCGGGCATGAAGCCGGCAAGTCGACATGCCCAAGAAATGCTGTAGAATGTAGTGTAGAAACTTTATCTCTTGGAGTTTATGTAGTTGCCATTGATGGATGGAGGAAGAGGTAAAGAAAATTGGTGCTTTCAATTTTCTAGCAAAAAGAAGATGAGATGAAGAATTCCTCTAATAACAAAATGAACTCTCTCATTCTTTATCTCTCATGTGAAACCTTCTTCCCTCTAGTGAGAATAATAAATGGTGGAGGAATGAAAATACCAACCATATCAAGAAGGGAGGTGAGTGTAGGAGAAAGAGAAAGGTGACCATATCCAAACCTCATCATAACAATCTCACATCAACTACTAATCACCTTTAAGTGATGTAAAGAGAATCAAATGATGGTGGAAAAGAAAAGATGCCATCATAATCAATCATCTCACAAATAAACCCTCCACAAAATGTTATTTGCAAACTTGCAAATAACCCCCTCCATCAGAAAAGTCCGGCCGGGAAAGAATAAAGGAAAACCGGCCGGAACGGAATGCAAACTGGCAACTCCAGAAAACTAGTCCCGTAATAAATTACAGGAAAAACCCCTATACTGTGCATACACACCCGCATCTGTATTCCGTCCGGATACAAATGTTAGTTATGTATATGCCCTAGAGGCCATTGTTGTACATATGATGTATATTATAATGGATGCTTGGTTATATATAGAGAAGACTTTCTTGCTCGTCATGATAGTATGCTATTTGGTTTCACTTTATCTTAACATGTTGACTTGTATTGGTTTACTGTTTTACTCTCACATGTTGATAAAGCCCTTAGGATCTGTACTCGACTACTGGGACTATGATGAGATCATACTAGTGGGGCCGCGGTAGTCGATGAGTACATCCTATAACTGTTCCTAGTCGAGGGTATATCGAGACAGGGCATCGATACACCAGAGTAGACTAGCGTATACGCATCTTGACCCATATGATGGGCGATGGATGATCCCATATCCATCGGTGTTTGACATCAGAGATTGTGTACGGGTGCTCATTGGAGACTGGGTACACTGGACGGACTCGCCGAGAACTCCCAGATGGTGATATACCACATGTCAGATGGCAGTTCTCCGGTGACACAGGTACAGGGTAGTCTGTAGACCCGAGATCGTCATGGAGTCTTGTGTGATTCCCACTGTGCTTTGATTTCCACCTTACCAGGTCCAAGAGGGCGTGCAAAACGGTGGCTTTTGGGTACAGTCCCGAATCACATGGAGGCAATGAGCGATAGGAGGGGATTCGTCTCTCTCGGTATAGGGAGTTGATGTTGTGCTGTGTTCGATTGGCTATAACTGGAAGTCCCTGGCCAGGGCTGATATAGAGATTTACTGGTAAGTGTTACGAGTAGTTTCTCGACCCGTTATGAGCCACACATCGACACGACTTATCGGTTACTGGGGTCTGACGTATACCACCCCTAGACTTGATATGCGACATATCAGACGAACAGACCGGACTGTACGGGAGTGTTACTGATCGGATTCACAGGAGAACGGACAGGCTAGCTTGTTGATCTTCTGATCGCTCAATACCTGGGTGGCTGTTACGTTTAGCTGACCGCTTGCAGCTTGTGGGTGTTTGATATGATCATCACCTGCTACCGGCGTATTGACGATTCTTTAGAGTCCTACACAGAGGTTTCTTAGCTCAGGCGAAACGGAGTAGAGACACATATGTGATATGTGCAGGACCGAGAATAATGCGATATGGGATACCGTATTATATTCTCGCGAAATTTTGTTTTGAACCGGGTCATCGGATCAAGTGTTGATTCGATAAATCGGTACATGATATATATTAGTCGGTAATATTCGATATAGCCGGATCGTCGGATCAAGTGTTGATTCGATGATTTAATATATAATAATATATATGATATATTATTATATTAACTAATATTGGCTTGCTTTATTATTTCATTTTCTCAGTGGATGATACAATGATATATATGCGATATATGTTAATTGTATTATTTTCTTTTGTTGCAAATATATAATATATATGTGATATATATTATTGTGACATGATATGATTAATTGTTAAACATGTTTAAGGATGATTAATTGAGGTTAAGGTTTGATTAGGGTTGGATGCTTCAAGTTCCTTCTAGAAGCTTTCTTTCTTTTGTCATTACAAAGATCTTTTGTGATGACACATTCTAAACCAAACCAAACCCTTACCCTAGTTGTTTCTCTACTCATTCTCATCCACTCATCCTTGACCATGGTTTACAATTCAATCATATATTCTTTCTATTCATCACAAAAGGTTTTTAATCTCATTATTGATTTTCCATTATCTTCTTCTTCTTCTTGTTGAAGAAGCACTCTTGAAAATCTTTAAGTGATGAAAAGATTATGAGAAAATGATATAAAAAGAGAGCAAAATTACTACTCTCTCATCCTCATCTCATCTAGCCCATGGGATTAGTGTGTTCTCTTCTTTAAGAGTGAGAAAGCTTGAGTCGTAGCAACTTCAAGGTAGATCATCGGAGATTTGGAATACGACAAGCTAGAATGGATCGTTCGAGTCGTGGAGCCTCTCATGAGTCCGGGAGATCGTGGATCGCGGCAAAGGGACTTCTACTCGGAGCTTTTGAAGTGAAGGAGCGGACTACAAAGGTTGTAATCCCTCACACTTAGATAAAAGTTATCTTATTGCATGATTAAACCTAATAATCTAGCAAAGATCCCGGCTTTGGGTTGTTCGGCACGTCTAAAATTTAATCCGGGCATGTTTGATGCCGTTTGAACCTTCACAAGAGTTCCTAGGAACCCTACAGTGGTATCAGAGCCTAGCTAGAGCATTAGGCGATGTGTTTACGAAGTTAAAACTCCGATCGAACCCGAAACGAACAAAATGGACCCCTCTCTGGAAATCTTTTAAATTTTGGGATTTTTCAGAATTAAAAATATGTAAAAAAAATCAGCAGGTAATTCTAAGAATTACCATGAAACACGTGCCCACAATTCAACCAACTGAGCGCGGATCCGCGGCAGGAACATGGATCTCGCGGCGGTTCCGCGGCGGCACTGTAGGATTGGGACACGTGGCTTCATGGTTTTAACCGTAGGTACTTGCTGAATATTCTGGGTATTTTTAATCTGTTCCAGGTGTTTAAAATTCTGGGGTTTGTTTTGTAATAGTAGACTCGATCGGAAATTTTAAATTCGTATTTCTTTCCGGATATTTAGAAACTGTTAAACTATTTGAACGGATATCATTAACTTACTGTTTCCCGGTACGGCAAACTTTCAAGTGTTGAAATTTAATTCGGGTTTAAATCTTTCGGGAAAATTGTACAAGTTATGCGGTGGACCCTCTAGAAGACAACAAACCTTAACTCGATTATGTGACCGTCTTGAATTGCCTTTTGAACCTTCGGGTTTGGGGCAGTACGGCGTGCCACATGTAAGGCGTTGGCTTGACCCTTCTACGGCTGGATCACCGGTACTGTGACATATTCTGGGATTATTTGAACCCCGCTCAAGTGTTGAGCACTTTGGGAAATTTTGGGTGTTTGATTATCTATTCGGAAAGTTTAATACTGTATATTTATCTGGAATGTGATACAATATGTGGAATTCATAGAGTTAGGCATGAAATGCGGAGTATGTGATATTTCGGATTTATGATGTCTAAAGTGATTGTGGATTCCAAATATTATAGTTTTACACTTTCTTTTCTGTGACCGTAAGTGTAATATGTGATATCGCCGGTTTCGTTGCTATATGTCAACGACAATTGGGATGCGCATATTTACTTACGTTGATGATATGAGATATTATGTGTTGCTGTGATATGTTATATTGGATCGTCGCGTTCTGAATAGCCGGGGGTTTTATGTGAGCTGAGGGTTTTTATTTTCATTCATGTAAAATTCATTTGTAATGTAATATTCTTTTATTTGGGGCACTTCCAGGATGCGGTTGCTGTCACCAGTGTATATTATTTACTTTTCCGCATTAGGTAGACCCAAGGTGGGGAGCATAAGTAACCGGGTTCTAGGGTCCAGTGGGAGGCCATCTCGAGGAGTCGAGACCGGGTCTCCTAACCCTAGAATTGGCAGTGTTACTTGTCGCTCTCGTAGGGGTCTTGGGATGTGGGTTTGGCTATTCGTCGCGACCGTGGAATCCGTGTTTTATACAGGCTCGTATTAAAAACACGGACGTCCTAGTATATCCAATATTTCATATATGTTCTTCTGCTGCAATGTTCTGTGATGAGATCATATTACTGCCTGAGACGAATGCTTATACTATATATATATATATGCTGATATATAAATATTACTACTTTCGTTTCTTCTGTGATGCTTAGGAAGCATAAGCTGATGGGATTTTTATTAATGAGATTAATAAAAGAAAAGAAACCTAAAGATGTTGTAGAATCAAAAACTTTATAAAAAGGGGTAGCTACAGTTTTGCTTTGCACAGTGATATATACGATATATCCTGCACCTTATTCGATGAGGAAAGGACCGAGATCCCTTCACCGAGAGTGACTCCTTTAGCAAAACTGGCAGATGCTACAAAACGCGGTTTGTCTTTTGATTGCTTTTAGTGTTTTGCTTTGCACAGCGGTATATATGATATATCCTGCACCTTATTCGATGAGGAAAGGGCCGACGATCCCTTCACCGGGAGTGACCCCTTTAGCGAAACTAAGAAAAGCCTAAAAAACACTCCTTTTTCAAAACTTCACTCGATTCTACGACGATATCATGTTCTTTACGCTCAGGGTTTTCTGAAAAACCTGCGTAGCCCTCCGTCATTTCAGATACATATTATTTAGTATTCGTGCTACGCTTGTTGGCCTGCGTCAAGGCATAGTGTGCGGTAGCTAACTAATATATATCTGTTTATGCATATGATGCAGATTCGATTAGGGTAGTCGTGCGACTTTATTGGCCTGCGTCAAGGGTCGTACGGGTGGGTTTAATTGAATCAAGAAATGACGGGTTGAACTTGACTAGCGCACTATGGTTTGTTGGCCTGCGTCAAGGTCATAGGATGCTAGGGGTAAAAGTTTTATCGGGAATTTCAAGTGTTGAAATTTGCAATGAGATTGCATACCTCCTATGAGATAGTTGGATCCCGATACCCACTGCGAGTAAGAGTTACTCCTGGGAGAGTTTTACATAGGACAATTAGTCATTCAAGTAGGTGTATAGAAAAGTGTTAACGAGGTTACGCCTCTGGGAAAACGAGGTTTACTTTAATTAGGTCCGTGCGAAAGCACGGGGAACCTCCCTCAAAGTACCGACACTGATCTGGCTGAAAGATTGACGAAATTGTAGGGTGTAATTAATCCCGGCTAATCTTACCTTTTAGGGTTTTAAGGTAGATTTGATAAAAACAGTGGGAGACATCCTGATTAGATAAGATAATAACCAATCTAATCTTGCAAGAGCATACGCTAAAGTGTTTTCTTCTCTCTCTCTCCAGGTAGCGACCATTTCAGGCCATAATCAAGATAATAATATGGATGTATTGACTAAACCTGATTATTGTACTGAGCAAGGGAACGTTGGACCCGTTCTTTCTTATAAGAGTTATAAGACTGAACAGGAAACAGGAGAATATCTGGATTCTCACGCCGCCCATAAGAACCTGCATGTTGATGCATCTTCTTCGGGTGTGTTAGTTATTGAGAACTGTTTCTCAGTTCACCCTACGTCCTGGGTATTAGATACCGGATCAGGATCCCACATATGTAAACAGTTACATGGGCTACGTAAAGGTAGAGAACTGGGAAAAGGTGATCATTCCATTCAAGTGGGGAACGGTGCAAGTATTGTAGCCAAAGCAGTTGGCGAATATCACCTTGTATTGCCAAGTAGTAATACACTGATTCTAAATGAGTGCTATTATATACCGAACATGATGTGCAACATTATATCAGTTTCTTTATTGAGTAAAGAGGGATATAATTTTGTAGTACAGGATAATGTTATGAACATATTCCTAGATCAAAAGTTGATTGCATCAGGCTCGTTACATAATGGCATATTCATTCTAAATCAGAATACAGTCCTAAATATACAAAACACACATAAGAGGAAAAGTTCAGATATGAACGAATCCTTCTTGTGGCATTGTAGACTTGGTCATATCAATGCGACACGACTGGCTAAGTTTCATAGGGATGGTTATTTGAATCCGTTCGAATTATCATCTTATGATACTTGCCATTCATGTCTCAAAGGAAAAATGACCAAAGCTCCGTTTAGTGGACACGGAGAAAGAGTTACCGAACTCTTAGGACTGGTACATAGTGATGTATGCGGTCCCATGTCTACGCATGCCAGGAACGGTTCTTCCTACTTCATTACATTCACCGACGATCTCTCTAGATTCGGACATGTATTCCTGATGAAACACAAGTCTGAAGCTTTTGAGAAATTCAGAGAATATAAGCATGAAGTAGAGAATCAAACGGGCAAAAGTATTAAGATTCTTCGATCTGATCGAGGAGGTGAATACTTAAGAGGTGAGTTCCTAGATTATCTAAAAGAGAATGGGATTCTCTCTCAGCGTACTCCTCCTTATACACCACAGTACAACGGTGTATCTGAGCGGAGGAATCGCACCCTATTAGATATGGTGCGCTCTATGATGAGTACAGCTGAGTTACCTATTTCCATCTGGGGGTATGCACTGGAGACAGCTGCAGACCTATTGAATATGGTTCCCACCAAATCTGTGCCAACCACTCCATATGAGATATGGAAATGAAAGAGACCATATCTTAATTATGTTAGGATATGGGGTTGTCCGGCATATGTGAAAACACAAAATCCGGACAAACTCGGCGCAAGGTCTATTCTGTGCAAGTTTATTGGATATCCCAAACATTCGCGCGGGTATATCTTCTACCACACCGAAGAACAAAAGGTGTTTGTTTCTCGGCACGCCACCTTTTTAGAAAAGGAATTTCTTGCAAAAGAGATTAGTGGCTCTGAGGTAGAACTGGAAGAAGTTCCAGCAGAACAAACTACAACAAAAGATTTAGTGGAACCAGAGGATTCAGTAGTACCCGACGAACCCCAGCCTCTCCGCCGATCTAGTAGGGTTTCTCATCCACCTGAGAGATACTACGGTTTTCTCATTGATGGTGGAAGCGAGGACTGCATCATGGATGATGATGAACCGACTAGTTTCGATCAGGTCATCACGAGTGGTGACTCTGTGAAATGGCTGGATGCAATGCGATCTGAGATGGAATCCATGTACACCAATAAAGTGTGGATTTTAGAAAATGCTCCTGAAGGGGTAAAACCCATTGGGAGCAAGTGGATTTTTAAAAAGAAATTTGGTGTAGATGGAAAAGTTGAGACTTTCAAAGCTAGACTTGTAGCAAAAGGTTTTCGCCAAAGACCAGGTGTGGACTATGACGAAACCTTTTCTCCAGTGGCTATGCTTAAGTCCATCCGGATCTTACTTGCCATTGCTGCATATCATGACTACGAAATCTGGCAAATGGATGTTAAGACCGCCTTTCTAAACGGTGATTTAGAAGAGTGCGTGTACATGACTCAGCCAGAGGGCTTCGTAGATAGTGGGAGCAGCGGAAAGGTGTGCAAGCTGCTTAAATCCATTTATGGGTTAAAGCAAGCATCGCGGAGTTGGAACATCTGTTTTGATGTTGTAGTCAAAGAGTTTGACTTCATCAAAAATATAGATGAACCTTGTATCTATAAGAAGGTAGAAGAGGGTTAGGTTGTCTTCCTCGTATTGTACGTGGATGACATACTCTTGATAGGAAATGATATTCCTATGATGCAATCAGTCAAGCTCTTCTTATCACAGAGATTCTCAATGAAAGATCTAGGTGATGCCTCCTGCATATTGGGAATCATGATCTATAGAGATAGATCTAAACGGATACTGGGATTGTCCCAATCCAGGTACATTGACACCATACTAAAGAGGTTTAGTATGGATGAATCCAAGCGTGGGAACCAACCCACGATCTCTGGACTCACTCTCTCCAAAGAGATGTCTCCCAAGACTGATTTGGAGAGAGCTCGCATGCAAGGGATACCCTATGCTTCGGCAGTAGGCTCTATCATGTATGCGATGCTATGTACCAGACCCGATGTAGCATACTCACTAAGTGTAGTGAGTCGGTATCAAGCAGATCCTGGAGAGAGTCATTGGACAGCTGTAAAGAACATTCTCAAGTACTTACGAAGGACTAAGGAGATGTTCTTGGTGTATGGTAATGGAGAACTCCAGGTGGAGTCCTTTACCGATTCCAGCTTCCAAAGTGATAAGGACGACTCTAAGTCGCATTCGGGTTTTGTCTTTACCCTCAATGGAGGGGCGGTATGTTGGAAGAGTTCCAAACAGGATACCGTTGCAGACTCAACGATGGAGGCTGAATACATCGCTGCCAACGATGCTGCCAAAGAGGCTGTCTGGATCAAGAAGTTCATTAGTGAACTTGGTGTGGTTCCATCCATTGAGCATCCAATACCTCTGTATTGCGATAACAATGGAGATGTGGCTTTGGCCAAGGAACCCAGGTCCCATCAGAAGTCCAGACATATTCTGAGGCGGTATCACCTGATCAGGGAGATAGTTGATCGCCGGGAGATCGAGGTCAGGAGAGTAGATACGAAGGACAACACTGCGGATCCATTCACCAAGGCTATTCCCCAGATACAGTTTGAGAGATTATTCGGGATGCTAGGTATGAGATACTACAGCAGCTGGCCTTAGTGCAAGTGGGAGATTGTTAGTTATGTATATGCCCTAGAGGCCATCGTTGTACATATGATGTATATTATAATGGATGCTTGGTTATATATAGAGAAGACTTTCTTGCTCGTCATGATAGTATGCTATTTGGTTTCACTTTATCTTAACATGTTGACTTGTATTGGTTTACTGTTTTACTCTCACATGTTGATAAAGCCCTTAGGATCTGTACTCGACTACTGGGACTATGATGAGATCATACTAGTGGGGCCGCGGTAGTCGATGAGTACATCCTATAACTGTTCCTAGTCGAGGGTATATCGAGACAGGGCATCGATACACCAGAGTAGACTAGCGTATACGCATCTTGACCCATATGATGGGCGATGGATGATCCCATATCCATCGGTGTTTGACATCAGAGATGGTGTACGGGTGCTCAGTGGAGACTGGGTACACTGGACGGACTCGCCGAGAACTCCCAGATGGTGATATACCACACATCAGATGGCAGTTCTCCGGTGACACAGGTACAGGGTAGTCTGTAGACCCGAGATCGTCATGGAGTCTTGTGTGATTCCCACTGTGCTTTGATTTCCACCTTACCACGTCCAAGAGGGCGTGCAAAACGGTGGCTTTTGGGTACAGTCCCGAATCACATGGAGGCAATGAGCGATAGGAGGGGATTCGTCTCTCCCGGTATAGGGAGTTGATGTTGTGCTGTGTTCGATTGGCTATAACTGGAAGTCCCTGGCCAGGGCTGATATAGAGATTTACTGGTAAGTGTTACTAGTAGTTTCTCGACCCGTTATGAGACACACATCGACACGACTTATCGGTTACTGGGATCTGACGTATACCACCCCTAGACTTGATATGTGACATATCAGACGAACAGACCGGACTGTACGGGAGTGTTACTGATCGGATTCACAGGAGAACGGACAGGCTAGCTTGTTGATCTTCTGATCGATCAATACCTGGGTGGCTGTTATGTTTAGCTGACCGCTTGCAGCTTGTGGGTGTTTGATATGATCATCACCTGCTACCGGCGTATTGACGATTCTTTAGAGTCCTACACAGAGGTTTCTTGGCTCAGGCGAAACGGAGTAGAGGCACATATGTGATATGTGCAGGACCGAGAATAATACGATATGGGATACCGTATTATATTCTCGCGATATTTAGTTTTGAACCGGGTCATCGGATCAAGTGTTGATTCGATGAATCGGTACATGATATATATTAGTCGGTAATATTCGATATAGCCGGATCGTCGGATCAAGTGTTGATTCGATGATTTAATATATAATAATATATATGATATATTATTATATTAACTAATATTGGCTTGCTTTATTATTTCATTTTCTCAGTGGATGATACATTGATATATATGCGATATATGTTAATTGTATTATTTTCTTTTGTTGCAAATATATAATATATATGTGATATATATTATTGTGACATGATATGATTAATTGTTAAACATGTTTAAGGATGATTAATTGAGGTTAAGGTTTGATTAGGGTTGGATGCTTCAAGTTCCTTCTAGAAGCTTTCTTTCTTTTGTCATTACAAAGATCTTTTGTGATGACACATTCTAAACCAAACCAAACCCTAACCCTAGTTGTTTCTCTACTCATTCTCATCCACTCATCCTTGACCATGGTTTACAATTCAATCATATATTCTTTCTATTCATCACAAAAGGTTTTTAATCTCATTATTGATTTTCCATTATCTTCTTCTTCTTCTTCTTGAAGAAGCTCTCTTGAAAATCCTTAAGTGATGAAAAGATTATGAGAAAATGATATAAAAAGAAAGCAAAATTACTACTCTCTCATCCTCATCTCATCTAGCCCATGGGATTAGTGTGTTATCTTCTTTAAGAGTGAGAAAGCTTGAGTCGTAGCAACTTCAAGGTAGATCATCAAAGATTTGGAATACGACAAGCTAGAATGGATCGTTCGAGTCGTGGAGCCTCTCATGAGTCCGGGAGATCGTGGATCGCGGCAAAGGGACTTCTACTCGGAGCTTGTGAAGTGAAGGAGCGGACTACAAAGGTTGTAATCCCTCACACTTAGATAAAAGTTATCTTATTGCATGTTTAAACCTAATAATCTAGCAAAGATCCCGGCTTTGGGTTGTTCGGCACGTCTAAAATTTAATCCGGGCATGTTTGATGCCTTTTGAACCTTCACAAGAGTGCCTAGGAACCCTACAACAAATGCAATGAGACAAAATCTACACTGTACTAAACTAGGATCCGGCTTAAACCAAAGCCGGCTAGTAATATCCGTCCGATCCTGATCCGTGCAATACTGCACGTGTCTGATCGAACCCTGCCATATATCCATACGGGCACTAGTACAAACCGTCCGATCCTGATCCGTGCAATACCGCACATATCTGATCGGACCCTGCCATATCTCCATACGGCCTCTACAGCGTTTCGCCCGAAAGCTTGAGTAACTGAAAGTGTGGTGGACTCTAAAGACTCGTCAATACTATGGCTGTGGATTTAACCACTAGCACGTCAGAGGTATAAGCCAATACGTGACGGGCCACCAGCTATTGACCAAAAGGGACGTCGATGAGCGAACTCATCCTGACACCCTACTGAGCCTGTCAGTGACAATATCTGTACAGTCCGGTCCGTTCGTCTATGAGCATCGCATGGCGGGCCTAGGGGGTTGGTAAAAGTCAGACCCCAAAAGCGGTACAAGTCGTGTCGGAGCGTAGCCCAAACACCCTGAGATACTACTGGAATACCTACCAGTAAATCTCCTGCCTCGGCTGAGGGCTTTGTGTAATGGCACTCCTAGACACAGCGCGACCTCACCCCCAATACCGGGAGAGACGAACCCCTGCAGATCCGCTCACTGCTTCCTGTAAGTGCACGGCGGCTCCTCGGCTGTCAATCTGACGCCAATATGCGGAAGCGGTGATAAACTTTAATTTTGCGAACTTAGCAAACCGGCACCACCGCGCACTAAACACCCGGATCGAACCATTAACAAGTCTAAGCTAACTACAAGAAGGGGAAGAGATATACCGAATGATCCGAGTCCTCCGGTCTTCTCCTCATCGTCCCGATCTCCTGCGGAAACTCCGGTTGTCGCCTCCTCACCGGAAGGGCGCCACATCGCCTGTATCTTTTACGGGCTCCCACCTCTTGTCCGAGGCAACTCGGGCGCGAAGTTGGCTAGCCGACGCGTCCAAGGTTTGCTATAGATATAGTGTAGAAGCTTGTCTCTTTTGGGGTTATGAGGTTGCCATGGTTGGAGGAATTTTAGCACAAGAATTTTCCATGGATCCAAGCTTGATGAAGAATGGAGCATGCTATCAAAAGGAATGAGCATCTCCTCTAAAGGGCTCGGCCAAAAATGCTCACTGGAAAAATAATGAAGCAAAAACTCTCTCTCTTGAATGATTGTGTGAAGGTTGCAAATTAATACCAAAGAAAGAGAAGAAACATTCTCACAGCACACATCCAGGGGGGGCCCACCCAATGCATGAAATGAATTATTCCACTCAAATAAATACTCACTCCATTCCCCCAACAGTGGCCGGCCCATCAATATCCAAGTGGGAAAAATGGAATAAATAAAGAGGAGAAAGGGAATGAATGAATGAATGGGAAATTAGTCACACCAATTTCCAACTCAATCCATTCACAAACCATCACCATAAATGCAAGGAATAGACAAGAAAAGAATATCATGATTATGAAGCCACACTCATGCAAAGAAACCCCTCACAAAATGTTAATTGCAAACTTGCAATTAACAACCTCCAACGAAAGGTCCGACCGGGAAGGAAAAAGAGAAAACTGGCCGGAACGGAATGCAAACTGGCAACTTCAGAAAACCGATCCCGTAATAAATTACAGGAAAACCCCACTACTGCAAATACATGCCCGCATTTGTATTCCCACTGAATACAAATGCAAAGAGATAAAACTACACTATCAAATACTAAGATCCGGCTTAAGCCAAAGCCGGCTAGTAAAAACTGTCCGATCACGATCTGTGCAATACCGCACGTATCTGATCGAACCCTGCCATATCTCCATACGGCCTCTACAGCGTTTCGCCCGAAAGCTTGAGTAACTGAAAGTGTGGTGGACTCTAAAGACTCGTCAATACTATGGCTGTGTATTTAACCACCAGCACGTCAGAGGTATAAGCCAATACGTGACGGGCCACCAGCTATTAACCAAAAAGGACGTCGATGAGCGAACTCATCATGACACCCTACTGAGCCTGTCAGAGACAATATCCATACAGTCCGGTTCGTTCGTCTATGAGCATCGCATGTCGGGCCTAGGGGGTTGGTAAAAGTCAGACCCCCAAAAGCGGTACAAGTCGTGTCGGAGTGTAGCCCAGAACACCCTGAGATACTACTGGAATACCTACCAGTAAATCTCCTGCCTTGGCCAAGGACTTCGTGTAATGGCTCTCCTAGACACAGCGCGACCTCACCCCCAATACCGGGAGAGACGAACCCCCAAAGATCCGCTCACTGCCTCCATGTGGCTCGGGACTGTACCGAACTAAAACTTGTTTGCACGACTCCTTTGAGCCGTGGTAGGGTAGTAATCAAAGCACAGTGGGAACTCACACGAGACAAATGACGATCCCCAGGTCGATGAACTATCCTGTACACATGTCACCTGGGAACTGCTATCTGACGTCAGGTATAAGACCAACTAGCATGTTCCCGGCGAGTCCTGTCCGGTGTACTCATAACCCAATGAGCACCTGTATACATCTTAGGTGAACCAACTGACACCAGTGGCTTGTGAGACCGACCACCGCCCCTCGTCGGGGTCTCGACTGTATACACTAGTCTACTCTGGAGAATCGATGCCCTGTCTCGAGACTCCTACGACTAGGGACCTTTTAAGGATGTGCTTATAGACTCCAGCTCTCACTTATATGATCGCCCTCATACTGCTGGCAGTCAAGCAAGAATCCTAGGGGCTCTATCAAAGTGCAATAGCGACATGTCAGGTCACCTAAAGCAGTACACGATGATAAAGGTAAACCAGATAGCAAACTATCATCTCGAGTAAGACTGTCCTACCGGGATAGGTCCTCCCTCAATCATTGCAATCACGTGCCTGTGATCCAATAATTGACTCTGAGGGCACTATCTCCAACAATCTCCTACTTGCACTCAAGGCTAATTATTGCGATGTCGCATACTTACAGCCCGTGTGATACCGAACACCCAACTCCTCTACTTGTCAGTCTCACAAAACTCGTTTGCGAAACTATTGCGTTCGAGGAATAGCCTCAGTGAGTGGATCCGCCTTGTTGTTTCTTTCTATGTCTCTCTATATCTCAAGTTCGCGGAGAAAACCATCTCCCGAAATGTGCAATACCTGTCTTAGAATGTCTGGATGTCTGATGGGACCTAGCTCATAAGTGAACTCCAAATCCAAACTCCTTAGACTGTATCGTCAACTGAACTTAATCAGTATCCTGCGCCATGCCACCCTCAGTATTGCCTTGGACCACCTGTCCAAAATACTGCCCCTCGTCAGAAGGATAACTATAACTCTGACGATCACCCTGTCGTCCATGTCACCTTGGAAGCCTGGAATGATAACTGTTTCTCGAATGGGGCTTTTGTTATCATATCCCTAGAACAGCCACTTATGTTCTAAAACTGCTTCCGACTGTTTCTCCAGGATTGGATCAATGTCAACTTATTGCATCTAGTGCAAGAACAACATCTGGTGTGGTACTTGACATCTCATGATTGACTCAATTGCCTAAGCAAGTGACCTGCCAATCATGTGTATCCCTCTCCCCTTTAGTCTGTAAGACACCTTTAGAGAGGGTGACTCCATTACTTGCAGGTACACTACCGTGCCAGGAGTCGTCCATTTTAAATACTCTTAGAATGCTGTCAAAGTACCCTGATTGGGAAACCACCCAAATCTAGATCTAAAACCATAGATCTAGTAACCAGTATGTCTGATATAATGTCCAAGTCCTTTGTGGAGAAACCACTGTGTGACGACCAATGTATAACCGATCGTAGTATAGGAATATCTCTTCCTACTACCTTCTCAACAGATCCATCCCCTATTCTGATGACGTCAAACCTATGACTGTCACATCAGAAATAGATGATCTATCTCCGCTACATCTGCTTTAGTCTATAAATAGACATAAGCCTGATGTCCACCAATGCTTCCGCTGCTGCTACTGACTACGACAACCCTCTGGCAGAGTCATATAGACGTGCACTTCTAAAGCTAGTTTAGAACGACGCTATACTCATCCTCCTGCCGGGTCTCGCAGCCTGGAACAACAACAATGGCAAGTGTGGGTAAACAAGAACTTCCCTGTCACCGTCCTTGAGGCTACCGGAGTACCTCTCGGGTGCTTGAAGTTACCCACCTTATCTGCGGAGTGGCCAATGGAATGTCAAATCAGATTGAATCTTTAGGTTCCTTATCAAATCTTCAGTAATCGTTTGCGGTTCTGGAATGACTTCCAGTTCTACCATACTCCCACTACTGTTTTTGAAAAAATCCATTTTTAATAAAACTGTGGCGAGTCTAGAACAATATTTCTATTGATCTGCCAGATGGTAGAAAGTCAACCCTCGTCATAGCCTGGGTCAACCCACAAACAGCCATTACAGAAACGTGCCTTGAGTTGTCCAGTGTATGGTTTTAATCATAAGCCGGACAACTCCCCGTACCTTAACAACGTTAAGATATGAACTGTTCTATATCCAATATAGAACCAGAGGCACAGATTTAATTTAACCAGATTCAAATCATGCAGCTGTCTCCAGTGCATGTCAACTAAATGGAGAGAGGCCGATCAGCGTTACTCAACTTAGGAATGCTTCCAATTATGAGTA
Source organism: Agapanthus africanus (assembly GCA_030015575.1). Taxonomy (NCBI): domain Eukaryota; kingdom Viridiplantae; phylum Streptophyta; class Magnoliopsida; order Asparagales; family Amaryllidaceae; genus Agapanthus; species Agapanthus africanus. Next base: position 260,598,155 of record JASDDO010000008.1, read on the forward strand.
ACCTGAAAGAGAAGCAATTTCTCTTTATCATTACTATCAACTGAATACCATACACAAGTATCTACATCTTCGATCACTTTGAAGAATCCCGATACTTGCTACACCTGGTTCTCTACTCTATTCAAATACCTATAACTCCTCAAAACTTAGACCCTGTGTTTCTACGAAACACATGTCTAAGAACTAGAGAAGTTAAAAGTAAACAGAATATAGTATGAGGACCAACCCCTCTGTCCTAATGGACACTGGACAACATACAATACTCTGTATAAGTCCGCTGAGTCTAACAACTCTTTCACTGTGTGTCGTAGGTTGAAAACTGTACTTATGGTTAAGAAGAATTACACCGCTGTTTAATGCTCCTTACCTAACCATCCACTTATATAGGTAAATGTCATCGACATAATATCAAAAGGTATATCCCACTCTATGAAAATAGACGTACAGATATATCAATTTGAAATTGGTGCACAACAGCGGATATTCAAAACCAAATAATTGCCGACCGGCAAACAGCCCAGGTGATCTCCTCAAATATCACCGATTACAACGAATCCCGATATAATGAGGATGATCACCCAATTCCCAATGACTTACTCCCACTCATCATCTGTAAAACCATACAGATGTGAGAATCATACCTGGTAAATACATACCCTGGAGTAAGTATCTAATCGGGAAATCAGTTTTCTTTTAACATTACACAGTGAAACTGAAACATTGAAATGTTTCGGTGGGGTATCCTGGTATTCTTAGTAATGCCTTTTCCATTATCGAGATTCACAACTATAACCGTATAATTCTTTGCCACCTCTCCAAATCCCTTTATATGTCTTTAGTCATTACCTTCTGCACACCCCTTAGGCCAAATGGTTTTCTTCCTTCCCTACCGTTCGGCACCAGCCTATGGTTTGGAAGAAGACTATCCAATAAGCATATTGGGTGTACTGTCCTAATCCTAGGAGCACTCGCAATGCGAGAGAAGGTGAAGATAAAAGACAACCGAATAAACCTTATTCCTATTTCTCCTGAACCAGAATCCATCCCCGAACTGGAACGAGTTCCTTTCGAGTTCGTATATAACCATACGATGGAGTATCCAAATAAACTGTGGATCTTCGTAGTGATACGGAGTGTCCTGGAGAAATACAAAGGTGATTTAGGATTGGCGAAGGAATACTTGGTTTGGTCGTGAATATCAGTCGCAATTTACTTTGCCCTCTTACTAATCCCTTGCTTTGTCTTAACTTAATACCTTCTGTACACCGTTTAGGCTAACTAGTTTTCTTCATTCCCTACCGGTCGGCACCAGCCTATGGTTTGGAAGAAGACTATCCAATTTGCGTAATAGGTGTACTACTCCTAAACCATGGAGTACTCGCAACCTGAGAGAAGGTGAAAAGAAAAGACAACTGAATAGTCCTATCCGTTTTCTCCAGAACCGGAAACCATCCTCGAAGTCCTTCGAGTTCGTATATAACCATACGATGGTTTTGTCCAATGGAAGTGGACGTTCGTAGTAATACGGGGTGTCCTGGAGAAAAGAGTAAAAGTAGGAGTGGCAATGAGGTATGCAACTCTGACAATCCAAAAGCCAGTGTTAAGAAGGTTCGGTCAACTTGGTCACTGAGTTATAGTCTAGGGTCGCGTCAATGGTCGCTGCCGAAGAGAGAGAGAAAAGAAACACTCAGCGTGCACTCTATCCTAGATCAGAATGGTTACCAATTTATCTGATCTGGAAACCTCCCACTGTACCTCAAATTCTCCTCCAAACCTGAAAGAAGAATTAGTCGGGGTCACCCGAGGAGTAAACTAACTCATCAGTGGGAATCGGGATCCAACTATCATCGAATGACAACGTGACGGAATCCGCTCACGGTATCACACTCCAGAAGGTATGCGCATATCTGGCAAGTTTCAGTTATTTTGAAACTCCCAATGTGATTTCTGCCCCATGCTCTTATAACCTTGACGAAGGTCAACAAATCATAAGTCACATGTCAAGTTCCACCCGTCATTGTCCAGGTTAATTTGAACCCACCCGTACAAGCCCTTGACGAAGGTCAACAAGGCTATACGACTGTCCCAAACCAACACATCTATCTATGCAGCAGAAAGGTAACAAGCAGCTACCATGCACTATGCCTTGACGAAGGTCAACAAACATAGCATGAATACTACGTGCTACCCGTCTGAAACGACGGAGGGCTACGAATGGTTTCTGGCGAAAACCTTTAACGTAATGAACTTGATATCGTTGAAGGAACGGATAGCTTTTTAGAAAATATAGTGACGAAAACCTTTACTAAAGAAGTCACTCCCGGTGAAGGGATCTCGGCTCTTTCCCCGTAGAATGGGGTGCAGGATATTCCAAATGAATACCACGATGCAAAGCAAAACTAATCGGCTATAGTGAAGTTAATGCCCTGACGCAAACTTCTGTCCAAGGGGTCACTCCCGGTGAAGGGATCTCGGCCCTTGCCTCGTCGACTGAGGACCAGGATATTCCAAATTAATACCACGATGCAAAACAAAAGTGAACGTCCTTGCAATAACAGATTTTTGGAAAGTGTTCCAACAACATCAGAATAGGTTTGTTTAACTTGCATTGATCCGAATCAACGCAGTCCCATCAATTGATCACACCACAAAGAACGAAAATATACTGATGTACGTATATGCCATCCGCATTCGCCACTGGGTCCCGTCATCACCCGTTAGGTTAGCTAACTAACGGCAGAGCGGGGACTGGACTAGCGCGGATGAAAAGCTTATACAACATCTACTAATATATATACCAATATATTATATTCGCTCAAGGCGTGATAAAAAATGCAACATCACAGAAATGTACAGCATCACAGAACAATACAGATATCTGGAAGCCCCGGGTTTCACAGAGCCGCTGCTGAAACCCGACGTTCCCCTGGTCGTGTGGATAGCCTGTGCAATGAAATCCTAGACCCCTACGGGCGCGGCAAGTTACCCGCCAAAACCTGAAGCGAGGCAGCCCCCTTCAGCGCCGTGAATGGACCACCCAGCACTTCACGGAATCCGGTAACTTGGGCACCCCTCCTGGGTCAACCTGTACCCCCTACGAGTGCGGCGAATAGCCTGCCAATTCTAGAGTGAAGCCCCCTCCGTCCCATTGCCATGAGATGCGAGCTTGTTGCCCTCAAGAACCCGGCTATCCGTGCACCCCACCGCGGGGTAATCCTAGTACAGAAAGTAAAATATACATACAACGGGTACATCGACCGCAACCAGGTCGTGCCCCAAAAGAATAATACAAACAGGCAGTGACGGCATTCCACATGTCGGACGCTCGCCCCGCAATATCAAATGTACATATAAAACAAAACTGTACTAACATTGTATCCAGGCTATCCCCCATGACCGATCCGCAACATCACAGCAAAATCACAGAACATCAACGTGAAAGTCACGTTCGCAAATCCGTCTAACCGGGCTATAGCAGTTAGACCGGATTTACCGATCGAGTGACGTTCACGGTCGCAGATATAATGTAAATACTGTGAAATAATGTGTTTAAAATATCCGATCAATCAAATTTTAACAAGTGGGCCCCCAAACAATACTGTAGCAGATCAAGAAATTCTGGGCCCAATGTAATTATTCCAAAACCCCTATTTTCATCCCTGAAAGCCTCTGTAAAAAATTGGTGCAGCGAATCCAAAGTAGTGCGGCGGAACCGCGGCGAGGAGGGGGTGTTTGCGGCGGTTCCGCGCTCCCACATTGGAGTCACTTCATCGAATTTTTACAGAGCTCTTAGATTTTCCAGTACATCAATGTTTTACAACCTGAAAAATTTTTGGACACCAAAAAATTTTAACAGAAAACTGATGTGAACTAAAATTGGGTTTTTGGAATTTTGGTCGATCGGAACTGAAAAACACATTTAGGTAAGCTAGACTAAGTTAATGGCGAGGCTCTGATACCACTGTAAGTGCACGGCGGCGCCCCGGCCGTCAATCTGACGCCAATATGCGGAAGCGGTGATAAACTTTAATTTTGCGAACTTAGCAAACTGGCACCACCATGCACTAAACACCCGGATCGAACCATTAACAAGTCTAAGCTAACTACAAGAAGGGGAAGAGATATACCGAATGATCCGAGTCCTCCGGTCTTCTCCTCATCGTCCCGATCTACTGCGGAAACTCCGGTCGTCGCCTCTTCGCCGGAAGGGCACCACATCGCCTGTATCTTTTACGGGCTCCCACCTCTTGTCCGAGGCAACTCGGGCGCGAAGTTGGCTAGCCGACGCGTCCAAGGTTTGCTATAGATATAGTGTAGAAGGTTGTCTCTTTTGGGGTTATGAGGTTGCCATGGTTGGAGGAATTTTAGCACAAGAATTTTCCATGGATCCAAGCTTGATGAAGAATGGAGCATGCTATCAAAAGGAATGAGCATCTCCTCTAAAGGGCTCGGCCAAAAATGCTCACTGGAAAAATAATGAAGCAAAAACTCTCTCTCTTGAATGAATGTGTGAAGGTTGCAAATTAATACCAAAGAAAGAGAAGAAACATTCTCACAGCACACATCCAGGGGGGGCCCACCCAATGCATGAAATGAATTATTCCACTCAAATAAATACTCACTCCATTCCCCCAACAGTGGCCGGACCATCAATATCCAAGTGGGAAAAATGGAATAAATAAAGAGGAGAAAGGGAATGAATGAATGAATGGGAAATTAGTCACACCAATTTCCAACTCAATCCATTCACAAACGATCACCATAAATGCAAGGAATAGACAAGAAAAGAATATCATTATTATGAAGCCACACTCATGCAAAGAAACCCCTCACAAAATGTTAATTGCAAACTTGCAATTAACACCCTCCAACGAAAAGTCCGACCGGGAAGGAAAAAGAGAAAACTGGCCGAAACGGAATGCAAACTGGCAACTTCAGAAAACCGATCCCGTAATAAATTACAGGAAAACCCCACTACTGCAAATACATGCCCGCATTTGTATTCCCACTGAATACAAATGCAAAGAGACAAAATTACACTATCAAATACTAAGATCCGGCTTAAGCCAAAGCCGGCTAGTAAAAACTGTCCGATCACGATCTGTGCAATACCGCACGTATCTGATTTAACCCTGCCATATCTCCATACGGCCTCTACAGCGTTTCGCCCGAAAGCTTGAGTAACTGAAAGTGTGGTGGACTCTAAAGACTCGTCAATACTATGGCTGTGGATTTAACCACCAGCACGTCAGAGGTATAAGCCAATACGTGACGGGCCACCAGCTATTGACCAAAAGGGACGTCGATGAGCGAACTCATCCTGACACCCTACCGAGCCTGTAAGTGACAATATCCGTACAGTCCGGTTCGTTCGTCTATGAGCAACGCATGTCGGGCCTAGGGGGTTGGTAAAAGTCAGATCCCCAAAAGCGGTACAAGTCGTGTCGGAGTGTAGCCCAGAACACCCTGAGATACTACTGGAATACCTACCAGTAAATCTCCTGCCTTGGCCAAGGACTTCATGTAATGGCTCTCCTAGACACAGCGCGACCTCACCCCCAATACCGGAAGAGACGAACCCCCAAAGATCCGCTCACTGCCTCCATGTGGCTCGGGACTGTACCCAACTAAAACCTGTTTGCACGACTCCTTTGAGCCGTGGTAGGGTAGTAATCAAAGCACAGTGGGAACTCACACGAGACAAATGACGATCCCCAGGTCGATGAACTATCCTGTACACAAGTCACCTAGGAACTGCTATCTGACGTCAGGTATAAGACCAACTAGCATGTTCCCGGCGAGTCCTGTCCGGTGTACTCATAACCCAATGAGCATCTGTATACATCTTAGGTGAACCAACTGACACCAGTGGCTTGTGAGACCGGCCACCGCCCCTCGTCGGGGTCTCGACTGTATACACTAGTCTACTCTGGAGAATCGATGCCCTGTCTCGAGACTCCTACGACTAGGGACCTTTTAAGGATGTGCTTATAGACTCCAGCTCTCACTTATATGATCGCCCTCATATTGCTGGCAGTCAAGCAAGAATCCTAGGGGCTCTATCAACTTGCAATAGCGACATGTCAGGTCACCTAAAGCAGTACACGATGATAAAGGTAAACCAGATAGCAAACTATCATCTCGAGTAAGACTGTCCTACCGGGATAGGTCCTCCCTCAATCATTGCAATCACGTGCCTGTGATCCAATAATTGACTCTGAGGGCACTATCTCCAACACCTCCATGTGGCTCGGGAGTGTATCCAACTAAAACCTGTTTGCACGACTCATTTGAGCCGTGGTAGGGTAGTAATCAAAGCACAGTGGGAACTCACACGAGACAAATGACGATCTCAGGTCGATGAACTAACCTGTACACATGTCACCAGGGAACTGCTATCTGACATCTAGTATAAGACCAACTAGCATGTTCCCCGTGAGTCCTGTCCGGTGTACTCATAACCCAATGTGCACCTGTATACATCTTAGGTGAACCAACTGACACCAGTGGCTTGTGAGACCGGCCACCGCCCCTCGTCGGGGTCTCGACTGTATACACTAGTCTACTAATGGAGTATCGATGCCCTGTCTCGAAACTCCCACGACTAGGGACCTTTTAAGGATGTGCTTATAGACCGCCAGCTCTCACGTATATGATCGCCATCATACTGCTGGTAGTCAAGCAAGAATCCTAGGGGCTCTATCAACGTGTAATAGCGACATGTCAGGTCACCTAAAGCAGTACACGATGATAAAGGTAAGCCAGATAGCATACTATCATCTTGAGTAAGACTGTCCTCCTGGGATAGGTCCTCCCTCAATCATTGCAATCACGTGCCTGTGATCCAATAATTGACTCTGAGGGCACTATCTCCAACAGAGTTGCCTCGGTATAGAGGAGGGAGCCCGTAAAAGAAGCAGGCGACGTTGTGCCTTTCCGGCGAGGAGATGGAGACAGGACATTCCGCGGGAGATCGGGACGACAGCGAGAAGACCGGAGGACACGGATCGCTCGGTATACTCTCTTCCCCATCTAGTAGTTAGCTAGGACTAGTTAATGGTTCGATCCGGGTTTTAGTGCGCGGTGGTGCCGGTTCAAGAAAATTAAAATTAGCCATCGCTTCCGCATTTGGCCTCGGGATGGAGGCCGGGGCGCCGCCGTGCACTTACAGTTGTATCAGAGCCTCGCCATTAACTTAGTCTAGTTTTGTCTAATGTGTTTTACATTTTCGATCGAACAATTTTCCAAAAACCGTATTTTTCTTCACATCAGTTTCTGTCGAAATTTTTTGAAGTCCAAAAATTTTTCAGGTTGTTTCAGAATGATGTGTAGAAAATTCTAAGAGTTCTGGGAAAATTTGGTTTCGTGAACAGTCTAAAGGACCGCGGAACCGTGGCCAAACCCATGCTTGGGCCGCGGTTCCGCCGCGACTTTAACTGTTCAGTTCCCCAAACTTTTGCAGAATGTTCCTGAGTTGAAAATGTGGTTTCTGGAATGTTATTTTTGGGCCCAGAATTTCTTGATGTGCTACAGTATTACTTGGGGGCCCACTTGTTGTAATTTTGATCGATCGGATATTATAAAAACATTTTTCACAGTATTTAAATTATATCTGCGACCGTGAATGTCACTTGACCGGTAAATCCATTCTGACTGCTATAGCCCGGTTAGACGGATTTGCGAACGTGACTTTCACGTTGATGTTCTGTGTTATGCTGTGATGGTGCGGATCGGTCGTGGGGGATAGCCTGGATGCAATGCTAGTACAGTTTTGTTGTATTATGTACATTTGATTTTGCGGGGCGAGCGTCCGACATGTGGACTGCCGTCACTGCCTGATTGTATTATTTTTTTGGGGCACGACCAGGTTGCGGTCGATGTACCCGTTGTACGTATATTTTACTTTCTGTACTAGGATTACCCCAAGGTGGGGTGCACGGATAGCCGGGTTCCAGAGGGCAACGGGCCCGGATCTCATGGCATTGAGACGGAGGGGGCCTCACTCTTGGATTGGCGGGCTATTCGCCGCACTCGTAGGGGGTACAGGTTGACCCAGGAGGGGTGCCCTGTAAGTCCACGTTACCATCCCCGGTACTTACGAGGAGGCGGAAACGGTATAACAATCAAATTTTGTCATGAGGAGCAACATGGACTAAACAAGGTCGGGATCATGTCTAAACTAAACTAGCAAGCATACAAAGGAGCGTTAGCTACTAGGATGAAGAGTTATACCTAACTTGAACACCTTCTTCTTGAAACCTTGTAGAGATTGATGGTTCTTGCCTCGTAGCCTTCTTCCGTCGAAGATGGATCCACCTGAGGGTTCAACCTTTGGGCTCTTCCTCGAACTTTGAGTGAACTAGGATCTCCGGCTTGCTAAACCTTGAACCCTAGAGAGAGTAGAGAGTATCTATGGGGTGCTTTCTTTTTCAAGGTGAGGGATTCTCAACACATGTGAAGGAATCACCTTGAGCTTGAGGAAGAAGAAGATGAAATGAGGAGAGAGAATGATTATGATAGAATGAGCTTTTTTATTTTGCAACCATAACTAAAAGAAAAGGAATTATCTAATTAATAATAATAATTGAAAATGAAAATAGTTGATGGTTGTATTTGGAATGACCACTATCATCACTTCATTAAACGAGTGTAAGCTAGAATCAAGGAGTATCCTTGCAAAGCAATGATGGTGGTCAACATTCAACCATGGTCAACAAGTCAACCATGGTCAACAAGTCAACAAAATTAACCATAACAATATTTCATTTAATTACTATTATTAATTGATATTTCATAAATCTATTAGGGTTTGGAAAATGACGACTGTCAACTGTGCATACGCACCCGTTCCGAAACCCTAAAGAAAAACCTCATCCTCCGCCTCAAGCAACTGTGCATACACACCTGTATTCTCGTTCCGAGGAACAAGAATACCGAGATATAAAAGCAACCCCAAAACATATATCAGTATCTGGCTCAAACCAGAGCCCGCCAGTATAACCCGTCCGGACTCCAAACGTGCACAAGTGCGCGGATGAGAACGAACCCTGCCGCAAAACCATGCGACCTCTACTCTGTTTTGCCAGAGGCGAATACCCTCTGTGTGGGACTCTAAAGACCCGACACTACGCTGGCAGTGGGTTTAACCACAGACCGCAAGCGGCACTAGCTGTGCGTAACGGTCCCCAGGTAGACGCCGATAAGAAGGCTGACGAGGTGAAACCCCATCTGAACTCCTACTGAGTCTGAATGTGACAGTCTCCGTACAGTCCGGTCTGTTCGTCTGATACATCGCATGTCGGGCCTAGGGGGCGGTAAAACGTCAGTCCCCTAATAGCGGTACAAGTCGTGTCGGAGTGAAGCCCAAAACACCCTGAGATAACACTGGAAGCCTACCAGTATATCTCGCTTGCCCTGGCCAGGGACTACTCGTGTAATGGCTCTCCTAGACACAGCGCGATGTCAACCCCCAATACCGGGAGAGACGAATCCTGTCTAACCGTCACTGCCTCCAAGTGCTTCGGGACTGTACCCAATTACTACCCGTTTGCACGACTCCTTTGAGCCGTGGTAGGGTAGTAATCAAAGTACAGTGGGAACACACTCGAGGCGAAGTGACAGTGTCAAGTCAGCGGACTAAGCTGTACTCATGTCACCTGGGAACTGATAACTAACGATAGGTATAAAACCAACCTGTCAGTTCCCGACGAGTCCTGTCCAGTGTACTCGTAACCCAACGAGCACCCGTATACTATCTCTAGTACGACGTACTGATGGCTGTGGGACAGACCATCTCCCATACTGGGATGAGAAGCGCATACGCTAGTCTACTCCGGAGTATCGATGCCCTGTCTCGATAGTCCTGTGACTAGGGACCTGTATAAGGATGTGCTTATAGATTACCCAGCCCCCACTAGTGTGACTGCCATCACAACGCTGGTAATCAAGCAAAGATCCTAAGGGCTCCACTAATGCGTATAAGTGATATACTGAAATAAACACAAGTACACATTGAAGTAGAAACAAACCAAGTAGCATACTACTATATTGAGCAAGATTGTTTATACAAGGTGAATATCCCAAGCTTCCATTAAGTAATATACAAACCAGTATGATACAGTAATGGCCTCTAGGGCATATACACTAACAATCTCCCACTTGCACTAAGGCCATGTACTGGCGTATCGAAGACCTATCATCTCGATCAGCCGCTCGAACTGAGTCTGGGGTAAGGCCTTGGTGAATGGATCTGCAGTGTTTTCTTCTGAAGCAACCCTCCGAACCTCGATCTCCTTGCGATCCACGATCTCCCTGATCAGGTGATACCGCCTCAAGATGTGCCTGGATCTCTGATGGGACCTGGGTTCCTTCGCTAAATCTATAGCCCCGTTGTTGTCGCAATACAGAGGTATTGGGTCAACAATGGACGGAACCACCTGAAGTTCTTTCAAGAACTTCCTCATCCAGACAGCTTCTTTTGCGGCATCTGATGCAGCAATGTATTCCGCTTCCATAGTCGAGTCTGCAACGGTTTCCTGTTTGGAGCTCTTCCAACACACCGCCCCTCCATTGAGGGTAAAGACAAAACCCGACATGGACTTGGAATCATCCTTGTCACTCTGGAAGCTGGAGTCAGCAAAGGCCTCGATCTGGAGGTCTTTTCCGCCATACATCAAGAACATCTCCTTAGTCCTTCTCAGGTACTTGAGAATGTTCTTTACCGCTATTCAGTGTTTCTCCCCAGGGTTTGACTGATACCGGCTTACTACACTCAGTGCATAAGCTACATCCAGTCTGGTACACAACATCGCATACATTATAGAGCCTACCGCAGAAGCGTAGGGTATAATAGACATGCGATCCCTCTCCAAATCAGTCTTGGGAGACATCTCTTTAGAGAGGGTGATCCCGTGACAAGCCGGTAGGTTACCGCGCTTGGAATCTTCCATACTGAATCTCTTCACTATGGTGTCGATGTACCTGGACTGAGAAAGTCCTAATATCCTCTTGGATCTATCACGATGGATCCGGATCCCCAGGATGTATGAGGTATCACCCAGGTCTTTCATGGAGAACCTGTGTGACAAGAACCCCTTGACAGATTGTAGCATAGGAATGTCATTTCCTATTAAGAGAATGTCATCCACGTATAAAACGAGGAATACTACAGTTCTCGCTACAAATCTACTATAGATGCATGGTTCATCTGGATTTTTGATAAAGCCAAATTCCTTGACCGTCTCATCAAAACAGATGTTCCAACTCCGCGATACCTGCTTTAGTCCATAGATGGACTTAAGCAACTTGCACACCTTTCCGCTGCTCCCACTCTGAATGAAACCCTCTGGCTGATCCATATAGACACACTCCTCTAAATTTCCATTCAGAAAAGCGGTCTTTACGTCCATCTGCCAAATCTCATAATCGTGGAAGGCAGCAATGGCAAGAAGGATCCGAATGGATTTCAGCATAGCCACTGGAGAAAAGGTTTCGTCATAGTCCAAGCCAGGTCTTTGACGGAAACCCTTTGCTACAAGTCTTGCTTTATAGGTCTCAACCTGTCCATCTACACCAATCTTCCTTTTGAAGATCCACTTGCATCCTACGGGTTTTACCCCGTCTGGAGCAATGTCCAACGTCCATACTTTGTTGGTATACATGGACTCCATTTCGGTCCGCATTGCATCCAGCCATTTTACCGAGTCAACGCTCTGAACGGCCTGCTGGAAGCTAGTAGGCTCATCATAATCTATGATGCAATCCTTTCTATCCCCGTCTATGAGAAAACCATAGTATCTCTCGGGCGGATGAGACTGCCTACTACTCCAGCGGAGCGGCGTAGGAATGTCCTGTTCATTTGAACCCTCTGGTTCTACTAAGCTTTCAGTAATAGTTTGTGGTTCTGGAATTTCTTCCAGTTCTACTGCGCTCCCACTAATCTCCTTTTCTAAGAACTGGTGTTCTAGAAAGTGGGCATTATGAGAAACAAGGACTTTTTGTTCCTCTGCGTAGTAGAAAAGATACCCCCTGGTGCTCTTTGGGTATCCCACAAACTTGCACAGTACTGAGCGTGCCTCGAGTTTGTCCGCATGCTGCTTTTTGACAAAAGCCGGACATCCCCAGATCTTCAGATATTGAAGATAGGGTTTCTTCCCACTCCATAACTCATATGGTGTTGTAGGCACAGTCTTAGTGGGAACTCGGTTCAAAAGGTACGCAGCTGATTCTAGTGCATACCCCCAGAATGATCGCGGTAACTCAGCGTTACTCATCATGGACCGTACCATATCTAATAGGGTGCGGTTCCGTCTCTCCGATACACCGTTATGTTGCGGAGTGTATGGAGGAGTAAGCTGAGAGAGAATCCCATTCTCTTTTAAGTAGTTCAGGAACTCGGCACTCAAGTATTCTCCACCTCGATCCGATCTTAGAATCTTGATACTTTTGCCGGTTTGTTTTTCTACCTCATTCTTATATTCCTGGAATTTTCCAAAGGCTTCGGATTTATGTTTCATCAAGAAGACATGTCCGAACCTTGAAAAATCATCCGTAAAAGTAATGAAGTAAGAAAAACCGCTTCGCGCAAGTGTAGACATTGGACCGCACACGTCGCTGTGTACGAGCCCCAAGAGCTCGCTCGCTCTTACTCCGTGTCCAGTGAACGGAGTCTTTGTCATCTTTCCTTTGAGACAGGATTGACAAGTGGCATACGATTGATATTCGAACGGATTCAAATACCCTTCTGTATGTAACTTAGTCAACCTTCTCTCATTGATGTGACCCAGTCTACAATGCCACAAGAAAGCCTGATTGATATCTGGAGACTTTCTTTTGTGTGTATTCTGGACATTAAAAATCTGTGGTTGGTTTAACACGTATATACCATTGCTCAGTGTACCTGACCCAATCAGAACTTGATTAAGGTGAATGTTTACAACATTACTTACAAACGCAAATTCATAACCTTCTTTAGAATCTAAAGATACAGAAATGATATTACAAGTTGCGTTGGGTACAAAAAAGCAATTACGCAAAACCAAAACATGCCCATCTGACATTCCCAGGTGATAGTCCCCCACGGCTTTAGCATCCATGCTCCGTTTGCAACTCTGAGGGTCATGTCACCTGCCTTCAAAACCCTACGGTTTCTCAACGCCTGCAAAGAATTACAGATATGAGATCCTGATCCAGTATCCAATACCCAGGAAGCAGAGTTTATAGAAAGACAGTTTTCAATAACATACACACCAGAAGCTGAAGCCGCAACCTACTTCAGTTCCTGTGTCTTGGCCTTCCAAGCCCTGCAATCTTTCTTCCAGTGTCCACTCTTATGACAAAAGAACCATTCCTCCTTTCCCACAAGCTTCCCCGCAATCTTTGTTGCCTTTTCCTTTCCCTTCGTACCCACTTTACTAACACCGCCTCTTGGTTTGGCGGGGGCTTTCTTCCTCTTTCCCTTGGCTTTCGCCTTGGACCTAGAGGAAGAAGATCCTCCTACAAACAAAGCGGGTGTTTCCCTACCTTTCTGTAGGGTGCCCTCTGCGCTCCTCAGTATGTTGAGGAGTTCTGAAAGTTCAACTTCCTTTTCTTGTAAGTTGAAGTTCAGTATAAACTGGGCGTAAGTGGATGGAAGGGACTGGAGAACTAAATCCGTATAGAGTTCACTTTCCAACGTGGTCCCAAGTTCCGCGAGCTCCTCAATGTAGCCAATCATCTTAAGCACGTGGTCCGCTACCGATGATCCGACGGCCAGCTTTGCCGAAAATAACTTCTTCGACACTTCGTATCTTGCGATACGAGACTGCTCTCCATACAGTTCTTTTGTATGAAGAAATATGGATTCCAAATCCATATTCTCGTGCCTCCTCTGGTGTTCGTTGTCCATAGAGGCAAGCACGAGGCACTTGGCCATCGCGCAATCAATCTCCCAAGTCTTACGGATTTCCTTATCCGCGACGCTGGAGGTGGGACTTGGGATGGGGGGAGCTTTGGTGGTAAGAAGATACCCCAGCTTGTCATAAGTGATTGCCATTTTGACATTCCTGAGCCAATCTTTGTAGTTTGGCCCTGTCAGTATGTTTTTATCTAGAAGTAACTTAAGTCCAGTCATTTCGATTTGGTTGCTGCAGGGGGGAGAGAAGGAACACTTTAGCACGATGCTCTTGCAAGTTTAGAATGGTTTTTAATTTGTCTAAACAGGATGGCTCCCACTGTCTCTCGAATCCCTCCTCAAACCATAAAGGAAGAATTAGTCGGGATCAATCCCACCGCACAATACTTGCTTAACCGTTCAGCCAGGCCAGTGTCGGTACTTCGAGGGAGGTTTTCCAACGCTTTCGCGAAGTTCATTAATTAAATAACCACTTTTCCCTGGGGGCGTAGCCCCGCTAACACCTTTCTAGGCACCTACTAGGTTTATAGCATTGATCGTTTAGTGAGAAATTTCCCGAGGAGTAGCATATACTCACAGTAGGATCGGGATCCAAATATCATCGCGTGACGAAACTGAAGGAATCCTACCAGAATCACCACACTCCAAATGGTATGCAAATCTAGCAAGTTTCAGTACTTATGAAACTCCCGATGTGGATTTTTGCCCCATGCACTTATGACCTTGGCGTGGGGTCAAAATGTCATTAGTCACATGTCAAGTTCTTCCCATCATTATCCTGGTTAATTTGAACCCACCCGTACCTACCTTTGACGTAGGCCAAAATGGCAGTACGACTGTCTCAAACCAACGCATTCTATCTATGCAACAGATAAATATTCGGTAGCTACCAATCACTATGCCTTGGCGTGAGGTCAAAATACATAGCTTGAATACTACCGTACATTTAACTGAAATGATGGAGGGCTACGAATGGTTTTGGCGAAACCGTGAACGTAGTGAACTTGATATAGTCGATGGAACGAGATAGCTTTTAGAAGGAGTGGCTCAATCTCCGCATTTAAAAGTTAGTTTTGAAAAGAACCGAGTGGTTTTTCGAAAGTGTTCCAACGACTTTAGCTTGGTTTATTATCTTGCATTAGTTCTTTTAATGCGTGATATTCTTGCATTAGTTCTTTTAATGCGTCCCATCAATTAATCCTACCATTGTAGAAAACAACCAAAATATGACGTACGCTTATGCCATATTCATTCGCCACGGGGCCCGTCATCACCCGTTAGGTTACTTAACTAACGACAGAGCGGGGGCTGGGCTAGCGCAGCTGTAAAACATAAGCAACGCCTAAATAGAAAGCAATGATAGACATTACAGATCACAGATGAATACATTGGATATACTAGCAATCCGCAATCCTTTCGAGCCTGCAACGAAAAGCGGATTACACGGTCGCGGTGAATAGCCAAATACCCCACCCAAGACCCCTACGGGTGCGGCAAACTACCCGCCAAGTACTCGGCAGTTTGTGCACCCCTCCATGGGTCTATCCTAGGAGAAAAAATAGTAAAAAGAATTATACAATGACGGCTACAACCCCGACCCGGTTGTGCGGCCAAACAAATAATAATATTACATCAATTTACATTTACAATGAATGAAAGAAAAACAAAAGCTCATCTCACATCCACCCCGGCTATTCACCCGCGACAGTCCAACACATTCATATACACATTCCAGTATCAAACACAGATCACAAAGATGAATAACCCCGACTAATCGACTTATAGCGATTAGCTGACGTTCAATACATTCAAACATCACAGATATAACCAACATAGCCAAAGTGTAGCGAAGTTCGAAAAAAATACGGATTTATAGGACCCCAAAAGCAAATTTCTGTTCTGGAAAATCTGGGCACATATCACATATTTGAAAAATCCCAAAACCCTACCAGAAGAACACTGCACAAAACACGATCACATGAAGAACCCAAAAGGCGGCGGATCCGCGGCGATAAGAGTATCTGGGGCCGCGGAAGGGCGGCGGTTTGAAGGATTTATGGGATCATTTTTGGTGGGTGTTCTCACAAAACCCTGAGCCGATTTTAGGAGTATAAAGTTTTTCATTTAGAGCACAAAAAATTTCAACATAAATTTAGGGTTTTGGTTTTTCCGGTTTTGCGATTTTTCCGTTTCGAACTTCCATACACTTCGCTACCAAGCTAGTTTAAGTTTAGTTAGGCTCTGATACCACTGTAAGTCCAAGTTGCCATCCCCGGTACTTACGAGGAGGCGGAAAAGGTATAACAATCAAATTTTGTCATGAGGAGCAACATGGACTAAACAAGGTCGGGATCGTGTCTAAACTAAACTAGCAAGCATACAAAGGAGCGTTAGCTACTCGGATGAAGAGTTATACCTAACATGAACTCCTTCTTCTTGAAACCTTGTAGAGGTTGATGGTTCTTGCCTCGTAGCTTTCTTCCGTCGAAGATGGATCCACCTGAGGGTTCAACCATTAGGCTCTTCCTCGAACTTTGAGTGAACTAGGATCTCCGGCTTGCTAAACCTTGAACCCTAGAGAGAGTAGAGAGTATCTATGGGGTGCTTTCTTTTTCAAGGTGAGGGATTCTCAACACATGAGAAGGAATCACTTTGAGCTTGAGGAAGAAGAAAATGAAATGAGGAGAGAGAATGATTATGATAGAATGAGCTCTTTTCTTTTGCAACCATAACTAAAAGAAAAGGAATTATCTAATTAATAATAATAATTGAAAATGAAAATAGTTGATGGTTGTATTTGGAATGACCACTATCATCACTTCATTAAATGAGTGTAAGCTAGAATCAAGGAGTATCCTTGCAAAGCAATGATGGTGGTCAACATTCAACCATGGTCAACAAGTCAACAAAATTAACCATAACAATATTTCATTTAATTACTATTATTAATTGATATTTCATAAATCTATTAGGGTTTGGAAAATGACGACTGTCAACTGTGCATACGCACCCGTTCCGAAACCCTAAAGAAAAACCTCATCCTCCGCCTCATGCAACTGTGCATACACACCTGTATTCTCGTTCCGAGGAACAAGAATACCGAGATATAAAAGCAACCCCAAAACATATACCAGTATCTGGCTCAAACCAGAGCCCTCCAGTATAACCCGTCCGGACTCCAAACGTGCACAAGTGCGCGGATGAGAATGAACCCTGCCGCAAAACCATGCGACCTCTACTCTGTTTTGCCCAGAGGCGAGTACCCTCTGTGTGGGACTCTAAAGACTCGACACTACGCTGGCAGTGGGTTTAACCACAGACCGCAAGCGGCACTACCTGTGCGTAACGGTCCCCAGGTAGACGCCGACAAGAAGGCTGACGAGGTGAAACCCCATCTGAACTCCTACTGAGTCTGAATGTGACAGTCTCCGTACAGTCCGGTCTGTTCGTCTGATACATCGCATGTCGGGCCTAGGGGGCGGTAAAACGTCAGTCCCCTAATAGCGGTACAAGTCGTGTCGGAGTGAAGCCCAAAACACCCTGAGATAACACTGGAAGCCTACCAGTATATCTCGCTTGCCCTGGCCAGGGACTACTCGTGTAATGGCTCTCCTAGACACAGCGCGATGTCAACCCCCAATACCGGGAGAGACGAATCCTGTCTAACCGTCACTGCCTCCAAGTGCTTCGGGACTGTACCCAACTACTACCCGTTTGCACGACTCCTTTGAGCCGTGGTAGGGTAGTAATCAAAGTACAGTAGGAACACACTCGAGGCGAAGTGACAGTATCAAGTCAGCGGACTAAGCTGTACTCATGTCACCTGGGAACTGATAACTGACGATAGGTATAATACCAACCTGTCAGTTCCCGACGAGTCCTGTCCAGTGTACTCGTAACCCAACGAGCACCCGTATACTATCTCTAGTACGACGTACTGATGGCTGTGGGACAGACCATCTCCCACACTGGGATGAGAAGCGCATACGCTAGTCTACTCCGGAGTATCGATGCCCTGTCTCGATAGTCCTGCGACTAGGGACCTGTATAAGGATGTGCTTATAGATTACCCAGCCCCCACTAGTATGACTGCCATCACAACGCTGGTAATCAAGAAAAGATCCTAAGGGCTCCACTAATGCGTATAAGTGATATACTGAAATAAACACAAGTACACATTGAAGTAGAAACAAACCAAGTAGCATACTACTATATTGAGCAAGATTGTTTATACAAGGTGAATATCCCAAGCTTCCATTAAGTACTATACAAACCAGTATGATACAGTAATGGCCTCTAGGGCATATACACTAACATGCCCAAGTTACCGGATTCCATGAAGTGCTGGGTGGTCCATTCACGGTGCTGAAGGGGGCTGCCTCGCTTCAGGTTTTGGCGGGTAACTTGCCGCGCCCGTAGGGGTCTAGGACATCATTGCACAGGCTATCCACACGACCAGGGGAACGTCAGGTTTCCGTTGTGGCTCTGTGAAACCCGAGGATCCCAGATATCTGTATTGTTCTGTGATGCTGTACATTTCTGTGATGTTGCATTTTATCACGCCTTGAGCAAAATATAATATATTGGTATATATATTAGTAGATGTTGTATATGTTTTGCATCCGCGCTAGTCCAGTCCCCGCTCTGTCGTTAGTTAGCTAACCTAACGGGTAATGACGGGACATAGTGGCGAATGCGGATGGCATATACGTACGTCATATTATTTTCGTTCTTTGTGGTGTGATCAATTGATGGGACTGCGTTGATTCGGATCATTGAAAGTTAAAAACAAACCTAATCTGATGTTGTTGGAACACTTTTCAAAAAGCTGTTATTGCAAGGACGTTCTCTTTTGTTTTGCATCGTGATATTCAGTTGGAATATCCTGCTCCTTAGTCGACGAGGCAAGGGCCGAGATCCCTTCACCGGGAGTGACCCCTTGGACAGAAGTTTGCGTCAGGGCAATAACTTGACTATAGCCGATTTCTTTTGCTTTGCATCGTGGTATTCAGTTGGAATATCCTGCACCTCATTCTACGAGGAAAGAGCCGAGATCCCTTCACCGGGAGTGACCTCTTTAGCAATGGTTTTCGTCACTATATTTTCAAAAAGCTATCCAGTTCCTTCAACGATATCAAGTTCATTACGTTAAAGGTTTTCGCCAGAAACCATTCGTAGCCCTCCGTCGTTTCAGACGGGTAGCACGTAGTATTCATGCTATGTTTGTTGACCTTCGTCAAGGCATAGTGAATGGTAGCTGCTTGTTACTTTTCTGCTGCATAGATAGATGCGTTGGTTTGGGACAGTCGTATAGCCTTATTGACCTTCGTCAAGGGCTTGTACGGGTTGGTTCAAATTAACCTGG
This sequence comes from Agapanthus africanus, assembly GCA_030015575.1. Lineage (NCBI taxonomy): Eukaryota > Viridiplantae > Streptophyta > Magnoliopsida > Asparagales > Amaryllidaceae > Agapanthus > Agapanthus africanus. Next base: position 260,617,411 of record JASDDO010000008.1, read on the forward strand.
ACAATGACGGGTAGAACTTGACATGTGACTTATGATTTGTTGACCTTCGTCAAGGTCATAAGAGCAAGGGGTAAAAATCTACATCGGGAGTTTCTAAAGAAACTGAAACTTGCCAGATATGCGCATACCTTCTGGAGTGTGATGACGTGAGCGGATTCCGTCACGTTATCATGCGATGATAGTTGTATCCCGATTCCCACTGATGAGTTGGTTTACTCCTCGGGTGATCCCGACTAATTCTTCTTTCAGGTTTGGAGGAGAATTTGACGGTACAGTGGGAGGTTTCCAGATTAGATAAATTGGTAACCATTCTGATCTAGGATAGAGTGCACACTGAGTGTTTCTTTTCTCTCTCTCTTTGGCAGCGATCATTGACCCGACCCTAAGACTATGACTCAGTGACCAAGTTGACCGAACCTTCTTAAACACTGGCTTTTGGATTGTCAGAGTTGCAAACCTCATTGCCACTCTTACTTTTACCCTTTTCTCTAGGACACCCCGTATTACTACGAACGTCCACTTCCATTGGACAAAACCATCGTATGGTTATATACGAACTCGAAGGTATTCGAGGATGGTTTCCGGTTCTGGAGAAAACGAATAGGACTATTCAGTTGTCTTTTCCTTTTACCTTCTCTCAGGTTGCGAGTACTCCTTGATTTAGGAGTAGTACACCTATTACGCAAATTGGATAGTCTTCTTCCAAACCTTAGGCTGGTGCCGAAAGGTGGGGAATGAAGAAAACCAATTAGCATAACGATGGTGTGCAGAAGGTATTAAGTTAAGACAAAGCAAGGGATTAGTAAGAGGGCAAAGTAAATTGCAACTGATATTCATGACCAAACCAGGTATTAAATTACCGCTCCCAAATCACCTTTGTATTTCTCCAGGACACTCCGTATCACTACGAAGATCCACAGTTTATTGGATATTCCATCGTATGGTTATATACGAACTCGAAAAGAACTTGTTCCAGTTCGGGGATGGATTCTGGTTCAGGAGAAATAGGAATAAGGTTTATTCGGTTTTCTTTTATCTTTACCTTCTCTCGCTTTGCGAGTGTTCCTAAGATTAGGACAGTACACCCATTATGCTTATTGGATAGTCTTATTCCAAACAATAGGCTGGTGCCGAACGGTAGGGAAGGAAGAAAACCATTTGGCCTAAAGGGGTGTGCAGAAGGTAATGACTAAAGACATATAAAGGGATTTGGAGAGGTGGAAAAGAATTACACGGTTACAGTTGTGAATCTGGATAATAGAAGAGGCATTTCTAGGAATACCGGGATACCCCATCGAAACACTTCAATGTTTCAGTTTCACTGTGTACTGTTAAAGGAAAACTGATTTCCCGATTAGATACTTACTCCAGGGTATGTATTTACCAGGTATAATTCTCACATCTGTATGGTTTTACAGATGATGAGTGGGAGTAAGCTATTGGGAATTGGGTGATCATCCTCATTATATCGGGATTCGTTGTAATCGGTGATATTTGAGGAAATCACCTGGGCTATTTGCCGGTCGGCAAATATTTGGTTTTGAATATCCGTTGTTATGCACCAATTTCAAAATTGATATATCTGTACGTCTATTTTTATAGAGTGAGATATACCTTTTTGATATTATGTCTATGACATTTACCTATATCAGCGGATGATTAGGTAAGGAGCATTAAACAGCGGTGTAATTCTTCTTAACCATAAGTACAGTTTTCAACCTACGACACACAGTGAATGAGTTATCAGACTCAAGGGACTTATACAGAGTAGTTTATGTTCTCCAGGGTCCATCAGGACAGAGGGGTTGGTCCTCGTACTATATTCGGTTTACTTATGACTTCTCTAGTTTTTAGACAGGTGTTTCGTACAAACACAGGGTCCGAATTTTGAGAAGTTATAGGTATTTGAATAAAGTAGTGAACCAGGTATCGCAAGTATCGGGATTCTTCAAAGTGATCGAAGATGTAGATACTTGTGTATGGTATTCAGTTGATAGTAATGACTAAGAGAACTTGCTTCTCTTTCAGGTTACTCATAATTGGAAGCATTCCTAAGTTGAGTAACGCTGATCGGCCTCTTTCCATTTAGTTGACATGCACTGGAGACAGCTGCATGATTTGAATCTGGTTCAATTAAATCAGTGCCTCTGGTTCTATATTGGATATAGAACAGTTCATATCTTAACGTTGTTAAGGTACGGGGAGTTGTCCGGCTTATGATTAAAACCAGACTCTGGATAACTCAAGGTACGTTTCTGTAATGGCTGTTTGTGGGTTGACCCAGGCTATGACGAGGGTTGACTTTCTACCATCTGGAAGATCAATAGTGATATTGTTCTAGACTCGCCACAGTTTTAATAAAATTGAATTTTTTCAGAAAACAGTAGTGGGAGTATGGTAGAACTGGAAGTGATTCCAGAACCACAAATGATTACTGAAGATTTCATAGGAACCTAAAGATTCAATCTGGTTTGACATTCCATTGGCCACTCCGCAGATAAGGTGGGTAACTTCAGGCACCCGAGAGGTACTCCGGTAATCTCAAGGACGGTGACAGGGAGGTTCTTGTTTACCCACACTTGCCATTGCTGTTGTTCCAGACTGTGAGACCCGGCAGGAGGATGAGTATAGCGTCGTTCTAAACTTGCTTTAGAAGTGTACGTTTATATGACTGTGCCAGAGGGTTGTCGTAGTCAGTGGGAGCAGCGGAAGCATTGGTGGACAGGTGGCTTATGTCTATTTATAGACTAAAGCAGATGTAGCGGAGATAGATCATCAATTTCTGATGTGATAGTCATAGGTTTGACTTCATCAGAATAGAGGATGGATCTGTTAAGAAGGTAGTAGTAGGGTGTGATGTCCTGATATTTGGATGACATACACAGAGTGGGAAGTGATATTCCTATACTACAATCGGTTATACTTTGGTCGTCACACAGTGTTTCTCCACATAGGACTTGGACATTATATCAGACATACCGGTTACTAGATCTATGGTTTTAGATCTAGATTTGGGTGGTTTCCTAATCTGGGTACTTAGACAGCATTCTATGACTTTTTAGAATGGACGACTCCTGGCACGGTAGTGTACCTGCGGGTGATGGAGTCACCCTCTCTAAAGGTGTCTTACAGACTAAAGGGGAGAGGGATGTGCATGATTCGCAGATCACTTACTTAGGCAATTGAGTCAATCATGAGATGTCAAGTACCACACCAGGTGTTGTTGTTGCACTAGATGCAATAAGTTGACATTGATCCAATCCTTAAGAAATAGTCGGAAGCAGTTTTAGAACATAAGTGGATATTCTAGGTATATGATAACGACAGCCTCATTCGGGAGACAGTTATCATTTCAGGCTTCCAAGGTGACATGGACGACAAGGAGGTTGTCAGAGTTATAGTTTTCCTTCTGACGAGGGGCAGTATTTTGGACAGGTGGTCCAAGGCAATACTGAGGGAGGCATGGCACAGGGTACTGATTAAGTTCAGTTAACGATACAGTCTAAGAAGTTTGGATTTGGAGTTCATTTATGAGCTAGGTCCCATCAGACATCCAGACACATTCTAAGACAGGTATTGCTCATTTCGGGAGATAGCTTTCTCCGCGAACTTGAGATATAGAGAGACATAGAAAGTAACATCAAAGCGGATCCACTCACTGAGGCTATTCCTCGAACGCAATAGTTTCGCAAAAGAGCTTTGTGAGACTGACTAGTAGAGGAGTTGGGTGTTCGGTATCACACGGGCTGTGAGTATGCGACATTGCAATAATTAGCCTTGAGTGCAAGTTGGAGATTGTTGGAGATAGTGCCCTCATAGTCAATTATTCGATCGCAGGCACGTGATTGCAATGATTGAGGGAGGACCTATCCCGGTAGGACAGTCTTACTCAAGATGATAGTATGCTATCTGGTTTACCTTTATCATCGTGTACTGCTTTAGGTGACCTGATAGGTCGCTATTACACGTTGGTAGAGCCCCTAGGATTCTTGCTTGACTACCAGCAGTATGAGGGCGATCATATACGTGAGAGCTGGCAGTCTATAAGCATATCCTTAAAAGGTCCCTAGTCATGGGAGTTTCGAGACAGGGCATCGATACTCCAGAGTAGACTAGTGTATACAGTCGAGACCCCGACGAGGGGCGGTGGCCGGTCTCACAAGCCACTGGTGTTAGTTGGTTCACCTAAGATGTATATAGGTGCTCATTGGGTTATGAGTACACCGGACATGACTCGCCGGGAACATGCTAGTTGGTCTTATACCTGACATCAGATAGCAGTTCCCTGGTGACATGTGTACATGTTAGTTCATCGACCTGGGGATCGTCATTTGTCTCGTGTGAGTTCCCACTGTACTTTGATTACTACCCTACCACGCTCAAAGGAGACGTGCAAACAAGTTTTAGTTGGGTACAGTCCCGAGCCACATGGAGGCAGTGAGCGGATCTTCAGGGGTTCGTCTCTCCCGGTATTGGGGGTGAGGTCGCGCTGTGTCTAGGAGAGCCATTACACGAAGCCCTCGGCCGAGGCAGGAGATTTACTGGTAGGTATTCCAGTAGTATCTCAGGGTGTTCTGGGCTACACTCCGACACGACTTGTACCGCTTTTGGGGGTCTGACTTTTACCAACCCCCTAGGCCCGCCATGCGATGCTCATAGACGAACGGACCGGACTGTACGGATATTGTCACTGAGAGGCTCAGTAGGGTGTCAGGATGAGTTCGCTCATCGACGTCCCTTTTGGTCAATACCTGGTAGCCCGTTACGTATTGGCTTATACCTCTGACGTGCTAGTGGTTAAATCCACAACCATGGTGTTGACGAGTCTTTAGAGTCCCCCATATTCAGTTACTCAAGTTTCGGGCGAAACGCTGTAGAGGCCGTATGGATATATGGCAGGGTCCGATCAGATACGTGCGGTATTGCACGGATCAGGATCGGACGGTTAGTACTTAAGGCCGTATGGAGATATGGCAAGGTCCGATCAGATACGTGCGGTATTGCACGGATCAGGATCGGACTGTTTGTACTACAGGACGTATGGATATATGGCAGGGTTCGATCATATATGTGCGGTATTGCACGGATCAGGATCGAACGGATAATACTAGCCGGCTTTGGTTTAAGCCGGATCCTAGTATAGTACAGTGTAGATTTTGTCTCATTGCATTTGTATTTCGGTTGGAATACAAATGCGGGTGTGTATACACAGTATCGGGGTTTTCCTGTAATTTATTACGGGACCAGTTTTCTGGAGTTGCCAGTTTGCTTTCCGTTTCGGCTAATTTCCTTTGTATCGTTCATTGGCCGAAGATTGGTGGAGGAGGGCTTATTTGCATTTGTGCAAATAAGTATTTGTGGAGGGTGTTCTTTGCATTTTGTTGGATCATGATGGTTGCACCATCCCTTGACCATTTGACTTCTTCTTTCATGATTGCTTGACTTTTTGTAGCAATCATGGTTGTTGATTAGTTGATGGAGTGTGGATTTGTTTGTGATGATTGTTTCTTATGATGACCTTTTCTCTCTTGCATTATGAGAGTGGTTCCATCATCCATACACCACCTTCTTCATTCTCACTCTCCCCTCACCATGGCAAGGCCGGCCAAGTAGTGGGCTGTCCCAAAATTTTGGGTAGGGAAATTTTGTTCTTTTGGCTTCACAAAATCCTTTTAGCTCCTCCTCCAAAAGATATAGTTCATTCCTCCACCAAATGGAAAACTCCATAACCCCAAATGAGACATGGTTGTACACCATTCTGCAGCAAACCTTGGGCACGTCGACTCGCCAGTTTCGTGCCCGAGTTGCCTCGGTATAGCGGTGGGAGCCCGTAAAAGAAGCAGGCGACGTGGTGCCTTTTCGGCGAGGAGATGGAGACAGGACATTCCGCGGGAGATCGGGACGCCGGCGAGAAGACCGGAGGACACGGATCGCTCTGTATATCTCTCTTCCCTATCTAGTAGTTAGCTAGGACTGGTTAATGGTTCGATCTGGGTTTTAGTGCGCGGTGGTGCCGGTTCAAGAAAATTAAAGTTAGCCATCGCTTCCGTATTTGGCCTCGGGATGGAGGCCGGGGCGCCGCCGTGCACTTACAACTACCATTTTTAGCAAGACAGTCAATACAACTGTGAATATCCCAAGCTACCATTAAGTAGTATACAAACTAGTATGATACAGTAATGGCCTTCTAGGGCATAAACACTGACAATCTCCCACTTGCACTAGGGCCGTGTACTGGCATATCGCAGACCTATCATCTCGAATAGCCTCTCGAACTGCGTCTGAGGAATGGCCTTTGTGAATGGATCAGCAGTGTTATTCTCTGTATCTACTCTCTTTACCTCGATCTCCCGGCGATCTACGATCTCCCTGATCAGGTGATACCGCCTTAAGATGTGTCTGGACTTCTGATGGGACCTGGGTTCCTTCGCTAAAGCTATAGCGCCGTTGTTGTCGCAGTACTGAGGTATTGGACCAACACTGGTAGGAACTACCTGAAGTTCTGTGAGGAACTTCTTCATCCAGACAGCTTCTTTTGCGGCATCGCAAGCAGCTATGTACTCCGCTTCCATCGTTGAGTCAGCAACGGTCTCCTGCTTGGAACTCTTCCAACAGACCACCCCTCCATTGAGGGTAAAGACATAACCCGACATGGACTTGGAGTCATCCTTGTCACTCTGGAAGCTGGAGTCAGCAAAGGCCTCGATCTGGAGGTCTTTTCCGCCATACACTAAGAACATCTCCTTAGTCCTCCTCAGGTACTTGAGAATGTTCTTTACTGCTATCCAGTGCTTCTCCCCTGGGTTTGCCTGATACCGTCTTACAACGCTCAATGCGTATGCTACATCTGGTCAGCTACATAACATCGCATACATTATAGAGCCTACCGCAGAAGCGTATGATATAATCGACATGCGATCCCTTTCCAAATCATTCTTGGGAGACATCTCTTTGGAGAGGGTGATTCCGTGACAAGCCGGTAGGTTACCTCGCTTAGAATCATCCATACTGAATCTTTTCAATATGGTGTCTATGTACCTGGACTACGAAAGTCCCAACATCCTCTTTGATCTATCACGATAGATCTGGATCCCCAGAATGTAGGTGGCATCACCTAGGTCTTTCATGGAGAATTTCTGTGACAAGAATCTTTTGACTGACTGTAGCATAGGAATATCATTTCCTATTAGGAGAATGTCATCCATGTACAAGACGAGGAATACAACAACTCTCCCTACAATCTTACTGTATATGCATGGTTCATCTGTATTTTTGATAATGTCGAATTCTTTGACAGTATCATCAAAACAGATATTCTAACTCCGTGATGCCTGCTTTAGTCCATAAATGGACTTAAGCAGCTTGCATACTTTACCGCTGCTCCCACTCTGAATGAATCCCTCTGGCTGACCATATAGACGCACTCTTCCAAATTACCATTTAGAAAGGCCGTCTTTACGTCCATCTGCCAGATCTCATAATCGTGGAAGGCAGCAATAGCAAGAAGGATCCGAATGGATTTGAGCATAGCCACTGGAGAAAAGGTTTCGTCATAGTCCAAACCAGGTCTTTGAAGAAAACCCTTTGGAACAAGTCTAGCCTTATAGGTTTCAACCTGTCCATCTACACCAATCTTCTTTCTGAAGATCCACTTGCATCCTACGGGTTTTACCCTATATGGAGCTATGTCCAAAGTCCATACTTTGTTAGTGTCCATGGACTCCATTTCGGTCTGCATTGCATCCAGCCATTTTACCGAGTCGCCGCTCTGAATGGCTTGCTGGAAGCTAGTAGGGTCATCATTATCAATGACGCAATCTTCTCGATCCCCGTCTATGAGAAAACCGTAGTATCTCTCGGGCGGATGAGACTGCCTACTACTTCTGCGGATAGGCGCCGGTATGTCCCTTTCTTCTGAAACCTCTGCTTCAACCATACATTCAGTAACATCTTGTGGTTCTGGAATTTCTTCCAGTTCTACTGCGCTCCCACTCTTCTGATTTTCTAAAAATTCAGTTTCTAAGAAGCGGGCATGACGAGAAACAAAAACCTTTTGTTCCTCTGCGTAATAGAAGCAATATCCCATGGAGTTCTTTGGATATCCCACAAACTTACACTCTACTGAGCGTGCCTCGAGCGTCTCCGGATGCTGCTTTTTTACAAAAGCAGGACATCCCCATGTCTTCAGGTACAGAAGATAGGGTTTCTTCCCCCTCCATATCTGATATGGTGTGGTAGGCACAGTTTTGGTTAGAACCTTGTTCAAAAGAAATGCAGCTGATTCTAGTGCATATTCCCAGAAAGATCGCGGTAACTCAGCCTTACTCATCATGGAACGAACCATATCCAATAGGGTTCGATTCCTCCTTTCCGATACACCGTTGTGTTGTGGTGTGTATGGAGGAGTAAGTTGAGAGAGAATTCCATTCTCTTTTAAGTAACCCAGGAACTCGGCACTTAAGTATTCACCACCTCGATCAGATCTCCGTGTCTTAATACTTTTGCCTGTTTGGTTTTCCACTTCATTCTTGTATTCCTGGAATTTCTCAAAGGCCTCGGATTTATGCTTTATCAAGAAGATATGTCCATATCTAGAGAAATCATCCGTAAAAGTAATGAAGTAGGAATAACCACCTCGTGCATGTGTAGACATTGGACCGCACACGTCACTGTGTACGAGTCCTAAGAGCTCGCTCGCTCTTACTCCGTGTCCAGTAAACGGAGTCTTTGTCATCTTTCCCCTGAGACAAGATTCACAAGTGGCATAAGATTGATATTCGAACGGATTCAAATATCATTCTCTATGTAACTTCGTTAATCGTGTTTCATTGATGTGATCTAGTCTACAATGCCATAAGAAAGCCTGATTTATTTCTGGAGACTTTCTTTTAAGTGTGTTCTGGACATTGAAAACCTGAGCTTGACTCAATACGTATATACCGTCATCTAATGTACCGGACCCAATCAAAACTTGATTTAGGTGGATGTGAACTACATCGCTTACGAATGTATAATCATATCCCTCTTTCGAAAGTAAGGACACTGATATGATATTACAAGTCAAACTAGGTACATACAAACAGTTACGTAGAATCAATATCTGCCCACTTGTCAAACATAGGCGATATTCTCCCACGGATTCAGCGTCCATGCTCATTCCGTTTGCAACTCTGAGAAACAAATCACCTACCCTTATAACTCTACGGTTTCTCAAAGCATGTAATGAATTACAGATATGAGATCCTGCTCCGGTATCTAGTACCCAGGAAGTAGAGTTAATTGACAAACAGTTCTCAATTACAAACACACTTGAGGCTGAAGCCACAACATGCTTCGTATCCTGGCTATTGGCTTCCAAAGCCCTGCAATCCTTCTGCCAATGCCCGTTCCCATAACAATAGGAACATCCCTCCTTAGCTACACCAAGTCCCGAAACTTTTGCTCTTCCCTTTCCTCCTACTTTATTGACACCGTATATCGGCTTTGTAGAGGTCTTCTTCTTTTCACCCATTGCTTTCGCCCTGGATGTAGAAGAAGAAGGTCCCCCATTAAGCAGAGCTTGTGTCTCCCTGGTTTCTTTCAGGGTGTAAGTAGAGGGTAGGGTCTGGGGAAATAAGTCAGTGTATGACCTGTTTCCCAACGTGGTCTCCAGGTCCTTGAGCTCATCAATATAGCTAGTCATTGTAAGGACGTCGTCCCCTACAGATGACCCGGCAGCCAGCCTCGCTTGTTTTAATTCGTTCGAGGTCTCATATCTTGCGATATGAGATTGCTCTCCATATAAATCTTTGTTATGGAGAAAGATGGAAACAAAGTCCATCTTCTCGTGTTGCTTCTGGTATACACCATCAACTGAAGCTAACACGAGGAACTTAGCTTTCGCTTTATCCTTTTCCCCTGTCTGACGGATATCCATATCCGCGACGGTGGAAACTGGACCTGGGATGGCGGGATCTTGAGTAGTAATAGGGTGGTCCAGCTTGTCATAGGCAATGGACATCTGGACAGACCTTTGCCAGTCATATATGTTAGATTCAGTCAACTTGTTATCTAGATGTAACCTAGTCATGGTCATAAGGTCGCTGCAATGAGAGAGAGAGAAGAAAACACTTTAGCATGATGCTCTTGCAAGTTTATATTGGTTTTTAATTTATCTAAACTGGATGGCTCCCACTGTTTCTCGAATCCTTCCTCAAACCATAAAAGAAGAATCGGCCAGGACTATTCTCACTGTACAATACTTGCTTAACCGTTCAGCCAGGCTAGTGTCGGTACTTCGAGGGAGGTTTTCCAACGCTTTCGCGAAGTTCCTTAATTAAATAACCTCTTTTCTCTGGGTGCGTAGCCCCGCTGACACCTTTCTCGACACTTACTTGGTTTATAGCATTGATCGTTAAGTGACGAATCTCCTGATAAGTAGCATATACTCACAGTAGGATTGGGATCCAAATATCATCGTATGATAATGTTGAGGGAATCCTACCAACATTCATCAAACTCCAAATGGTATGCAATACTAGCAAGTTTCAGTTTCTTTAGAAACTCCCGATGTGGATTTTTGCCCCATGTTCTTATGACGTTAACGAAAACCAACTAATCATAAGTCACATGTCAAGTTCTGCCCATCATTATCTTGTTAATTTGAACCCACCCGTTCATACCCTTGACGAAAGCCAACAAGGTAATACGACTGTCCCAAACCAACTCATCTATCTATGCAACAAATGAATACCCCAGCAGCTACCAATCTCTATGCCTTGACGAAAGCCAACAAACATAGCTTGAATACTGCTGACCATCCATAAGAAATGACGGAGGGCTACGACTGGTTTTGGCGAAACCGTGAACGTAGTTAACTTGATATAATCGAAGGAACCTGATAGCTTTTTAAAATGAGTGGTTAAAGCTCCGCAATTAAAAATTCTGCTCTTTAAAAATAACCGAGTGGTTTCTTTTAAATTTGTTCCAACGATTCAACTTTGGTTTATTTTCTTTGCATTAAAATAATGCGTCCCATCATTTAACCTTTCATTGCAGAAAACAACCAAAATACAACGTTCTCTTATGCCATCCGCATTCGCCACTGGATCCCGTCATCACCCGTTAGGTTACTTAACTAACGACAGAGCGGGGGCTGGGCTAGCGCGGGTGTAAAACATAAGTGACGTCTAAATAGCTATCATATATAGATATTGTACATTCGTCAGACGCAATAATAGGCATTCCAGATTACTGATGAACATTATTGGATATACAAGAAATCCGCGTTTGCTTTGAGCCTGCAACAAAAGACGGATTACACAGTTGTGATGAATAGCCATTACCCCACCGTAGACCCCTACGGGTACGGCAAACTACCCGCCAAGTACCCGAAGTGAAGCGGTCTCCCTCAACAACGTGAGTAGGCCACTAAACACTTCAACGTACCCAGTAGTCTGTGTACCCCACCTTGGGTCTATCCTAGGAGCAAAAAACAGTAAATGAAATAATACAACGGTGGTTACAACCGCAACCTGGATGTGCCCCGCAAAAGAATATTACATCATATTACAATTTACATCGAATGAACGAATATAAAACCAATCTCAAACCCCGGCTCACCATCACAACGATCCAATCAAGTTCATATACACAAACAGTAAACATTACAGAAATGTGCAACCCCTGCCAACCGACATACTAGCAGTTAGGGGAGGTTTACGAACACATTAATCATTACAGATAAAAACCCGATTAGCAAATAACTTAGAATATCGATTGACAACTTTTTTTTGTGCCTACCCCAAATGCAAGCCAGCACAGAAGTAACCTGGGCAGAAGCAGAATATACTGGAAAACAAAACACCATAAAATATGAATTTCTGTGAAACCCCGAGTCAACACGGGGTTGACTCGGCGGTGGATCCGCGGCCAAAAGCACCATTTAGCCGCGGTTCCGCGGCCGTCTTGCCGAGTTGTGTCCTCGTATTTTTCCAGAATTCTTATAATACCCTGCTGGGAATTTTAAGGTATATAAAAAAAAATTTCGACACTTTTAAAATTAACAGAAACTGATATGGTTTCGGGATGTTGTTTTCGCGTTTTTCCGACGATCGAAGTTCTAATTAGTTGCTAACAAGCTAGTAAAGGTTTAGTTGTCTCTAATACCACTGTAAGTCCATGTCACGCACCCCACGAACTTGCGGGGAGGCGTAATATATGAAAAACGGTTATCAAAGCTTCGTAACACGGACTTGAGCGCATGAATCGTATTTAAACCATTACTAGAAAACTACGAAAGGTTTAACTACTCTGATTTGAAGTTATACCTCACGTTACTTGTCCTTCGGGTCTTCATCACTGTCCTCTACTCCTCATAGGCTCATTGGAACGTCGACACCTCAACGGCCTCCTCGAGTCAAAGACGATCCACCCGAGAGCTCCTACTCCAAGCTTAACCTCTAACTTGAGGTAACTAGGTTACTCAAAGTGCTAATCTAAGCAACCTAGGTGATATAGAGTTGGATTATGGATGTATTAGTCTAGCTAACCCTTGATCTCAACACATGAGAGGTTAGGGTTAGGGTTTGAAGAGAGAGAGCTTGAGGAGAGAGAAGGTGAGAATTAGAATCCTTTTGGATGAATGAAGTCATATGTGTATATATGAAACATATCATATAATTAAATGAATAACAAATAATGATATATCATCATGTTTCATTAATCCACTAAGTGATTCAACACATGAGTCATATAAATCATAAATGATTTATTAACTCCATTTATGAATCACACCATGACTCATTTATCCAATTAATGCATATGCCACCTTAACCCCCAAGTCACCATGCTTCTAGAAGCTTCTCGACAAATTACGAGAACGCCCCTCTTATCCGTGAAAACACGGAAAAACTTTAGACTATATAAATCCAATAATCCGATACTAGAATCTGGCTTAAACCAAAGCCGACTAGTAAAAACTGTCCGAACGTCGTACGTGCGTAAACACACGTATGCGTCTGAACCCTTGTCGTAAAACCATACGACCTCTATATCGTTTCGCCCGAAGCAGGGAAACTCTCTGTGTGGGACTCTAAAGACTCGACACTACGCTGGCAGTGGGTTTAACCACAGACCGCAAGCGGCACTAGCTGTACGTAACGGTCCCCAGGTAAATGTCGATAAGAAGGCCGATGAGGAAACCCATCCGAACTCCTACTGAGCCTGCTGTGACAATCTCCGTACAGTCCGGTATGTTCGTCTAGGACTATCGCATATCGGTCCTAGGGGGCGGCAAGCGTCAGTCCCCTAAAAGTGGTATAAGTCGTGTCGGAGCGTAGCCCATTACACCTTGAGAAACTACTGGAAAACTTACCAGTAAATCTCGCTTGCCATGGCCAGGGACTTTGCGTAATGGCTCTCTGACACAGCGCGATATCAACCCCCAATACCGGGAGAGACGAATCCTGTCTAACCGCCACTGCCTCCAAGTGCTCGGGACTGCACCCAACTGCTTCCTGTTTGCACGACTCATTTGACCCGTGGTAGGGTAGCAATCTAAGGACAGTGGGACATACTCAAGGCGAAGTAGCAGTGTCAAGTCTGCGGACTATGCTGTACTCATGTCAACTGGAAACTGTTAACTGACGACGGGTATAATCCCAACCAACAGTTCCCCGCGAGTCCTGTCCGGTGTACCCGTAACCTAACAAGCACCTGTATACTATCTCTAGTACGACGTACTGATGGCTGTGGGACAGACCATCTCCCCAACTGGGATGAGAAGCGTACACACTAGTCTACTCCGGAGTATCGATGCCCTGTCTCGATAATCCTATGACTAGGGACCTGTATAGGATGTTGCTTATAGACTACCCATCCCCCACTAGTGTGACTGCCATCACAACGCTGGTAATCAAGCAAAGATCCTAAGGGCTCTACTAATATGTATAAGCGATACGTTACAAGAAACATATGCACATATTAATGTAGACACAAAAAAATAGCATACTACCATTTTTAGCAAGACTGTCAATACAACTGTGAATATCCCAAGCTTCCATTAAGTAATATACAAACTATTATGATACATTAATGGCCTTCTAGGGCATAAACACTAACAGAAACTCCCATGACTAGGGACATTTTAAGGATGTGCTTATAGACTGCCCAGCTCCCACGTTTAAGATCGCCATCATAATACTGGTAGTCAAGAAAGAATCCTATGGGCTCTATCAACATGTAATAGTGATCTGTAATGTCACCTGAAGGATGTACACGATGATAAAGACAAACTAGATATCATACTGTCATCTCGAGTAAGACTGTTCTACCGGTATAGGTCCTCCCTCAATCATTGCAATCACGTGCCTGCGATCCAATAATTGACTTGAGGGCACTATAGCCAACAATCTCCCACTTGCACTTAAGGCCAATTATTGCGGTGTCGCATACTCACAGCCGGTGTGATACCGAACACCCAACTTCTCTACTAATCAGTTTCACAAAGCTTGTTTGTAAAACTATTGCGTTTGAGAAATAGCCTCAGTGAGTGGATCCGCTTTAATGTTTCTTTCTATGTCACTCTTTATCTCAAGTTCGCAGAGAAAGCCATCTTCCGAAATGAGCAATACCTGTCTTAGAATATGTCTGGATATCTGATGGGACCCAGTTCACAAATGAACTTCAAATCCAACAAACTTCTTAGTATGGTGTCATGTATCTGGATTGGGACAATCCCAACATCCTTTTAGATCTATCCCTATAGATCTTTATCCCCAGGATGTAGGAGGCATCAACCAGATCTTTTGTGGAGAACTTTTGTCATAAGAAGAGTTTGACCGAGTGTAGCATAGGTGTTAGATATGTATGCCCTAGAGGCCGTCATTGTATAGGATGCTAGGGATATTAATGTACAGGACAATCTTGCTCGATATGATAGTACGCTATTTGGTTTTTCTTTATCTTAACATGTGATGTGTTTTACTTTGTATTTCATATCTTGTATATATGTTGATAAAGCCCGTATGATCTTTGCTTGACTACCAGCATTGTGATGGTAATCATATTTGTGGTAGCTGGGTAGTCGATAGGCACATCCTTAAAAGTGTCCCTAGTCGTAGGAGTATCAAGACCGGGCATCGATACTCCAGAGTGGACTAGTGTATACAAATCCATGTTGGGTTCCTTAGCACTCTCACTAGGTTTTATAAGGCATCGGGTATGCAATTTTAAATTCTAGAGAGCGAAGCAACCCAAACCAAGGATCTAACTAGAGAATTAGGGCTTAACTAAGCAAGTAAACAACTCTACTGTAACTGAACAAGGAATACAACCTTTGTAGACCGGTCCTTCACTTCTGAAGCTCCGTGTAGTAGTCCCTTAGATCCAAGTAGTGGTCTCTCGGACTCTCGTTAGGCTCCACTAGGCGAAAGGAACGAGCTTGCCTAAAGATCTTCGAGGCCGAAGATGATCTATATTGAAGAATCACTAACTCAAGCTACCTCTTCACTAATTGATGAACTAATGAAGAAACAACCTATACTAAATGGCTAGTCTAGTGTAGATTGATGAAGGAGGAATTTTTCTCACTTTAGAATAATTTTTCTCACTCTCTTTCTTCACCTTAAGAAAACCTAGCAAGCAATCATATATGAACTCATGTAGAGACTTAACCATGGCTAAAGATAATGGTTAGGTTACTAAATATCTAGAGTAAAAAAAAATTAGTGGACTAAGTCAATGGTTAGGTTACTAAATATCTAGAGTAAAAAAAAACCTAGCAAGCAATCTTAGTCATGCTAATTTCGAACTAATTTTGATTTTTCCTTTAATATTTAAATACCGAAATTATTTTTACTTCGGTATGAGTCTCATACATCCATGTCCAATGTATCATCTAGCATGACACATAAATAAATACATTAATATATATCACATATATATTAAATGTACAATGAGAAAAGAAATTCTTAAGTGAGCTAATATTAGTTAATATATATTAATATATCAAATATATAATTATATATTAAATTATTAAATCAACACTTGATTTATTAATCCGGCTATATCACATATAACCGAGTAATATCATTTATATCAACTTATCGAATCAACACTTGATTCAATAACCGGGCTATATCACATATAACCGATTGATATCATATATCACGAGATTAGAATACGGTATCACATACACGTATTAATCTCGGTCCCGCACATATCACATATGTTACCTACTTCGTTTCGCTTGAGCCAGAAAACCTCTGTGTAGGACTCTAAAGACTCGTCAATACGCCGACAGCAGGTAATGATCATATCAGTTACCCACAAGCCGTCAGCGGTACTAACTGGACTAACGGCTACCCGGGTATTGAGCGATCAGAAGACCAACAAGCAAGCTTGCTCATACCCCGTGAATCCAATAAGTAACACTACCGTACAGTCCGGTCTCTTCGTCTGATATGTCGCATATCTAGCCTGGGGGTGGTAAACGACAGACCCCAATAGCTTGATAAGTCATGCCGATGTGAGGCTCATATCGGGTCGAGAAACTAATGATAACACTTACCAGTAAATCTCAGTATCAGCCCTGGCCAGGGACTTCCTGTTAAAGTCAATCAAGCACAGCGCAACATCAACCTCCAATACCGGGAGAGACCAAACCCTTCCTATCGCTCATTGCCTCCATGTGACTCGAGACTGTACCCAAAAACCACCGTTTTGCACACTCTCTTGAACGTGGTAAGGTGGAAATCAAAGCACAGTGGGAATCATAAAAGACTCTATGACGATCTCGGGTCTACAGACTAACCTGTACCAGTGTCACCAGAGAACTGCTATCTGACGATAGGTATAATACCATCTAGGAGTTCTCGGAGAGTCCTGTTCAGTGTACCCAGTCTCCACTGAGCACTCGTATACAATCTTTGATGTCAAACACCAATGGATGTGGGATCATCTATCGCCCATCAAATAGGTCAAGAAATGTATACGCTAGTATACTCTGGAATATTAACGCCCAGTCTCGATACACCAACGACTAGGAACAATTAAATGAACTTGTGGACTACCCTGGCCCCACTAGTAAGATCTGCATCATAATCCTGGTAGTCAAATACATCCTAAGGGCTCTACCAACATGTGAGAGCAAGACAGTATCACAATACAAGTCTGCATGTTAAGATAAAGAGCAACAAGATAGCATACTATCATGTCGAGCAAGAAAGTCCTCTCAATATATGTCTAAGCATCCATTATAATATACAATCATGTACAATAATGGCCTCTAGGGCATACATACAACTAACAATCTCCCACTTGCACTGAGGCCAGTTGTTGTAGTTTCTTATACCCAACATCCCGAAGAGTCTCTCAAATTGTATCTGGGGTATGGCCTTCGTGAGTGGATCCACCGTGTTATTCTTCGTGTCAACTCTCCTGACCTCGATCTCCCGGCGATCAACTATCTCTCGGATCAGGAGATACCGCCTTAGATTATGCCTGGATCGCTGATGGGACCTGGGTTCCTTGGCAAAAGACACAGCTCTAATTTTATCACAATACAAAGGTATTGGATGCTCGATGGAAGGAACCACTCCAAGTTGAGTTATGAACTTCTTCATCCAGACAGCCTCTTTGGCGGCATCTGTTAGTGTAATATGCCCTAGAGGCCATTATTGTATAGTACTAGTTTGTATATTACATTTTGGAAGCTTGGGATATATACACGGATTTATGACAGTCTAGCTCGATATGGTAGTAAGCTACTTGGTTTTTATCAATCTTAATATGTTTATATGTTTCTTTTGACGTATCGCTAATACATATTGGTAGAGCCCTTAGGATCTTTGCTTGACTACCAGCGTTGTGATGCCAGTCACACTAGTAAGGGTTGGGTAGTTTACAAGCACATCCTTACACAGGTTCCTAGTTGCAGGATTATCGAGACATGGCATCGATGCTCCAGAGTAGACTAGTGTATACGCTTCTCATCCCAGCAGGGGAGGTGGTCTGTCCCACAGCCATCAGTACGTCGTACTGGAGATAGTATGCAGGTGCTCATTGGGTTATACGTTACACTAGAGGGACTCATAGGGAACTAATAATAGTTATGAGTTCTATGAAGACATGAGCGAGGCATGGGTCGGCCCTTGTACGGATGGTTCATTGGAGCTGTGACAATTTCTGGGTAGTTTTTGAACTCCGCTCAAGTGTTGAGCTCTTTGGGAAAGTTTGGGTGTTTGTTTATTCGATCGAAAAGTTTAAAATCGTCTAGCTATCTATGATTGTGATACAATATTTGGAATCCATATAAGTAGTTATGAGATAACAAGTTTGAATTTTATAAATCTAGCAATTTAGTCTCATTTGATCGGTTGCCACGGGATTTTGATGTGATCAAAAGTCCGTCGCAATCACGTAGCGTACGCGGATACTCGACGGGTAACCTTACTATATAGCCACGCCCCATAGCCCCGACCAAGTGACTGTAGGAGAACCCCGTCGCCAAAAACATCCGTTCGGGTGCTCACGGCCGCGGTGTTCCGCCTTATTGCACTTCGTCGACGGTATCGGGGGTGCGGACGTCTACTAATGTTTCCGAGGAGCATTCGATCAGGATGTCAGGAATCTTGTTGAATTACCTGACTAGTTATTGGAAAGTATTTTCAATATCGAGACTAAAATGCGGGGTTTATAATTGTTCGGCATGCGATGTGTAAGGAATTCATTTGGTTAGGCATGAAATCCAAAGTATGTGATACATTGGGTTTATGATGTCCAAGGTGGTTGCGGATTCCAATTGTTGTAGTTTTCATTTTCTTTTCTGCGACCGTAAGTGTAATATGTGGTGTATCGCCGGTTTTGTTGCTATACGTCAACGACAATTGGGATACACATATTTACTTACATTGATGACATGTGATGTTATGTGTTGCTATGATATGTTATATTGGATCGTTGTGTTTTGAATAGCCGGGGTTTTTTATGTGAGATGAGAGTTTTTCATTTTCATTCATGTAAAAACTTGTATGTAATATTCTTTTATTGGGGCACTTCCGGGTTGAGGAAGATGTCACCGTTGCTGTATATTATTTACTTTTCCGCATTAGGATAGACCCAAGGAGGGGAGCACAAGTAACCGGGTTCTTAAGTCCAGTGGGAGACCATCTCGAGGCGTCGAAACCGGGTCTCCTAACTCTATAATTGGTAGGGTTGCTTGCCGCTCTCGTAGGGGTCTAGGGATGTGGGGTTGGCTATTCATCACGACCATGGAATCCGTGTTTTATACAGGCTTAATATAAAACCCGGAAATCCTAGTATATCCAATATTTCATATGTTGTTTTCTGCTGCTATATTCTGTGATGTGATCACTTTAAATGATGAGATAGATACCGTATATAGTATATATGATGTATTATATAGACGTTGCATATGTTTTACACCCGCGCTAGCCCTGCCTCGCTCTGCCGTTAGTTACCTAACCTAACGGTGAATGACGGGACATCGAGGCGAATGAGGATGACATAAGCGTACGTTGTATTTATCTGTGATGCTTAGGTAACTTAAATGATGGGAAATTCATTAATGAGATTAATGAAAGAAAATAAACCTAAACATGTTGTGGAATCGAATTTTCAAAAACAGGTAGCTCTAGTTGTTACTTTGCATAGTGGTATTCCTTGTAGAATATCCAGCACCTTATTCGATAAGGAAAGAGCCGAGATCCCTTTACCGGGAGTGACCTCTTTAGAAATAACTGGAAGATGCTACAACCCACGGTTTCGTCTTTTGATTGCTTTTCTAGTTCTTGCTTTGCATAGCGGTATTGTGAATATCCTGCACCTCATTCGACGAGGAAATAACCGAGATCCCTTCACCGGGAGTGGCCTCTTTAGTGAAACTAGCAAAAGCCTAAAAAACACTCCATTTCAAATCATTTGATTCTACAACGATATAAAGTTCATTACGCAAAAAGTTTTCTTAAAAACCTGTCGTAGCCCTCTGTCATTTCAGATAAGTACTAGTTAGTATTCGTTCCATGTTTGTTGACTATGTTAAGGCGTAGTGTGCGGTAGCTAATTAGTGTGTATCTGTTAAAGCATGTGATGCGATTGGATTAGGGTAGTCGTGCGACTTTGTTGACTGTGTTAAGGGTCGTGCGGGTGGGTTTAATTCAATCAAGAAATGTACGGGTTGAACTTGACTAGCACTTATGATTTGTTGACTATGTTAAGGTCATATAGTTGCTAGGGGCAAAATATTATCGGGAATTTCAAGTGTTGAAATTTGCAATGAGATTGCATAACTTCTATGAGATAGTTGGATCCCGATACCCACTGCGAGTAATTGTTACTCCTGGGAGAGTTTTGCACTTTACAATTAGCCGATCAAGTAGGTGTCTAGAAAGGTGTCAACGGGGTTACGCCCCTGGAAAAACGATGTTTATTTTAATTAGGTCCGTGCGAAAGTACGGGGAACCTCCCTCAAAGTACCGGCACTGGCCTGGCTGAAAGATTGGCGAACTTGTAGGGTGTAATTAATCCCGGCTAGTCTTTCCTTTTAGGGTTTGAAGGAAGATTTGATAAAAACAGTAGGAGCCATCCTGATTAGATAAAATTATAACCAATTTAATCTTACAAGAGCATACGCTGAGTGTTTTCTTCTCTCTCTCTCTCTCTCTCTCCAGGTAGCGACCATATCACGCCTTAATCAAGATAATAATATGGATGTATTGACCGAACCCGATTTTTATACTGAGCTGGGGAACGTTGGTCCCGCTCTACCATACAATTGTTATAAGACCGAGCAGGAAATAGTGGATTACTAGGATTCCCGTGCTGCCCAAACGAAGAAAGTGCATGATGATGCATCTTCTTCGGGTGTGCATTACATAGAACTGTTTATCAGTATCCTCTACGTCCTTGGTATGAGATACCGGATCAGGATCCCACATATGTAATCTGTTACAAGGGCTACAGATAGTTATAGAGCTGAGAATGGGTGATAATTTTTAAGAGTTGGAAACGATGCAATTGTTGCAGCCAAGGTGTGGGCAGTTATCACCCTGTATTACAAAATACATTGATTCTGAACGAATGTTATTAGATACCGAACCTGATATACATCATCATATCAGTCTCTTTATTTAGTAAAGAAGGATATAATTTTGTATTGTTGGATAATGTTTTGAACATTTCCTATATCAAGAGTTGATCGGTTCAGGCACGTTATCTAAAAGCGTATACGTTCTAAATCAAACCACAGTTCTTAACGTGCAAAACACACACAAGAGGAAGAGTTCAAAAATGAACGAATCCTTCTTTAGGCATTGTAGACTAGGTCATATCAATGCAACCCGACTAGATAAGTTACATTAAGATGCATATTTAAATCAGTTTGAATTTACATCTTGTGAAACTTGTCAGTCATGTCACAAAGATAAAATTACCATAGCTTCGTTTACTGGAAACAGAGAAAAAGTTAGTGAACTCTTGGGATTGATACATGATGATGTATGTCGGTCCCCCGTCTACACATGCCAGGACCGGTTCTTTGTACTTCATTACATTCACTGATGATTTCTCAAGATTCGGACATATGTTCCTGTTGAAACACAAGTCTGAAGCTTTTGAGAAATTCAATAAATATAAGTCAGAAGTAGAGAACCAAAACGGGTATAAGTATTATGTACTTTGATGAGATCATGGATGAGAATACTTGAGCACGGAATTCCTGGACTATTCTAAAGGAGAATGAGATTCTCTCTCAGCATTACTCCTCCGTATACACCACAGCACAACGGTGTATCGGGGCGGAGCAATAGCACCCTATTAGATATGGTGCGCTCTATGATGAGTACAACTGAGTTGCCTATTTCCTTTTTGGGGTTATGCACTTGAGAAGCTGCATGCCTATTGAATTGGGTTCCAACCAAATCAGGTGCCTACCACTCCATATACGATATGGTATGGGAAGAGCTCATATCTTAAGTAAGTTAAGATTTAGGGTTGTTCGGCCTATGTCTAAAAGCAAAATCCGGACAAGCTCGAGGCAAGGTCAGTTCTGTGGAAGTTTGTTGGATATCCCAACAATACGCAAGGGAATATATTCTACCACACTAAGAAACAAAAGGTGTTTTATTTCTCGGCATGCTACCTTTTTAGAAAAGGAATTTATTTTGGAAACAAATTTGAGGACATGGGGTAGAACTGGAATAAGTTCCAGCTATACAAACTACAGCAGATGATTTGGTAGAACCAGAGGATTCAATAGCTCCCGACGAACCTCAGCCTCTCCGCCAATCTGGTAGGGTTTCCTCATCCGCCTGAGAGATACTTCGGTTTTCTCAATGACAGTGGGAGCGAAGATTGCATCATGAGATGATGACCTAATTAGTTTCGAGCAGGCCATCAAGAGTGGGGACTCTGTAAGAATGGCTGGATGCTTTGCGATCTGAGATGGAATCCATATACACCAACAAAGTATGGACTTTGGCTCCTATATCTGAAGGGTTAAATCCCCATCGGGAGCAAGTATATCTTGAGAAGATTACTTTGTGTAGATGGAAATGTTGAGGCTTTAAAAGCTAGACTTATTGTAAAAGGTTCTCGTCATCGATCAGTTGTTGTTTATGATAAAACCTTTTCTCCAGTAGCTATGCTTAAGTCCATCCGGATGCTACTTGCCATTGCTACATACCTGACTACGATATCTGGCGGTTGGGTGTCATGACTGCTTTTCTAAATAGTGATTTAGAAGACGGCGTCTATAAGTACGCAGCCAGAGGGCTTCGTAGACAGTAGGAGCAGCGGAAACGTGTGCAAGTTGCTTTATGGGTTAAAGCAGGTATCGCGGAGTTGGAACTTCTATTTTGATTTGGCAGTCAAAGCGTTTGACTTCATCAAAATGGCAGATGAACCTTGTATATACAAAAAGACAGTAGGGAGTAAGGTGCTCTTCCTTATATAGTACGTGGATGACATACTCTTGATAGGAAAGGAGTTTCCTATGCTACACTCGGTCAATCTCCTCTTATCACATTGATTCTCCATATAGGATCAAGATGATACCTCATAAATCCTGGGTTTGGGATCTATGAGATAGATCTAAGTAGTTGTTAGGACACTCATAGTTGTAGTGAGATGGTATCAATCGATCCTGGGGAGAATCACTGGATAGCTTCCTTGGTGGTAAGGTCGACTGAATGTTAGTCACAGGCATTGTCTTTACCTTCAGTAGAGGGACGGTATGTTGGAAGAGTTCCAAGTTAGATACCGTGACAAACTAGACGATAAAGGCTGGATACATCGCTACCAACGATACTTCCAAAGAGGCAGTCTCGGTGTATATAAGTTCATGAGATGAACTTCGTTCCTACCATTGTGTGACAATGGAGTAGTGGCTTATGCCTAGGAACCCCCATCCCATCAGTGACCTAGACATATTCTAAGGCAGTATCACCTGATCATGGAGATGGTTGATCTCCAGGGAGTGTTAGTTATGTGTATGCCCTAGAGGCGATTACTGTACATACGTTGTATATTGTAGTGGATGCTTGGACATATATAGGGAGGACTTTCTTGCTCGACATGATAGTATGCTATCTGGTTACTCTTTATCTTAACATGTACTCTGATTGTCTTTATGTCACATGTTGATAAAGCCCTTAGGATGAGTAATTGACTACCAGGACTATGATGCAGATCATCCTAGTGGGGACAATATAGTCGCCAAGTACATCCTTCAAATGTTCCTAGTCGTGGGAGTACCGAGACAGGGCATCGATACTCCAGAGTAGACTAGCGTATGCGCTTCTTGACCCATATGATGGCGATGGATGATCCCATATCCATTCGTGTTTGACATCAGAGAAGGTATACGGGTGCTCAGTGGAGACTGGGTACACTGGACGGACTCGCCGAGAACTCCCAGATGGTATTATACCTCACGTCAGATGGCAGTTCTCTAGTGACACTGGTACAAGTTAGTCTGTTGACCCGAGATCGTCATAGAGTCTTGTGTGATTCCCACTGTGCTTTGATTTCCATCATACCACGTCCAAGAGGGCGTGCAAAACGGTGGCTTTTAGGTACAGTCCCGAATCACAAGGAAGCAATGAGCGATAGGAGGGGTTTCGTCTCTCCCGGTATAGGGAGTTGATGTTGCGCAGTGTTCGATTGGCTATAACTGGAAATCCCTGGACAGGGTTGCTGAGATTTACTGGTAAGTGTTATCAGTAGTTTCTCGAACTGTTATGGACATCATATCGACGCGACTTATCAAGCTACTGGGGTCTGACGTTTACCACCCCTAGGTGAGATATGCGACATATTAGACGAAGAGACCGGACTGTACGGGAGTGTTACTGGTTGGATTCATGGGAGAATGTATAGGCTTGCTTGTTGATCTTATGATTGATCAATACCTGGGTGGCTGTTACGTTTAGCTGACCGCTTGCAGCTTGTGGGTGTTTGATATGATCATCACCTACTGCCGGCGTATTGACGATTCTTTAGAGTCCTACACAGAGGTTTCCTGGCTCAGGAAAAACGGAGTAGGAGCACATATGTGATATGTGCGGGATCGAGAATAATACGTGTATGCGATACCGTATTATATTCTCGCGATATGAGATATCGTCCGGGTATATATGATATAGTCGGGTCATCGTGTCAAGTGTTGATTCGATGAACTGATACAGATTATATTAGTCGTTTATTTGTGAAATAACCGGATTATCGGATCAAGTGTTGATTTGATAATCTAATGTATAATTATATATTTGATATATTAAATTACAGTAACTAATATAAGCTCACTTAAAGATTCTTTTTCTCATTCGGGTAATACATTGATATATATGTGATATATGTTTATTGTATTATTTTATTTTGTTACAAAATATATTATATATGTGATATATAATATTGTAACAAGTTAAGGTTACAAATGCAACATGTTTTGTGGAGTTTAAACATGGTTAGGGTTTGGATTAGGGTTAAGCTTTCTTGAAGCTTTATTTTTGTTTTTAAGCAAAGATATTTTGTTGATATTTCTTGACCAAACCCAAACCCTTCACCATAGTAAATTCTCAACATTGGTTAAGTATTCATTCTTAACCCATGGTTTCATTTCTAACCTCACACAAGTTTTCATTATTCATCACAAAGTAATTTCTTCTTCTTCTTCCTTTGGAAAAAGCTTTCTAGCTTTTTCATATGTGATGATTTTGAGTGAGATAAAGAAAACAAATGAGAGCTAAATTCCTACTTCATCATCCTCATTTATTCTTGACACTTAGATTAGGGTGTTTACTTTGCTAATACTTGATTAGCAAAGCAAGAGCTTGGGTTTGAGTTTCTTCAAGGTAGATCATCTTTGTTATTGAAGATCGGAAGCAAGCTTGCATCTTTCTTTTTATGGAGCCTCTCTTGAGTCCGGGTACTCGATGATCGCAGCGAAGGGACCTCAACACGGAGCTTTAGAAGTGAAGGAACGGACTACAAAGGTTGTAATCCCTAACTTTTAGAAGTAAAGTTGTTTACTTGCTCTTTGTTTCGCCTAATCTCTAGTCTAAGATCTTGGTTAGGGTTGTTCGGCACATGAAAAATTTGATTTTGGCATGGTTGATGCCTTGTAGAACCTTGTTCTTGTGCCTAGTAACCCTAAAGTGGTATCATAGCCAAGCTAGAGCTTTAGGCGAAGTCTAGACGAAGTTTAAAGTCCGATCGAACCCCGAAACGTCGCAATACACCCTCTCTGGAAATTTTTTAAAATGCTGATTTTTTCTGTATTAAAAATACTCAGAAAATTAAGCAGGGAATTTTAAGGATTACTGTGAAAAACGAACCACTAATCCACTCAAGCCGCCGTGGAACAGCGGCAATACCATGCCTTACGCGGCGGTTCCGCGGCCGAATATAGGTATTAGGGATAGATTTTTCACAGTAAACATCCGTAGGTGTTTCTACATGCTTCTGGGAATTTTTAATATTACTCAGGTGTTGAGTTTTCTGGAGATCTTTTGTATTCGTTGATTCGATTGGAAAGTTTAACTTCGTTTAAGTTTTTCCGGGTAATTTAGAACGTGTTAAAAAGTTCGAACGGATATCAATAACTCACTTTTTCCTCTGCCGGAAAATTTCCAAGTGTTGGATTTTTTCCTTAATTAAAGAACATTCATAGTCGTGCAAGTAACGCGCTGGACCCTCTAGAAGAACACAAACCTTAACTCGATTATGTGACCGTCTGAACCGCCTCTAAATCTTAGGGTTTAGGGCAGTACGGCGTTGCCACATATGAGGCGTTGGTTTGACCCTTCTACGGCTGGACTATTGGTACTGTGGCATGTGATGGATACTTTTTGAACTCCGCTCAAGTGTTGAGCTATTTGGGAAATCTTTGGTGTTTGTTTATTCGATCAGAAAGTTTAACATTGTCTATTTATCTGGAATGTGATACAATATTTGGAATCCACAAGTAGTTATGAGATAACTAATTTGAATGTTATAAATCTAGCAGTATAGTCTCATTTGATCGGTTGTCACGGGATTTTGATGTGATCAAAAGTCCGTCACAATCACGTAGCGTACGCGGATACTCGCCGGGTAAACTTAATAGATAGCCATGCCCCATTGCCCCGACCAAGTGACTGTAGGAGAATCCCGTCACCAAAAGCATCCGTTCGGGTGCTCGCGGCAGCGGTGTTCCGCCATAGTGCACTTCGTCGATGGCATCCGGGGGTGCGGCCGTCTACTAAAGTTTGGGACGAGCATTCGATCAGGATGTCGGGAATCTTATTGAATTGCCCGACTAGATATTGAAAAGTGTTTTCGATTTTGAGACTAAAATGCGGGGTTTATAATTATTAGGCATGAGATGTCTAAGGAATTCATTTGGGTAGGCATGCGTTGTCTAAAGAGGTTGCGGATTCCAACTGTTGTAGTTTTAGACTTTCTTTTCTGCGACCGTAAGTGTAATATATGGTGTATCTCCGGTTTCGTTGCTATACATCAATGACAATTGGGTTACGCATATTTACTTAAGTTGATGACATGTGATGTTATGTGTTGCTGTGATATGTTATATTGGATCGTCGTGTTTTGAATAGCCGGGGTTTTTATGTGAGATGAGAGTTTTTCTTTTTCATTCATGTAAAATTCAATTTTATGTAATATTCTTTTATTGAGGCACTTCCAGGTTGAGGATGATGTCACCATTGTATATTATTTACTTTTCCACATTTGGTAGACCCAAGGCGGGGAGCACAAGTAACCAGGTTCTAGGGTCCAGCAGGAGACCATCTCGAGGAGTCGAGACCGGGTCTCCCAACCCTAGAATTGGCAGTGTTGCTCGCCGCTCTCGTAGGGGTCTAAGGATATGGGTTTGGCTATTCATCGCGACCGTGGAATCCGTGTTTTATACAGGCTCGTATTAAAACACGGACCTCCTAGTATATCCAATATTTCATATATGTTCTTCTGCTGCAAATGTTCTGTGATGAGATCATATTACTGCCTGAGACGAATGTTTATATTATATATATGAGATATATGTTATATTGCTGATTTCGTTTCAAATGTGATGCTTGTGAAGCATAATAAAATGGGACTTCATTAATGAGATTAATGAAACTAAAAGAAACCTAAAGATGTTGTAGAAACTTGTCTCAAAAAGAGGTAGCTCTAGTTCTTGCTTTGCATAGAGGTATTCCTTGTAGAATATCCAACACCTTATTCGATAAGGAAAGAGCCAAGATCCCTTCACCGGGAGTGACCTCTTTAGCGAAACTAGCACATGCTACAAACTCGGTTTGTCTTTTGATTGTTTTTATATTTTTTGCTTTGCATAGTGATATTTGTGAAATATCCCACACCTTATTCGATGAGGAAAGAGCCGAGATCCCTTCACCGGAAGTGACCTCTTTAGCAAAATTAGAAAAGGCCTAAAAAACATTCCATTTAAAATAACTCGATTCTACAACGATATCAAGTTCATTACGCAAAGGGTTTTCTTAAAAACCTGTCGTAGCCCTCCGTCATTTCAGATAAGTACTACTTAGTATTCGTGCTGCGGTAGTTTGGCATTCGTCAAGGCGTAGTGTATGGTAGCTTACTAGTGCTTATCTGCTAGCATACGATGCTATTGGATTAGGGTATTCATACATCGTTGTTTGCCATTCGTCAAGGGTTATGCTGGTGGGTTTAATTCAATCAGGAAATGTACGGGTTGAACTTGACTAGCGGACTATGGGTTGTTTGGCACTCATCAAGGTCATAGCATGTTAGGGGCAGAAGTATTATTGGGAATTTCAAGAGTTGAAATTTGCAATGAGATTGCATACCTTCTATGAGATAGTTGGATCCCGATACCCGCTGCGAGTAAGAGTTACTCCTGGGAGAGTTTTACACATTACAATTAGCCGATTAAGTAGGTGTCTAGAAAGGCGTCAACGGGGTTATGTCTCTGGGAAAATGAGATTTATTTTAATTAGGTCCGTGCGAAAGCACGGGGAACCTCCCTCAAAGTACCGGTACTAGCCTGGCTGAAAGATTGGCGAACTTGTAGAGTGTAATTAATACCGGCTAGTCTTTCCTTTTAGGGTTTGAAGGAAGATTTGATTAAAACAGTGGGAGACATCCTGATTAGATATATTAATAACCAATCTAATCTTGCAAGAGCATACGCTGAGTGTTTTCTTCTATCTCTCTCCAGGTAGGGACCATGTCACGTCTTAATCAAGATAATAATACGGATGTATTGACCGAACCCGCTTGTTATACTGTGCTGGGGAACGTTGGTCCCGCTCCAACTTATAAATGTTATAAGACAGAGCAGGAAATAGGGGATTACCAGAATTCCCGTACCGCCCAAACGAAGAAAATACATGTTGATGCATCTTTTTCGGGTGTGTTCATTACCGAGAACTGTTTCTCAGTATCCTTTACGTCCTGAGTATGAAATACCGGATCTGGATCCCGCAAATGTAATTTGTTACATGGGCTACAGATAGGTAGAGAACTGAGAACGGGTGATAAGTTTCAAGAGTTGGAAATGATGCAAGTGTTGCAGCCAAGTCTGTTTGCAGTTATCACCCTGTATTATGAGAATACATTGATTCTGAACGAATGTTATTAGATACCGAACCTGATATACAACATCATATCAGTCTCTTTATTAGTAAAGAAGGATATGATTTTGTTTTGTTGGATAATGTTTTGAACATTTCCTATATCAAGAGTTGATCAGTTCAGGCACGTTATCTAAAAGCATAGATGTTCTAAATCAAACCACAGTTCTTAACGTACATAACACACACAAGAGGAAGAGTTCAAAAATGAACGAATCCTTCTTGAGACATTGTAGACTAGGTTATATCAATACGACCCGACTAGCTGAAGTTATATAAAGATGCATATTTAAATTAGTTTGGATTTTCATCTTGTAAAACTTGCCAGTCATGTTACAAAGATAAGATGACCACAGCTCCGTTTATTGGAAACAGAGAAAAAGTTAGTGAACTCTTGGGATTGATACATGATGATGTATGATAGTCTCATGTCTACATATGCCAAGACCGGTTCTTTGTACTTCATTACATTCACTGATGATCTCTCAAGATTCAGACATATGTTCCTGTTGAAACACAAGTCTGATGTTTTTGAGAAATTCAATGAATATAAGTTAGAAGTAGAGAACCAAAAACGGGTATAAGTATTATGTCCTTTGATGTGATCAAGAAGGAGAATACTTGAGCATGGAATTCTTGGACTATTCTAAAGGAAAATGAGATTCTCTCTCAGCATTACTCCTCCGAATACATCACAGCACGTCGGTGTATCGGGGCAGAGTAATTAACACCCTATGTGATATGGTGTGCTCTATGATGAGTACTACTGAATTGCCTAATTTCTTTTGGGGTTATGCACTTGAGAAGTTGCATACCTATTGAATAGGGTTCCAACCAAATCAGATACCTACCACTCCATATGTGATATGGTATAGGAAGAGCCCATCTCTTAAAGATGTGAAGATTTGGGGTTGTCAAGCTTATGTCAAAAGCAAAATCCGGACAAGTTCGAAGCAAGGTCAGTTCTGTAGAAGTCTGTTGGATATCCCAAGCATTCGCAAGGGAATATCTTCTACCACACAGAGAAACAAAAGATGTTTTATTTCTCGGCATACCACTTTTTGAGAAAAAGGTAATTTCTTGTGAAGAAATTAGTGGTTATGAGGTAGAATTGGAATGAGTTCCAGATAAAACACGCTGCAACTGATGATTTGGTAGAACTGGAAGATTCAATAGTTTCCAACGAACCTCAGCCTCTCCGCCGATCTGGTAGGGTTCCTCATCCACCTGAGAGATACTTCGGTTTCTCTATGACAGTGGGAGCAAGGATTGCATCTTGAGATGATGACCCAACTAGTTTCGAGCAGGCCATCCGGAGTGGGGACTCTGTGAGAATGGCTGGATGCTTAGCAATCTGAGATGGAATCCTTATACACCAACATAGTATGGACTTTGGTTGCTTTATCTGAAGGGTTAAATCCCCATCAGGAGCAAGTATATCTTGAGAAGATTACTTGGTGTACATGGAAAAGTTGAGACTTTCAAAGCTATGCTTAAGTCGATCCAGATCCTACTTGCCACTGCTACATACCATGACTACGATATCTGGTGGTTGGGTGTCATGACTGCTTTTCTAAATGATGATTTAGAAGAGTGCGTCTATAAGTACACAGCCAGAGGGTTTCGTAGACAGTGGGAGCAGCGGAAACGTGTGCAAGTTGTTTTATGTGATAAATCAGGCATCGCGGAGTTGGAACGTCTGTTTTGATGTGCTAGTCAAAGAGTTTGACTTCATCAAAATGGTAGATGAAGCTTGTATATACAAAAAAAAGGCAGTAGAGAGTATGGTGGTGATCCTCGTATAGTACGTGGACGACATACTCTTGATAGGGAATGAGTTTCCTATACTACGCTCGGTCAATCTCCTCTTATCACAAAGATTCTCCATATAGGATCAAGGTGATACCTCCTAAATCCTGAGTTATGGATCTATGTGATAGATCTAATTGGATGTTAGGATTCTCACTAGTTGTAGCGAGATGGTATCAATCGATCCTGGGGAGAATCACTGGAAAGGTTCTAGGGTGATAAGGACGACTGAATGTCAGTCGCAGGCATTGTCTTTACCCTCAATGGAGGGACAGTATGTTGGAAGAGTTCCAAGCTAGATACCGTGACTTACTAGACGATTAAAGGCAAAATACATCGTTATCAAGGATGCTACCAAAGAGGCAGTCTGGATATATATGAGTTCATGAGATGAATTTCGTTCCTACCATTGTGTGACAATGGAGTTGTGGCTTATGCCAAGGAACCCCCGTCCAATCAGAGATCCAGACATATTCTTAGGCAGTATCACCTAATCATGGAGATGGTTGATCTCCAGGAAAATCAAGGTTAGGAGAGTAGACACAGAGGACAACAGCGCGGATCCACTCACAAAGGCCTATTTCCCAGTACAGACTTTTATGGGATGGTTGAGTATGAGATACTTCAACCACAGCTGATTGTTGGGTATGAGATACTACAACAGATGGCCCTAGTGCAAGTAGGAGATTGTTAGTTATGTGTATGCCCTAGAGGCCATTACTGTACATACGTTGTATATTGTAGTGGATGCTTGGACATATATAGGGAGGACTTTCTTGCTCGACATGATAGTATGCTATATGGTTACTCTTTATCTTAACATGTACTCTGATTGTCTCTATGGCACAAGTTGATAAAGCCCTTAGGATGAGTACTTGACTACCAGGACTATGATGCAGATCATACTAGTAGGGATAGTGTAGTCGCCAAGTACATCCTTCAAATGTTCCTAGTCGTGGGAGTACCGAGACAGGGCATCGATACTCCAGAGTAGACTAGCGTATACGCTTCTTGACCCATATGATGGGCGATGGATGATCCCATATCCATTGGTGTTTGACATCAGAGAAGGTATACGGGTGCTCAGTGGAGACTGGGTACACTGGACGGACTCGCCGAGAACTCCCAGATGGTATTATACCTCACGTCAGATGGCAGTTTTCTGGTGATACTGGTACAGGTTAGTCTGTAGAACCGAGATCGTCATAGAGTCTTGTGTGATTCCCACTGTGCTTTGATTCCCATCATACCACGTCTAAGAGGGCGGGGAAGACGGTGGCTTTTGGGTACAGTCCCGAATCACATGGAGGCAATGAGCGATACGAGGGGTTTCGTCTCTCCCGGTATAGGGAGTTGATGTTGCGCAGTGTTCAATTGGCTATAACTGGAAAACCCTGGACAGGGTTGCTGAGATTTACTGGTAAGTGTTATCAGTAGTTTCTCGAACTGTTATAGACCTCATATCGACATGACTTATCACGCTACTGGGGTCTGACGTTTACCACCCCTAGGCGAGATATGAGACATATCAGACGAAGAGACCGGACTGTACTGGAGTGTTACTGGTTGGATTCACGGGAGAATGTACAGGCTTGCTTGTTTATCTTCTGATTGCTCAATACCTGGGTGGCTTTTACGTTTAGCTGACCGCTTGCAGCTTGTGGGTGTTTGATATGATCATCACCTACTGCCGGCGTATTGACGATTCTTTAGAGTCCTACACAGAGGATTCCTGGCTCAGGCAAAACGGAGAAGTAGCACATATGTGATATGTGCGGGACCGATAATAATACATGTATGCGATACCGTATTAGATTCTCGTGATATGAGATATCGGCCGGGTATATATGATATAGCCGGGTCATCAGATCAAGTGTTGATTCGATGAAATGATACAGATTATATTAGTCGGTTATTTGTGAAATAGCCGGATTATCGGATCAAGTGTTGATTCGATAATCTAATGTATAATTATATATTTGATATATTAAATTACATTAACTAATATAAGCTCACTTAAAGATTCTTTTTCTCACTCGGGTAATATATTGATATATATGTGATATATGTTAATTGTATTATTTTATTTTGTTACAAAATATATTATATATGTGATATATAATATTGTAACAAGTTAAGTTTACAAATGCAACATGTTTTGTGGAGTTTAAACATGGTTATGGTTTGGATTAGGGTTAAGCTTTCTTGAAGCTTCTATAAGCTTTGCTTTTGTTTTTAAGCAAAGATATTTTGTAAAGATATTTTGTTGATATTTCTTAACCAAACCCAAACCCTTCACCATAGTAAATTCTCAACAAGGGTTAAGTCTTCATTCTTAACCCATAGATGCATTTCTAACCTCACACAAGTTTTCATTATTCATCGCAAAGTAATTTCTTCTTCTTCTTCCTTTGGAAAAAGCTTTCTAGCTTTATCATATGTGTTGATTTTGAGTGAGATAAAGAAAACAAAAGAGAGCTAAATTCCTACTTCATCATCCTCATCTATTCTTGCCACTTAGATTAGGTTGTTTTCTTTCCTAATGTAGGGTTACTAGGCACTCTAATAAAGTTCTACAATGCATCAACCGTGCCCGTTTAAAATTTTAGCCGTGCCGAATAACCCTAAACAAGATCGGTGCTAGAAAATTAGGGTTTCACATGCTAGTAAAGGACATTTACTACTAAGGGAATACGAAATACAACCTTTGTAGATCATTCCTTCACATCTAAAGCTCCTTGTCGTAGTCCCTTCGCTGCGATCGTGGTTTTCCCGGGCCCTTGCATGGCTTCATAAGCCGAAAGATGCGTCCTTGCTTGAAGTCTTCGAGGCCGAAGATGATCTATGTCGAGGGAATAACGACTCAAGCTACTACTTCACTAATATGAGAATTAGTGAAGCAAACACCCTATACTAAAGTGCTAGTCTAGTAGAGGATGGAGAAATAGGAAGTGGGTTCTCTTTAGAATTTTATTTCTCACAATGTTTCTCACTTTTGGATCAAACCCTAGCAAGCTTTTCTTTTTGAACAAAGAAGAAGAAGATGAGCAAAAGAAAGAGATGAGGATAATGATCAAGTGAGTAAACTAACCATGGTGAGTGAGTATCATATACTAACTCATGTAGAGACATTACCATAGCTAAGTGTGATGGTTAGGTTAAAAATCCAAAGTAAAAACAAAGTTAGTGGACTTTAGTCAATGCATCCACAAGTTTCCACAAGCTTCATGCGTTTTCTAATTTTCCACTAATGTTGTAATTACTTTAAATTATTAATCCCAACATAACAAATATCATGGTGTAAGTCTCATACACCCATGAATGTTGTATCATCAACCATGATACAAAAAGAAAACACATTTTAATATATATCACATATATATTAAAATTGTGTACATGTGAGAAAAAACCTAAAGTGAACAAGTGTTAGTTAATGTAAACTAGTATATCAAATATACAATTATACAATAAATTATTAAATGAACACTTGACTTAATAATCCGGTCATATCACATATAACCCGACTAACATCCAATGTATCGACTTATCGAATCAACACTTGATTCGATAACCCGGCTATATCATATATAAAACCGACCGATACAAAAAGTCACGAGAATAGAATACGGTATCACATACACACATTATTCTCGGTCCCGCACATATCACATACGTGCTCCTATTTCATTTTGCCTGAGCCAGTAAAACCTCTATGTAGGACTCTAAAGACTCGTCAATACGCCGGCAGTAGGTGATGATCACATCAAACTCCCACAAGCCGTCAGCGGTACTAGCTGGACGTAACGGCTACCCGGGTATTGAGCGATCAGAAGATCAGCAAGCAAGCCCGCTCTAACTCCTGTAGAAGCCTGCCGGTAACACTTCCCGTACAGTCCGGTCTCCTCGTCTGATATGTCGCATATCAAGTCTAGGGGTGGTAATCGTCAGACCCCAATAACCGATAAGTCGTGCCGATGTGAGGCTCATAACGGGTCGAGAAACTACTGGTAACACTTACCAGTAAATCTCTAAATCAGCCATGGCCAGGGACTTCCCTGTTACGGCCAATCGAGCACAGCGCAACATCAACCCCCAATACCAGGAGAGACGAAATCCCCTCCGATCGCTCATTGCCTCCATGTGACTCGGGACTGTACCAAAAAAACCACAATTTCGCACATTCTCTTGAACGTGGTAAGGTGGAAATCAAAGCACAGTGGGAATCATACAAGACTCTATGACGATCTCGGGTCGACAGACTAACCTGTACCAGTGTCACCAGAGAACTGCCATCTGACGTGAGGTATAATACCATTTAGGAGTACTCGGCGAGTCCGTCCAGTGTACCCAGTCTCTACTGAGCACCCGTATACCATTTCTGATATCAAACACCAATGGATATGGGATCATCCATCGCCCATCTACATGGGTCGAGAAGCTATACGCTAGTCTACTCTAGTATATCGATGCCCTGTCTCGATACACACACGACTAGGAATATTAATGGATGTACTTATGGACTACCATGGCCCCACTAGTATGATCTGCATCATATTCCAGGTAGTCAAGTACACATCCTAAGGGCTTTACCAACATGTAACCATAAGACAGTATCAAGAGACAAGTATACATGTTAAAATAAAGAGCAACCAGATAGCATACTATCATATCGAGCAAAAAAGTCATCTCTATATATGTCCAAGCATCCAATATAATATACATCATCTGTACAATACTGGCCTCTAGGGTACACATACAACTAACAATCTCCCACTTGCATTAGGGCAGCTGCTATAGTATCGCATACCTAGCATCCCGAAGTGTCTCTCAAACTGTATCTGGGGAATGGCATTCGTGAGTGGATCCGCAGTGTTGTTCGTCGTGTCAACCCTCCTGACCTCGATCTCCCGGCGATCAACTATCTCCCGGATCAGGTGATACCGCCTCAGAATATGCCTGGATCGTTGATGGGACCTGGGTTCCTTAGCCAAAGCCACCGCTCCATTGTTATCGCAATACTAAGGTACTGGATGCTCATTGGATGGAACCACTCCAAGTTCAGTAATGAACTTCTTGATCTAGACAGCCTCTTTTGCAGCATCGTTGGCAGCGATGTATTTAGCCTCCATCGTCGAGTCTGCCACGGTTTCCTGCTTGGAACTCTTCCAGCTAACCGCCCCTCCGTAGAGGGTAAAGACAAATCCCGAGTGCGACTTAGAGCCTTCCTTATCACTCTGGAAGCTTGAATCGGTAAAGGACTCCACTTGGAGTTCTCCGTTACCATACACCAAGAGCATCTCCTTAGTCTTTCGTAAGTACTTGAGAATGCTCTTCACAGCTGTCCAGTGACTCTCTCCAGGATCAGCTTGATACCTACTCACTACACTTAGTGAGTATGCTACATCGGGTCTGGTACATAGCATCGCGTACATGAAAGAGCCTACAGCCGAAGCATAGGGTATCCCTTGCATGCGAGCTCTCTCCAAACCAGTCTTGGGAGACATCTCTTTAGAGAGAGTGACTCCAGAGATCGTGGGTAAGTTCCCACGCTTGGATTCTTCCATACTAAACCTCTTTAGTATGGTGTCAATGTACCTGGATTGGGACAATCCCAATATCCTTTTAGATCTATCTCTATAGAACATAATTCCCAATATGCAGGAGGCATCACTAAGATCTTTCATTGAGAATCTTTGTGATAAGAAGAGCTTGACCGATTGCAGCATAGGAATGTCATTTCTTATCAAGAGTATGTCGTCCACGTACAATACGAGGAAGACAACCTTACTCTCTACCACCTTCTTGTAAATACAAGGTTCATCTACGTTTTTGACGAAATCAAACTCTTTGATAACGACGTCAAAGCAGATGTTCCAACTCCGCGATGCTTTCTTTAATCCATAAATGGATTTAAGCAGCTTGCACACCTTCCCGCTGCTCCCACTATCTACGAAGCCCTCTGGCTGAGTCATGTACACGCACTCTTCTAAATCACCGTTTAGAAAGGCTGTCTTAACATCCATTTGCCAGATTTCGTAGTCATGATATGTAGCGATGGCAAGCATGATCCGGATGGATTTAAGCATAGCCACTGGAGAAAAGGTTTCGTCATAGTCCACACCTGGTCTTTGACGAAAACCTTTTGCAACAAGTCTAGCTTTGAAAGTCTCCACTTTCCCATCTACACCAAGTTTTTTCTTGAAGATCCACTTGCTCCCAATGGGTTTTACCCCTTCAGGAGCAACTTCCAAAGTCCATACTTTGTTGGTGTACATGGATTCCATCTCGGATCGCATTTCATCCAGCCATTTCACTGAGTCCCCACTCGTGATGGCCTGCTCGAAACTAGTTGGGTCATCATCAACCATGATGCAATTCTCGCTCCCACCATCCAGGAGAAAACCGTAGTTTCTCTCAGGTGGGTGAGGAACCCTACTAGATCGGCGGAGAGGCTGAGGTTCGTTGGGAACTACCGAATCCTCCGGTTCAACCAAATCTTCTGCGTAGTCTGTATTGCTGGAACCTCTTCCAGTTCTACCTCCTTGCCACCAATCTCTTTTTCAAGAAATTCCTTTTCTAAAAAGGTAGCAAGTCGAGAAACAAACACCTTTTGTTCTTCGGTGTGGTAGAAGATATACCCGCACGAATGTTTGGGATATCCAATAAACTTACACAGAATGGACCTTGCCGCGAGTTTGTTCGGATTTTGTGTTTTTACCTATGCCGGACAACCTCATATCTTAACATAATTAAGACATGGTCTCTTTCCTTTCCATATCTCATATGGATTGGTTGGCACAGTTTTGGTGGGAACCATATTCAATAGGTCTACAGCTGTTTCCAGTGTATACCCCCAGAAGGAAATAGGTAACTCAGCTGTGCTCATCATAGAGCGCACCATATCTAATAGGGTGCGGTTCCTCCATTCCGATACACCGTTGTACTGTGGTGTATATGGAGGAGTTAGCTGAGAGAGAATCCCATTCTCTTTTAGGAAGTCCAGGAATTCATTGCTCAAGTATTCTCCTCCTCGATCAGATCGAAGGATTTTAATACTTTTTCCGGTTTGGTTATTGACTTCTTGTTTATATTCTCTAAATTTCTCAAAAGTTTCTGATTTTTGTTTCATCAGGAACACATATCCGAATCTAGAGAGATCGTCAGTGAATGTAATGAAGTACGCAAAACCATTCATGGCATTTGTAGACATGGGGCCGCATACATCACTATGTACCAGTTCCAAGAGTTCCGTAACTCTCTCTGTGTCCTGTAAACGAAGTTTTGGTCATCTTGCCTTTGAGACATGACTGGCAAGTATCATAAGATGAAAATTCAAACGGATTTAAATATCCATCCTTATGCAACTTAGCTAGTCGTGTCGCATTGATGTGACCCAGTCTACAATGCCATAAGAAGGATTCGTTCAGTTCTGAACTCTTCCTCTTGTGTATGTTTCTTATGCTTAGAACTGTTGATTGATTTAGAACATAAATGCCATTGCACAACGTGCCTGATCCAACCAACTTTTGGTTAAGGAAAATGTTCATAACATTATCCTGTAATACAAAATTATATCCCTCTTTACTCAACAAAGAAACCGATATAATGTTGCATATCAGGTTCGGTATGAAATAACATTCGTTCAGAATCAATGTGTTACCAGTTGGCAATACAAGGTGATATTCCCCGACGGTTTTAGCTGCAACAATTTCACCATTTCCAACCCTTATGTCTTTATCACCTTCTCCAAGTTCTCTACCTTTCCTAAGCCTATGTAACGGATTACATATATGGGATTCTGACCCGGTATCTAATACCCAGGACGTAGAGCAAATAAAGAAACAGTTCTCCGTAACGAACACACCCGAAGAAAATGCATCAACATATACTTTCTTTATTCGGGTGGCATGGGAATCCTGGTATTCTCCTATATCCTGTTCAGTCTTATAACTTTTATAAGAAAGAACGGAACCAATGTTCCCCAGCACAGTATAACATGCGAGTTCGGTCAATACATCCATATTATTATCTTTACTAAGGCATGATATGGTCGCCACCTGGAGAGAGAGAGAACAAAACACTTTAGCGTATGCTCTTGCAAGATCAGATTGGTTATTATTTTATCTAATCAGGATGGTTCCCACTGCTTTTATCAAATCTTCCTTCAAACCCTAAAAGTAAAGACTAGCCGGGATTAATTACACCCTACAACTTCGCCAATCTTTCAGCCAGGCCAGTGTCGGTACTTTGAGGGAGGTTCCCCGTGCTTTCACACGGACCTAATTAAAGTAAATCTCGTTTTCCCAGAGGCGTAACCCCGTTGACACCTTTCTAGACACCTACTTGATCGGCTAATTGTCCTGTGTAAAACTCTCCCGGGAGTAACAATTACTCGCAGTGGGTATCGGGCTCCAACTATCTCATAGAAGGTATGCAATCTCATTATAAATTTCAACACTTGAAATTCCCGATAATATTTTGCCCCTAGCGTCCCATGACCTTGACGCAGGCCAACAAACCATAGTGCGCTAGTCAAGTTCAACCCGTCATTTCTTGATCGAATTAAACCCACCCGCACGGCCCTTGACGCAGGCCAACAAAGTCATACGACTATCCTAATCCAATCTGCATCATATGCATAAACAGATAAATACTAGTCAGCTACCGCACACTACGCCTTGACGCAGGCCAACAAACGTAGCATGAATACTAAGTAGGACTTATCTGAAATGACGGAGGGCTACTACAGGTTTTTCTGAAAACCTATTGCGTAATGAACTTGATATCGTTGTAGAATCGAGTGAATTTTGAAATGGAGTGTTTTTGAGGCTTTTATTAGTTTTGCTAAAGAGGTCACTCCCGGTGAAGGGATCTCGGCTCTTTCCTTATGGAATAAGATACAGGATATATCATATATATCGCTATGAAAAGCAAAAAACTCCAAAAGCAATCAAAAACAAACCGAGTGTTGTAGCATCTGCCAGTTTTGCTAAAGAGGTCACTCCCGGTGAAGGGATCTCGGCTCTTTCCTCACCGAAAAAGGTGCTGGATATATCATATATATTGCTATGCAAAGCAAAAAACTGTAGCTACCCTTTTTGAAAAT
Organism: Agapanthus africanus; assembly: GCA_030015575.1. NCBI lineage: Eukaryota > Viridiplantae > Streptophyta > Magnoliopsida > Asparagales > Amaryllidaceae > Agapanthus > Agapanthus africanus. The sequence continues at coordinate 260,657,437 of JASDDO010000008.1, forward strand.
TTGATTCTACAACATCTTTTTAGGTTTCTTTTCTTTCATTAATCACATTAATGAAGTCCCATCATTTAAGTCACCTAAATATCACAGATAAATACGACGTACACTTATGCCATCCGCATTCACCTCGATGTCCCCTCGTGCACCGTCAGGTTAGGTAACTAACGGCAGAGCGGGGCAGGGCTAGCGCGGGCTTAAAACATAAGTAATGTCTATATAATATACCATATATACTATATACAGTATTTATCACATCACATGATCACATCACAGATATCGCAGCCGAAGAAACATATGAAACATTGGATATACTAGGACGTCCGTGTTTTATTTTGAGCCTCTATAAAACAAGGATTCCACGGTCGCGATGAATAGCCAAACCCACACCCCTAGACCCCTACGGGAGCGGCAAGCAACCCTTCCAATTCTAGAGTTAGGAGACCCGGACTCGACTCCTCGAGTTGGTCTCCCACTGGACTCCAGAACCCGGTTACTTGTGCTCTCCTCCTTGGGTCTATCCTAGTGCGGAAAAGTAAATAATATACAAATGGTGACATCGACCTCATCCCGGAAGTGCCCCAATAAAAGAATATTACATACATTTAATTTTACATGAATGAAAATAAAAACTCTCATCTCACATAAAAACCCCCGGCTATTCAGAATGCGACAATCCAATATAACATATCCAGCAACACATAACATCACATGTCATCAACGTAAGTAAATATACGTATCCCAATTGTCGTTGACATATAGCAACGAAACCGGCGATATCACATATTACACTTACGGTCGCAGAAAAGAAAGTGTAAAACTACAACATTTGGAATCCACAATCTCTTTAGACATCGTAAATCCGAAATATCACATACTTCGCATTTCATGCCTAACTGTATGAATTCCACATATTGTATCACATTCCAGATAAATAGACAGTATTAAACTTTCCGATCGAATAATCAAATACCAAAGATTTCCTTATTAGCTCAACACTTGAGCGGAGTTCAAAAATTCCAGAATACGTCACAGTAGCAACGGTCCAGCCGTAGAAGGGTCAAGCCAACGCATCACATGTGGCACGCCATACTGCCCCAAACCCTAAGGTTCAAAAGGCAGTTCAAGACGGTCACATAATCGAGTTAAGGTTTGTTGTCTTCTAGAGGGTCCATCGCATTACTTGCACGTTTTTCCGAAAGATTTAAACCCGAGAAAAATTCAACACTTGAATGTTTTTCGTGCCGGGAAAAATTGAGTTAATGATATCCGTTCGAACATTTTAATACTTTCTAAATTATCCGGAATAACAAAACAAAATTAAATTCTCCGATCGAATCGACGATTACAAAATAAACCCCAAAATACTCAACACTTGAGTCATAATAAAAATACCCAGAAAGATGCAGGAATGGTAGTGGATATTACTGCATAAAGAACCGTCCCCAATACGCCTTTTCTGCCGCGGAAACGCCGCGAAAGGTGGGTTAGTGCTGCGGTTCCGCGGCCACGTGGAGGATTTGAGGGCTCATTTTTCATGGTAACCCTTAGAATTCTGTGCTGATTTTTTTAGGTATTTTTAATTCAGAAAAAACCCAGTTTTTAAAAAATGTACAGAGAGGGGGTTATCTTGACGTTTCTGGGTTCGATCGGGGTTTTAACTTCGTTAACACATCGCCTAATTCTCTAGCTAGGCTCTTATACCACTGTAGGGTTACTAGGCACTCTAATAAGGTTCTACAATGCATTAACCATGCCCATTTAAAATTTTAGCCGTGCCGAATAACCCTAAACAAGATCGGTGCTAGAAAATTAGGGTTTCACATGCTAGTAAAGGACATTTACTACTAAGGGAATACGAAATACAACCTTTGTAGATCGGTCCTTCACTTCTAAAGCCCTTTGTCGTAGTCCCTTCGCTGCGATCATGGTTTCCCCGGGCCCTTGCATGGCTTCACGAGGCGAAAGATGCGTCCTTTCTTGAAGTCTTCGAGGCCGAAGATGATCTACGTCGAGGGAATAACGACTCAAGCTACTACTTCACTAACTTGAGAATTAGTGAAGCAAACACCCTAAACTAAAGTGCTAGTCTAGTAGAGGATGGAGAAATAGGAAGTGGGTTCTCTTTAGAATTTTATTTCTCACAATCATTCTCACTTTTGTATCAACTAGCAAGCTTTTCTTTTTGAACAAAGAAGAAGAAGATGAGCAAAAGAAAGAGATGAGGATAATGATCAAGTGAGTAAGCTAACCATGGTGAGTGAGTATCATATACTAACTCATGTAGAGAAATTACCATAGCTAAGTGTGATGGTTAGGTTAAAAATCCAAAGTAAAAACAAATTTAGTGGACTTTCGTCAATGCATCCACAAGTTTCCACAAGCTTCATGCATTTTCTAATTTTCCACTAATTTTGTAATTACTTTAAATATATTAATCCCAACATAACAAATAGCATGGTGTAAGTCTCATACACCCATGAATGTTGTATCATCAACCATGATACAAAAAGAAAACACATTTTAATATATATTACATATATATTAAAATTGTGTACATGTGAGAAAAAACCTAAAGTGAACAAGTGTTAGTTAATGTAAACTAGTATATCAAATATACAATTATACAATAAATTATTAAATCAACACTTGACTTAATAATCCGGTCATATCACATATAACCCGACTAACATCCAATGTATCGACTTATCGAATCAACACTTGATTCGATAACCCGGCTATATCATATATAAAACCGAACGATACAAAAAGTCACGAGAATAGAATACGGTATCACATACACGCATTATTCTCGGTCCCGCACATATCACATACGTGCCCCTATTTCATTTTGCCTGAGCCAGTAAAACCTCTATGTAGGACTCTAAAGACTCATCAATACGCCGGCAGTAGGTGATGATCACATCAAACACCCACAAGCCGTCAGCGGTACTATCTGGACGTAACGACTACCCGGGTATTGAGCGATCAGAAGATCAGCAAGCAAGCCCGCTCTAACTCTTGTAGAAGCCTGCTGGTAACCCTTCCCGTACAGTCCGGTCTCCTCGTCTGATATGTCGCATAACAAGTCTAGGGGTGGTAATCGTCAGACCCCAATAACCGATAAGTCGTGCCGATGTGAGGCTCATAACGGGTCAAGAAACTACTGGTAACACTTACCGGTAAATCTCTAAATCAGCCCTGGCCAGGGACTTCCCTGTTACGGCCAATCGAGCACAACGCAACATCAACCCCCAATACCGGGAGAGATGAAACCCCTCCTATCGCTTATTGCCTCCATGTGACTCGGGAGTGTACCCAAAAACCACCGTTTTGTACGCCCTCATGGACATGGTAAGGTGGAAATCAAAATACAGTGGGAATCACACAAGACTCTTTGGCGATCTCGGGTCTACAAACTAACCTGCACAAGTGTCACTAGAGAACTGCTATCTGACGTGAGGTATAATACCATCTGGGAGTTCTCGGCGAGTTCGTCCAGTGTACCCAGTCTCCACTGAGCACCCGTATACCATCTCTGATGTCCAACACCAATGGATATGGGATCATCCATCGCCCATCTCATGGGTCGAGAAGCGTATACGCTAGTCTACTCTGGTATATCGATGCCCTATCTCGATACACCCACGACTAGGAACATTAAAGGATGTACTTATGGACTACCATAGCCCCACTAGTATGATCTGCATCATAGTCCAGGTAGTCAAGTATACATCCTATGGGCTTTACCAACTTGTAACCATAAGACAGTATTAAGAGACAAGTATACATGTTAAGATAAAGATCAACCAGATTGCATACTATCATATCGAGCAAGAAAGTCCTCTCTATATATGTCCAAGCATCCAATATAATATACATCATCTGTACAATACTGGCCTCTAGGCCATACATACAACTAACAACTAATACTTGATTAACAAAGCAAGAGCTTGGGTTTGAGTTTCTTCAAGGTAGATCATTTTTGTTATTGAAGATCGAAAGCAAGCTTGCATCTTTCTCTTCATGGAGTCTCTCTTGAGTCCCGGTACTCGATGATCGTAGCGAAGGGACCTCAACACGGAGCTTTAGAAGTGAAGGAACGGACTACAAAGGTTGTAATCCCTAACTCTTAGAAGTAAAGTTGTTTACTTGCTCTTTGTTTCGCCTAATCTCTAGTCTAAGATCTTGGTTAGGGTTGTTCGGCACATGAAAATTTTAATCTTGGCATGGTTGATGCCTTATAGAACCTTGTTCTAGTGCCTAGTAACCCTAAAGGGAGATCGAGGTTAGGAGAGTAGACTCAGAGGACAACACAACGGATCCACTCACAAAGTCCTTTTCCCAAGGGAGACTTTTATTGGATGGTTGAGTATGGGATACTATAACCACTGCTATATGATGGCCCTAGTGCAAGTGGGAGATTGTTAGTTATATGTATGCCCTAGAGGCCATTATTGTACATATGATATATATTATAGTGGATGCTTGGACATACATAGGGAGGACTTTCTTGCTCGACATGATAGTATGCTATCTGGTTACTCTTTATCTTATCATTTACACTGATCGTCTCTCTGTTACATGTTGATAAAGACCTTAGGATGTGTACTTGACTACCTGGATTATGATGCGGATCGTACTAGTGGGACAAAGGTAGTCCGTGAGTACATCCTTTAATGTTCCTAGTCGTGGGTGTATCGAGACAGGGCATCGATATACCAGAGTAGACTAGCGTATAGCTTTTCGACCTATGTAGATGGGAGATGGATGATCACATATCCATTAGTGTTTGACATCAGAGATGGTATACGGGTGCTCAGTGGAGACTGGGTACACTGGACGGGCTCGCCGAGAACTCCTAAATGGTATTATACCTTACGTCAGATGGCAGTTCTCTGGTGACACTGGTACAGGTTAGTCTGTCGACCCGAGATCGTCATAGAGTCTTGTGTGATTCCCACTGTGCTTTGATTTCCACCTTACCACGTTAAAGAGAATGTGCAAAATGGTGGTTTTTTAGGTACAGTCCCGAGTCACATGGAGGCAATGAGCGATAGGAGGGGATTTCGTCTCTCCCGGTATTGGGGGTTGATGTTGCGCAGTGTTCGATTGGCTATAACTGGAAATCCCTGGCCAGGGCTGCTGAGATTTACTGGTAAGTGTTATCAGTAGTTTCTCGAACTGTTATGGACCTCATATCGACACGACTTATCAAGCTACTGGGGTCTGACGTTTACCACCCCCAGGCGAGATATGCGACATATCAGACGAAGAGACCGGACTGTACGGTAGTGTTACTGTTTGGATTCGCAGGAGTATTAGCAGGCTTGCTTGTTGATCTTCTGATCTCTCAATACCCGGGTGGCCGTTACGTTTAGCAGACTGCTTGCAGCTTGTGGGTGTTTGATATAATCATCACCTACTGCCGGCGTATTGACGAGTTTTTAGAGTCCTAAACAGAGGTTTCCTGGTTCATGCGAAACGGAGTTGGAGCACATATGTTATATGTGAGGGACCGAGATTAATGCGCGTATATGATACCGCGTTCTATTCTCGCGATATGTGATATCGGTCGGTTATATATGATATAGCCGGGTTATCGGATCAAGTGTTGATTCGATAGATTGTTAAATTTGATATTAGTCGGTTGTATGTGATATAGCCGGATTATTAAATCAAGTGTTGATTTAATAATTTAATTTATAACTATATATTTGATATATTAACTTACATTAACTAATATTAGCTCACTTAAGAATTCTTTTCCTCACTTATGTACACTTGGTATATATGTGATATATATTGATATACATCTTTTGTGTCATGCTAGATGCCACATGCTACGTGGGTGTATCAGACTTACACCATGCTTATAATAATGGAATGGTTTTATTTATTTAAAGTTAATCAAAATTAGTTGGTAATTAGTCACATGGTTCAAGCTTGTAGAAGCTTGTGGAACCATTGACCAAGTCCACTAATTTTGTTTTACTTGTAGATATTTATTAACCTAACCATTATTAGTTAGTCATGGTTTATTCTCTACATGGGTTAGTGTATGACACTAACTCACCTATGCTTGCTATTCTCACTTCATGAGTTCATTCTCTCATCTTCATTTTATTCTTCATCTTCTTCTTCATTGAGAAAGCTTGCTAGTTTTTCTCAAGGTGAGAAAATATTGTGAGAAAAACAAATCTAAAGTGAGCCCATTTCCTACTTCATCATCCTCTACTATTAGCCATTTAGTTTAGGGTGTTTGCTCCACTAATTTCACCATTAGTGAAGAAGTAGCATGAGCTTGAGTCTCCTCGACGTAGATTATCTTCGGCCTCGAAGACATTGAGCAAGCTCGTTCATTTCTTCAAATGAATCCTTTCAAGGGTCTGGGAGCTCACTACATGCAGCGAATGGACTGCTACAGGTGCTTTAGAAGTGAAGGACCGGTCTACAAAGGTTGTATTCCTCATTCACTTAGATGTAAAGTTGTTTACATATCGTTTCGTCGGATTTTCTAGTTACGATTCTAGGGTTAGGGTTAGCTAGGACGGCAAATTTTTGAAATTGGTATGGACGATGCCTCTCGAAACCTTGCTGCCGCCCTAGGTAACCTAACTGTGGTATCAGAGCCATGCTAGAAAATTAGACGATGTTTGTTAGATTACGAAACCGAAATGACTCCGAAACTTGAAACACTTGAACTTAGTTTCTGTCGAATTTAAAAGGTATTAAAATTTTTTTTAAACAACTGAAGAATGTTGTATGAGATGCAACATTCACACAGCACAAAATTTAGCCCTTTTCACCAAAATTTGGCCGGCCACATACATGTTAAAACCGGCCAGCTTGGCCCAAGTAGGGAATTTTGGGTTAAATTTTTTGGTGTGTTCCAGTCTCTGGGTTTTGGTGTTTCAGGTGTTGCTAGTTTTTGCTAGGTTTGCAAGTGATGTGATCTTACTGCAAAAGCAATTCGGAGTGTTTCGTAATCGTAATTCTAATATGTATTTGGGTTATTTAGACGATATTAAAAAGTTTGAACGGATATCAATAACACAACTTTTCCCCGCTGGAAATTTTCCAAGTATTGGATTTTTTCCAAGTTTAAAATCTTCAGAAAATCATGCAAGCGATTCTGTGGACCCTCTAGAAGAACGATACCCATACTCGACTTTTTGGATCGCGAAACTGCGGTCATACCCTAGGGTTTGCCGCGGTTCCATAGAGACATGAGTGAGGCATGGGTCGGCCCTTCTATGGATGGTTCATAGGAGCTGTGGCGGTTCTGGGTACTTTTTGAACTCCGCTCAAGTGTTGAGCTCTTTGGGAAAGTTTGGGTGTTTATTTATTCGATCGAAAAGTTTAACATCGTCTAGCTATCTGTAATTGTGATATAATATTTGGAATCCACATAAGTAGTTATGAGATAACTAGTTTGAATTTTATAAATCTAGCAGTTTAGTCTCATTTGATCGGTTGCCACGGGATTTTGATGTGATCAAAAGTCCGTCGCAATCACGTAGCGTACATGGATACTCGTCGGGTAACCTTACTAGATAGCCACGCCCCATAGCCCCGACCAAGTGACTGTAAGAGAACCCCGTCGGCAAAAACATCCGTTCGGGTGCTCGTGGCCGTGGTGTTCCACCTTAGTGCACTTCATCGACGGTATCGGGGGTGCGGCTGTTAGTGTTTATGCCCTAGAAGGCCATTACTGTATCATACTAGCTTGTATATTACTTAATGGAAGCTTGGGATATTCACATGTATATAACAGTCTTGCTAAACATGGTAGTATGCTACTTGGTTTTTTCTATCTTAATATGTGAGTGTACGTATTGATAGAGCTCTTAGGATCTTGCTTGTCTACCAGCGTTGTGATGGCAGTCACACTAGTGGGGGCTGGGTAGTCTACAAGCACATCCTTGTTCAGGTCCCTGGTCGTTGGATTATCGAGACAGAGCATCGATACTCCGGAGTAGACTGGTGTGTACGCTTCTCATCCCAGTTGGGGAGATGGTCTGTCCCACAGCCGTCAGTACGTCGTACTGGAGATAGTATACAGGTGCTCGTTAGGTTACGGGTACACCGGACAGGACTCACAGGGAACTGTTGGTTGGTTTGATACCAGTCGTCAGTAAACAGTTCCCAGGTGACATGAGTACAGCGTAGTCCGCAGACTTGACACTGCTACTTCGCCTCGAGTGTGTCCCACTGTTCTTAGATTGCTACCCTACCACGGCTCAAAGGAGTCGTGCAAACAGGTAGCAGTTGGGTACAGTCCCGAGCACTTGGAGGCAGTGGCGGTTAGACAGGATTCGTCCCTCCCGGTATTGGGAGTAGATATCGTGCTGTGTCAGAGAGCCATTACGCAAAGTCCCTGGCCAGGGCAAGCGAGATTTGCTGGTAGGTTCCAGTAGTTTCTCAGGGTGTGATGGGCTTCACTCCGACACGACTTATACCGCTATTAGGGGACTGACGCTTGCCGCCCCCCTAGGCCCGATATGCGATAGTCTTGGACGAACGGACCGGACTGTATGGAGATTGTCACATCAGACTCAGTAGGAGTTCGGATGGGTTTACTCATCGGCCTTCTTATCGACAACTACCTGGGGACCGTTACGTACAGCTAGTGCCGCTTGCGGTCTGTGGTTAAACCCACTGCCAGCGTAGTAGTCGAGTCTCTAGAGTCCCACACAGAGAGTTTCCTACTCCAGGCGAAACGATATAGAGGTTGCATGGTTTTGCGACAAAGGGTTCGGACGCATACGTGCGTTTACGCGCGTACGACTTTCGGACAGTTTTTACCAGTCGGCTTTGGTTTAAGCCAGTTACTGGTATCCGGTTATTGGATTTTTACAGTCTAAAGTTTTTCCGTATTTTTGCGGATCGGAGGGGCGTTCTCGTAATTGTACGAGAAGCTTCTAGAAGATGTGACTAAGGAGGTTTCTTTTGGAAAGAAAGTGAGTCATGGTGGTGATTCATTCATTTCATTAATGCACATTTATTGCTTAATGACTCATGTTAATGAATCACCACTAGATATTTTATGAAGCATGCTTATTCATTTCCTTTATTCATTATTCTTAAAAAGAAATGCTTCATAATATATTATGATACACTCTCTCTCCTCTCATTATCTCATCTCACATTCTCTCTCCTCAAGCTCTCATCTTCAAACCCTAATCCTTAATCCTCATGTGTTGAGATCAAAGGATTAGTTAGACTAAACAATCCATAACCTTCACTCTACATCATCCTTTCATCTTTGATTAGCAATCAAAGTTGATTAGTTACCTCAAGTTAGAGGTTTAGCTTGGAGTTTCGCTCTCGGGTGGATCGTCTACTACCTAGAGAAGGTCGAGGAGAACAAAGGAGGACACAAAGACGAAGGACTAGTTTCGATCGGTATAATCCCTTAACACTATAGTTTAGTTTAGCTATGTGTTTGGTTATTATTTGTTTAGCTTCGATTCAAGCGGTTAGTCGATGTTCGTTGTTTAAACTTGATCGTTTTTGAAAATTCCGCCTCCCCATAAGTACTGGGGTGTACTACATCGACTTACAGTGGTATCAGAGCCTCGCTAAACAATAAATAACTTAATTGCAAATTTGTACGAATTTCGAACGGAAAAACAAAGCCGCAAAACCCTAATTCTGCCAAGTTTCTGTCGAAGTTAAAATGAAGTCAGAAAATTTTTCAGGTGTGTTCAGAGAGCTTGACATGACCACAGGAGAACACCCAAAAAATTTGGGCTTCTGATTCGTCTAAAGTGCCGCGGAAGGGCGGCGGATCCCACCGATCCGCCGCGCAACCGCGGCCGAGTTGACGAGTCAGGAACTCGTTTTTTTTGGGTGGGTCCCCTGTGGTGTTTTGGGTTTTCTGGAATATTTAATTATTGCTCAGGTTACTGTTTAACAGAGCAGATTTTGGAGCAATATTGAAGTTGTTTATTCGATCGAATTGTACAGTATTTGCGTATTGGATTATATCTGTGATTGTTTAATGTGTTCGTAAACCTCCCCCAACTGCTAGTATGTCGGTTGGCAGGGGGTTGCACATTTCTGAAATGGTAATATCTGTTTGTGCATATAAACTGTATTGGACTGTTGTGGTGTATAGCCGGGGTTCGCAATGGGTTATCGTTTAATTCATTTGTTGTAAATGTAATTTGTTGTAATATTATTTTCGCGGGGCACTTCCAGGTTGCGGTCGTAGCCACCGTTGTATTATTTCATTTTACTGTTTTTTGCTCCTAGGACTGGCCCAAGGTGGGGTACACAGACTACCGGGTGGGTAGTTTGCCGTACCCGTAGGGGTCGAGGGTGGGGTAAACGGCTATTCATCACAACTGTGTAATCTGTCTTTTCTTGCAGGCTCAAAAGAAATACAGATTGCTTGCAAATCCAATATTGTTTATCTGTGTTCTGGAATGAATATCATTGCGTCAGACGAATGTAAAATATCTATATTATGATAGCTATTTAGACGCCACTTATGTTTTACACCCGCGCTAGCCCAGCCCCCGCTCTGTCGTTAGTTAAGTAACCTAACGGGTGATGACGGGACCCCGTGGCGAATGCGGATGGCATAAGAGGACGTTGTATTTTCGTTGTTTTCTGCAATGATAGGTTAATGATGGGACGCATTATCTATAATGCAAAGTAAAACAAACCAAAGTTTAAATCGTTGGAACAATTTAAAAGAAACCACTCGGTTATTTTTAAAACAGATATTTTTAAATGCGGAGATTTAACCACTCCTTTTAAAAGCTATCAGGTTCCTTCGGTTATATCAAGTTCACTACGTTCACGGTTTCGCCAAAACCAGTCGTAGCCCTCCGTCATTTCATTTGGGTATTCGGTAGTATTCAAGCTATGCACTTTTGGCCAACGTCATGGCATAGTGTTTGGTAGCTGCTGGGTATTCATTTGTTGCATAGATAGATGAGTTGGTTTGGGACAGTCGTATTATCATTTGGCCAACGTCAGGGATATATACGGATGGGTTCAAATTAACAAGATAATGATGGGTAGAACTTGACATGTGACTTATGACATTTTGACCAACGCCAAGGTCCTAAGAGCATGGGGTAAAAACTTATATCGGGAATTTCTAAAGAAACTGAAATTTGCAAAGAACCAAGTGCATACCATTTTGAGTTTGATGAATGTTGGTAGCATTCCTACAACATTATCAGACGATGATATTTGGATCCCGATCCTACTGTGAGTATATGCTACTTATCAGGATATTCGTCACTTAACGATCAATGCTATAAACCTAGTAGGTGTCCAGAAAAGTGTCAGCGGGGTTACGCCCCCAGAGAAAAGAGGTTACTTAATTAAGGAACTTCGCGAAAGCGTTGGAAAACCTCCCTCGAAGTATCGACACCGGCCTGGCTGAACGGTTAAGCAAGTATTGTACGGTGAGAATAGTCTTGGCTAATTCTTCTTTTATGGTTTGAGGAAGGATTCGAGAAACAGTGGGAGCCATCCAGTTTAGATAAACTAAAAACCACTCTAAACTTGCAAGAGCATCATGCTAAAGAGTTTTCTTCTCTCTCTCCTAATTGCAGCGACCCTGAAAATGACTGGACTTAAGTTACTTTTAGAGAAAAATATACTGACAGGGCCAAACTATAAAGATTGGCTGCGGAATGTCAAGATGGCTTTGACCTATGACAAACTGGGGTACGTCCTCACCGCTACGGCACCTGCTGTCCCTGGTCCCAAATCCAGCAATGCGGATAAGGAAATCCGCAAAACCTGGGATTTAGATTGCGCGAGAGCCAAGTGCATCGTGCTTGCCTCGATGAACAATGAACATCAGAGGAGGCACGAGGATATGTCCCTAGATGGCATATTTCTCCATACAAAGGAACTTTATGGAGAGCAATCTCGTATAGCAAGATACGAGACCTCTAAGAAATTGTTTCGAGCGAGGTTGGCTGTCGGGTCATCGGTAGGTGAACATGTCCTACAGATGATTGGCTATATAGAAGAGCTCGCAGACCTTGGGACGACTTTGGATAATGAGCTCTATACAGACCTTGTTCTCCAGTCCCTTCCTCCCACCTACGCCCAGTTTATCCTCAACTTCAATCTTCAAGGAAAAGAAGTTGAACTTGCGGAACTCCTGAACATGTTAAGGAGTGCGGAGGGCACCTTGCAGAAGGCAAGGGAAACACCCGCTATGTTTGTTGGCGGTTCATCTTCTTCCGGGTCCAAGGCTAGGGCCAAAGGAAGGAAGAAGAAGGCCGCACCCAGACCTAGAGGAGGTGTTAGTAAGGTGGGAGGGAAGGGAAAGAAAAAGAAAGCAGTACCGATAGTTGGTCAGGATGAGTGCTTCCATTGTCACAGGAAAGGGCACTGGAAGAAGGATTGCAAGGCGTGGAACGCCAAGAACCAGGAACCGAAGCAGGCTGTGGCTTCGACTTCAGGTGTGTTTGTAATTGAGAATTATCTGTCGATCAACTCTACTTCCTGGGTATTGGATACCGGGTCAGGATCTCATATTTGCAATTCATTGCAGGCACTGAGAAACCGTAGAGTGCTGAAGGAAGGTGATATGATCCTCAGGGTTGCTAACGGAGCTAGCGTGGGAGCTGCGTCCGTCGGGGATTATCACCTAGGATTGACGAGTGGACACATTTTGGTTTTACATAACTGTTATTTTGTACCCAGCTTAACGTGTAATATCATATCAGTTTCCTTGTTATCAAATAAAGGTTATGATTTCACGTTTGTAAGAGATGTTGTCAACATCCACCTTAATCATGGTTTGATTGGGTCCGGTACTCTAAATAACGGCATATATGTGTTAAACCAACTCCAAATTTTCAATGTCCAGAACACACTAAAAAGAAAGTCTCCAGATTTGAATAAAGTTTTCTTATGGCATTGTAGACTGGGTCACATCAATGAGAGAAGGTTGACTAAGTTGCATAGAGAAGGATATTTGGACACGTTCGAATATCAAACTTATGACACTTGTCAATCTTGTCTCAAAGGAAAGATGACAAAGACTCCATTCACTGGACAAGGAGTAAGAGCGAGCGAGCTCTTAGGACTCATACACAGTGATGTATGCGGTCCAATGTCTACACATGCGAGAGGTGGTTATTCCTATTTCATTACTTTTACAGATGATTTCTCTAGGTATGGATATGTTTTCTTAATGAAGCATAAATCAGAGGCCTTTGAGAAATTCCTGGAATTCAAGAATGAAGCGGAAAACCAAACAGGCAAAAGTATTAAGACACTGAGATCTGATCGAGGTGGAGAATACTTAAGTGCCGAGTTCCTAGGTTACCTAAAAGAGAAAGGAATTCTCTCTCAGCATACTCCTCCATACACTCCACAGCACAACGGTGTATCGGAGAGACGGAATCGAACCCTATTAGATATGGTACGATCCATGATGAGTAATGCTGAGTTACCGCGATCTTTCTGGGGATATGCGCTAGAATCAGCGGCATATATTTTGAACAGAGTTCCTACCAAAACTGTGCCTACCACACCATATCAGATGTGGAGTGGGAAGAAACCCTATCTTCAGTATATAAGGATTTGGGGATGTCCAGCTTTTGTCAAAAAGCAGTTTGTGGACAAGCTCGAGGCACGATCAGTAAAATGTATGCTTGTAGGATATCCAAAGAACTCCAAGGGATATTGCTTCTATTACGCAGAAGAACAAAAGGTTTTTGTTTCTCGTAATGCCCATTTTCTAGAACAACAAGTTTTAGAAAAGGATACAAATGGGAGCGAAATAGAACTGGAAGAAATTCCAGAACCACAAGCTGCTACTGAAAGTTTGGTAGAACCAGAGGTTCAAGAAGAACAGAACATTCCCGCACCCCTCCGCAGGAGTAGTAGGCCGTCTCATCCGCCTGAGAGATACTACGGTTTTCTCATAGACGGGGATAGAGAGGATTGCATCATAGATGATGATGAACCTACTGACTTCCAGCAAGCCATCCAGAGCGGCGACTCGGTACGATGGCTAGATGCAATGCGGACCGAAATGGAGTCCATGTACACCAACAAAGTATGGACTTTGGACTTTGCTCCAGATGGGGTAAAACCCATAGGATGCAAATGGATCTTCAAGAAAAAGATTGGTGAAGATGGACAGGTGGAAACCTATAAGGCTAGACTTGTTGCAAAGGGTTTTCGTCAAAGACCTGGTTTGGACTATGACGAAACTTTTTCTCCAGTGGCTATGCTCAAATCCATTCGGGTCCTTCTTGCTATTGCCACCTTCCATGATTATGAAATCTGGCAGATGGACGTAAAGACGGCTTTTCTGAATGGAAATTTAGAAGAGAGCGTCTATATGGATCAGCTAGAGGGTTTCAATCAGAGTGGGAGCAGCGGGAAAGTATGCAAGCTGCTTAAGTCCATTTACGGACTAAAGCAGGCATCGCGGAGTTGGAACATCTGTTTTGATGAGACAGTCAAAGAATATGACTTTATCAAAAATCCAGATGAACCGTGCATATATAGTAAAGTTGTGGCCAGAAGTGTCGTATTCCTCGTCTTGTACGTGGATGACATTCTATTGATAGGAAATGACATTCCTATGCTACAATCTGTCAAAGGATTCTTATCACACAGGTTCTCCATGAAAGACCTGGGTGATGCCTCTTACATTCTGGGGATCCGGATCTATCGTGATAGATCCAAGAGGATGTTGGGACTTTCGCAGTCCAGGTATATCGACACTGTACTGAAAAGATTCAGTATGGAAGATTCTAAGCGCGGTAATCTACCGGCTTGTCACGGAATCACCCTCTCCAAAGAGATGTCTCCCAAGACTGATGTGGAAAGGGAACACATGTCTATTATACCCTACGCTTCTGCGGTAGGCTCTATAATGTATGCAATGTTGTGTACCAGACCAGATGTAGCTTACGCACTAAGCGTGGTAAGCCGGTATCAGTCAGACCCAGGGGAGAAACACTGGATAGCAGTAAAGAACATTCTCAAGTACCTGAGGAGGACTAAGGAGATGTTCTTGGTTTACGGCAGAAAAGACCTCAGGTTGGAGGCCTTTGCTGATTCCGGCTTCCAGAGTGATAAGGACGATTCCAAGTCCATGTCGGGTTATGTCTTTACCCTCAATGGAGGGGCGGTGTGCTGGAAGAGCTCCAAGCAGGACACCATTGCTGACTCGACGATGGAAGCGGAGTATATAGCTGCTTGCGATGCCGCAAAAGAAGCAGTCTGGATGAAGAAGTTCCTAACAGAACTTCAGGTGGTTCCTACCATAGTTGATCCAATACCTCTGTATTGCGACAACAACGGAGCTATAGCTTTAGCGAAGGAACCAAGGTCCTATCAGAAGTCCAGACACATCTTGAGGCGGTATCACCTGATCAGGGAGATCATTGATCGTCAGGAGATCGAGGTTCGGAAAGTTGCTTCAGAAGAGAACATTGCTGATCCATTCACGAAGGCCCTTCCTCAGATTCAGTTCGAGAGGCTGCTCGAGATCATTGGTCTGCGATATGCCAGTACATGGCCCTAGTGCAAGTGGGAGATTGTTAGTGTTTATGCCCTAGAAGGCCATTACTGTATCATACTAGCTTGTATATTACTTAATGGAAGCTTGGGATATTCACATGTATATAACAGTCTTGCTAAACATGGTAGTATGCTACTTGGTTTTTTCTATCTTAATATGTGAGTGTACGTATTGATAGAGCTCTTAGGATCTTGCTTGTCTACCAGCGTTGTGATGGCAGTCACACTAGTGGGGGCTGGGTAGTCTACAAGCACATCCTTGTTCAGGTCCCTGGTCGTTGGATTATCGAGACAGAGCATCGATACTCCGGAGTAGACTGGTGTGTACGCTTCTCATCCCAGTTGGGGAGATGGTCTGTCCCACAGCCGTCAGTACGTCGTACTGGAGATAGTATACAGGTGCTCGTTAGGTTACGGGTACACCGGACAGGACTCACAGGGAACTGTTGGTTGGTTTGATACCAGTCGTCAGTAAACAGTTCCCAGGTGACATGAGTACAGCGTAGTCCGCAGACTTGACACTGCTACTTCGCCTCGAGTGTGTCCCACTGTTCTTAGATTGCTACCCTACCACGGCTCAAAGGAGTCGTGCAAACAGGTAGCAGTTGGGTACAGTCCCGAGCACTTGGAGGCAGTGGCGGTTAGACAGGATTCGTCCCTCCCGGTATTGGGAGTAGATATCGTGCTGTGTCAGAGAGCCATTACGCAAAGTCCCTGGCCAGGGCAAGCGAGATTTGCTGGTAGGTTCCAGTAGTTTCTCAGGGTGTGATGGGCTTCACTCCGACACGACTTATACCGCTATTAGGGGACTGACGCTTGCCGCCCCCCTAGGCCCGATATGCGATAGTCTTGGACGAACGGACCGGACTGTATGGAGATTGTCACATCAGACTCAGTAAGAGTTCGGATGGGTTTACTCATCGGCCTTCTTATCGACAACTACCTGGGGACCGTTACGTACAGCTAGTGCCGCTTGCGGTCTGTGGTTAAACCCACTGCCAGCGTAGTAGTCGAGTCTCTAGAGTCCCACACAGAGAGTTTCCTACTCCAGGCGAAACGATATAGAGGTTGCATGGTTTTGCGACAAAGGGTTCGGACGCATACGTGCGTTTACGCGCGTACGACTTTCGGACAGTTTTTACCAGTCGGCTTTGGTTTAAGCCAGTTACTGGTATCCGGTTATTGGATTTTTACAGTCTAAAGTTTTTCCGTATTTTTGCGGATCGGAGGGGCGTTCTCGTAATTGTACGAGAAGCTTCTAGAAGATGTGACTAAGGAGGTTTCTTTTGGAAAGAAAGTGAGTCATGGTGGTGATTCATTCATTTCATTAATGCACATTTATTGCTTAATGACTCATGTTAATGAATCACCACTAGATATTTTATGAAGCATGCTTATTCATTTCCTTTATTCATTATTCTTAAAAAGAAATGCTTCATAATATATTATGATACACTCTCTCTCCTCTCATTATCTCATCTCACATTCTCTCTCCTCAAGCTCTCATCTTCAAACCCTAATCCTTAATCCTCATGTGTTGAGATCAAAGGATTAGTTAGACTAAACAATCCATAACCTTCACTCTACATCATCCTTTCATCTTTGATTAGCAATCAAAGTTGATTAGTTACCTCAAGTTAGAGGTTTAGCTTGGAGTTTCGCTCTCGGGTGGATCGTCTACTACCTAGAGAAGGTCGAGGAGAACAAAGGAGGACACAAAGACGAAGGACTAGTTTCGATCGGTATAATCCCTTAACACTATAGTTTAGTTTAGCTATGTGTTTGGTTATTATTTGTTTAGCTTCGATTCAAGCGGTTAGTCGATGTTCGTTGTTTAAACTTGATCGTTTTTGAAAATTCCGCCTCCCCATAAGTACTGGGGTGTACTACATCGACTTACAGCGGCCATCTACTAAAGTTTCCGATGAGCATTCGATCAGAATGTCGGGAATCTTGTTGAATTACCCGACTAGTTATTGGAATGTGTTTTCAATATCGAGACTAAAATGCGGGGTTTATAATTGTTAGGCATGCGATGTCTAAGGAATTCATTTGGTTGGGCGTGAAATCCAAAGTATGTGATACATTGGGTTTATGATGTCCAAGGTGGTTGCGGATTTCAATTGTAGTAGTTTTCATTTTCATTTACTGTTTATTGCTCCTAGGATAGACCCAGGGTGTGGTGCACAAATTATCGGGTGCTTTGAAGTGCCGAGTGGCCTACTCACGTTGTTGAGGGAGGTTGCTTCACTTCGGGTATTTGGCGGGTAGTTTGCCGCACCCGTAGGGGTCTGGGGTGGGGTTTAGCTATTCATCACGACCATGGAATCCGTCTTTCGTTACAGGCTTAAACGAAATGCAGAATTCCTAGTAGATCCAATGTGTTCAACTGTGATCTGGAATGCCTATTATTGCGTTTGACGAATGGATATTATTATTATTATTATATATATATATATATTATATATAATAGACGTTGCTTATATTTTGCATCCGCACTAGTCCATCCCCCAGCTCTGGCGTTAGTTATCTAACCTAACGGTGTATGACGGGGCCTCGTAGCGAATGCGGATGACTTAAGCGTACGTTGTATTTTCGTCTTTTTCTGCAATGGTAGGTTAATTGATGGGACTGCATTATATTAATACAATACAAACAAACCAAAGCTGAATCGTTGGAACAATTTTAAAACCTCTCGGTTTTTTCAAAACAGTAAAACTTTTAAAATGCGGAGCTTAAACCACACTTTTTAAAAGCTATCAGGTTCCTTCGATTATATCAAGTTCACTACGTTCACGGTTTTTCCAAAACCATTCGTAGCCCTCCGTCATTTCAGTTAGACATTCAGTAGTATTCAAGCTATGTATTTTGACCTTCGCCAAGGCATAGTGATTGGTAGCCGCAGAATATTCACCTGTAGCATAGATAGATGCGTTGGTTTGGGACAGTCGTACTGCTATTTTGGCCTTCCTCAAGGGTATGTATGGGTAGGTTCAAATTAACCTGGACAATGACGGGTAGAACTTGACATGTGACTTATGATATGTTGGCCTTCGTCAAGGTCATAAGAGCATGGGGCAAAAATCCATATCGGGAGTTTCTAAAGAAACTGAAACTTGCTAGTGTTGCATACCATTTGGAGTGTGATAATTTTGGTAGGATTCCTTCGACTTTATCACACGATGATATTTGGATCCCGATCCTACAGTGAGTATATGCTACTCCTCGGGAGATTTTTTCACTTAACGATCAATGCTATAAACCAAGTAGGTGTCTAGAACAGTGTTAGCGGGGCTATGCCTCTAGGGAATAAGAGGTTATTTAATTAAGGAACTTCGCGAAAGCGTCGTAAAACCTCCCTTGAAGTACCGACACTAGCCTGGCCGAAAGGTTAAGCAAGTATTGTATGGTGAGATTAATCCTGACTAATTCTTCTTTTATGGTTTGAGAAAGGATTCGAGAAACAGTGGAAGCCATCCTGTTTAGATAAACTAAAAACCAATCTAAACTTGCAAGGGCATCATGCTAAAGTGTTTCTTCTCTCTCTCCTAATTGCAGCAAGCAAAGATGACAGGCCTTAAGTTACTATTAGATAGAAATATATTGACAGGGCCAAACTATAAAGATTGGTTCAGGAATGTCAAAATGGCAATCACGTATGACAAATTAGGGTATGCCTTGTTAGTGTATATACCCTAGAGGCCATTATTGTATCATACTAGCTTGTATATTACTTAATGGAAGCTTGGGATATTCACAGTTGTATAGACAATCTTGTTCAAAATAGTAGTATGCTACTTGGTTTGTTTCTACTTCAATATGTGCATGTGTTTCTTTTAGCATATCGCTTATGCATATTAGTAGAGCCCTTAGGATCTTTGCTTGATTACCAGCGTTGTGATGGCAGTCACACTCGTGGGGGCTGGATAATCTATAAGCACATCCTTATACAGGTCCCTAGTCGTAGGACTATCGAGACAGGGCATCGATACTCCGGAGTAGACTAGCGTATGCGCTTCTCATCCCAGCAGGGGAGATGGTCTGTCCCACAGCCATCAGTACGTCGTACTGGAGATAGTATGTGGGTGCTCGTTGGGTTACGAGTACACTGGATATGACTCGTAGGGAACTGTTGGTTGGTACTATACCTATCGTCAGTTATCAGTTCCCAGGTGACATGAGTACAGCTTAGTCCGCTGACTTGACACTGTCACTTCGCCACGAGTGTGTTCCCACTGTACTTTGATTACTACCCTACCACGGCTCAAATGAGTCATGCAAACAGGTAGTAGTTGGGTGCAGTCCCGAAGCACTTGGAGGCAGTGACGGTTAGACAGGATTCGTCTCTCCCGGTATTGGGGGTTGACATCGCGCTGTGTCTAGGAGAGCCATTACACGAGTAGTCCCTGGCCAGGGCAAGCGAGATATACTGGTAGGTTTCCGGTGTTATCTCAGGGTGTTCTGGGCTTCACTCCGACACGACTTGTACCGCTATTAGGGGACTGACGTTTACCGCCACTTTGGCCCTCCATGCGATGTATCAGACGAACAGACCGGACTGTACGGAGATTGTCACAGTCAGACTCAGTAGGAGTTCAGATGGGTTTCACCTCGTCAGTCTTCTTGTCGGCATCTACCTGGGGACCGTCACGCACAGCTAGTGCCGCTTGCGGACTGTGGTTAAACCCACTGCCAGCGTAGTGTCGAGTTTTTAAAGTCCCACACAGAAAGCTATTCGCCTTTAGGCAAAAGAGTAGAGGTCGCATGGTTTTGCGACAGGGTTCGGTCACATCCGTGCACTTGTGCACGTACAGTGTCCGGACAGTTAACACTAGCGGGCTTTGGTTTAAGCCAGATCCTAGTGTACGTTTTGGGATTGGTTTTATCTCGTTTGTATTCGTGTTCCTCGGAACGCGGATGCGGGTGTGTATGCACAGTTACAGAGAGACAGAGGTAGAGGATTCTCATTAGGGTTGTTGACCGTTGACTGTTGACTATTGACTTTTTGCTTAACCCTAATGAGAATATGAAACATAATTAGCAATAATATTAATTAAGTATTATAGTGACATGGTTGTTGAGGGGTTGACTTTGTTGACTTGTTGACTTTGTTGACCGGTTGACTAGGTTGGACTAGTTGACCGTCATCATCACAATGGTTGTCATTTTCATGCAAAGACTTTTGCTTGCTTGTTGTGGTTTGCAAAATGAGTGCATGGAAATGATATTGCCTTTGACATGATATGAACAATCACATAATACTTGATTAACATTAAGGCTCATGATGCTTTTGGATTATGAGAGGGCGTATGACAAAAGAGAGGCTCATTCTTTCATTGTCTCTCTCTCTTGGTTTTGAGCTCTCTCATTCTCTTGCTCTCACCCTCTTCCTCTTGCTCTCTTACTTGTCTATGGTTCACTTGTCACATGTGTTGAGAAGCAAGAACCATAGAGAAAATCCCATCACACTCTCCTCTACTCACTCTAGTTCACAAGGTTTGGCAAACCAAGTGAACTAGTTTCTTCAAAGTTCGAAGAAGAAGCCAAAGATAGAAGCTTTCGGGTGGATCGATCTTCGGCGCAAGGAGACGACGGGGTGAAGCCGATCCGTACACCATCAAGAGATGAAGACGAAGGAGTTCAAGAAAGAAAGGTATAACCCCCTAACCGAGTAGTTAACAACTCGTAGTTAGGTTGTTAGGTAGATAGTTTAACAAAGATCCGTTTTGAGTCCATGTTACCTCCTCTAGAAAAATCGTTTTTTGTCATTTCCGCAAGACCGTAAGTACCGGGAGCGGTAGCATGGACTTACAGTGGTATCAGAGCCAGGTTAAACACTATCTAACATGTTAGCAAAGTTAGTAGAAATTCGATCGGAGAAAAAGTCACAAAATTCACCCGGAATTTATACTTTCTGCCGAATTTTTTTCAGTTCCAAAAAATGATAAATCATACTTTAAAATTCGGCTCAGGGTTTTTAGAACAAACTGCAAAAATTTCATCCACTGATCCGATCAAAGAGCCGCGGAAACGCGGCGGGAGCGTGCTCCCGCCGCGATTCCGCGGGCGAGTTGACTCGGCCGTGGGAAATTTTGGTTGCAGTTTGTTCATAGGGTGTTTTGGGATTTTTGGTATATGTTTTTTCAGCCCAGATTTTCCAGAAAGAAAAATTTGTTTTTGGGGCTTTAAAAACCGTATTTTGATCGAGCTTCTAAAGACTTAAGCTGACGGGTATTTATCTGTGATGTGATATTTGTATTGAACGTCTGCTAATCGCTATATGTCGATTAGTGGGGGTTATACAAATCTGTGATCTGTAATGTTGTTGGAATGTTTATATGAATTCATTGGATTGTCGCGGGTGAATAGCCGGGGGTTGTGAGACGAGAGTTTTCTTTTCTTTCAATTCATGTAAATTTGTAAATTGATGTAATATTATTTATATGGCCGCACAACCGGGTCGGGATTGTAGCCGTCATTGTATAATTTCTTTTTACTGTTTTTGCTCCTAGGATAGACCCATGGATAGGGTGCACAAACTACCAAGTATCCCGAAGTGCCGAGTGGCCTACACATGGAGTTGAGGGAGGTTGCTTCGCTTCGGGTACTTGGCGGGTAGTTTGCCGCACCCGTAGGGGTCTAGGGTGGGGTATTGGCTATTCACCGCAACCGTGTAATCTGCTTTTCGTTACAGGCTCGTACGAATTGCGGATTCCTAGTATATCCAATGTATTCATCTGTGATCTGAAATGGCTATCATTGCAATATATCTATATATGATATTATTTAGGCGTTGCTTATGTTTTGCAGCCGCGCTAGCCCAGCCCCCGCACTGTCGTTAGTTATGTAACCTAATGACGGAGCCCCGTGGCGAATGCGAATGGCATAAGCGTACGTCATATTTTGGTTGTTTTCTGCAATGGTAGGATTAATTGATGGGACGCATTAAAAGAACTAATGCAAGAAAAAGACGCATTAAAAGAACTAATGCAAGAAAAATAAATCATGTAAAAGTCGTTGGAACACTTTCAAAAGCCCACTCGGTTTCTTTTCAAAAATAACTTTTAAACGCGGAGCTTAAGCCACTCCTTTTAAAAGCTATCAAGGTTCCTTCGATTATATCAAGTTCACTACGTTCAAGGTTTCGCCAAAACCATTCGTAGCCCTCCATCGTTTCATATGAATATTCAATAGTATTCAAGCTATGTTTGTTGACCTTCGTCAAGGCATGGTGATTGGTAGCTGTTGGGTGTTCGTATGTAGCATAGATAGATGCGTTGGTTTGGGACAGTCGTATTACCTTGTTGACCTTCGTCAAAGGTATATACGGGTGGGTTCAAATTAACCTGGACAATGACGGGTAGAACTTGACATGTGACTTATGATTTGTTGACCTTCGTCCAGATCATAAGAGCATGGGGCAAAAATCCACATCGGGAGTTTCAAAAGAACTGAAACTTGCTAGCGTTGCATACCATTTGGAGTGTGATGATTCTGGTAGGATTCCTTCAGTTTTGTCACGCGCTGATATTTGGATCCCGATCCTACTGTGAGTATATGCTACTGTAAGTGCACGGCGGCGCCCCGGCCGTCTACCCGACGGCCAAACGCGGAAACGGTGGTAAACTTAAATTTTTGCGGACTTGGCAAAACGGCACCACCGCGCACTGAAACCGGATCGGGCCATTAAACTAAATCTAGCTAACTACAAAGAGAAGGGGAAGAGATATACCGACGATCCAAGTCCTCCGGTCTTCATCTCCACTCCGATCTCCTCGCGGGATCTCCGTCCGTCTCCTCCTCGTCGGAAAGGGCACCACGAAGCCGGGTACTTTTACGGGCTCCCACCTCAATACCGAGGCAACTCGCGCATGAAGCCGGCTACTCGACATGCTCAAGATATGCTGTAGGGAATGTAATGTAGAATCATAGTCTCTCTTTTGGGGTTTGGTTGCCATTTGTGGATGATGGAGGAATCAAGACTAGAAAAATGGTGCTTGCATTTTTCTATCATGGAAAGAAGATCAAGAATGAAACTCTCATGGTGAAGCTCTCATCTTTTTCTTTCTCTCTTTTCTTTTCTTCTTCTCTCTTTTTTTTTTCAACTATGATAATAATCTTTTTCACTTTGAAATGGTGGAGGAAAAACAATATGAAGCAAGAAGGGAGGTGAGTGTAGTAAAAGGAGGAGGGTGACCACATCCAAACATCATCATCACTAAACTACACATCAATCCTAATCCTTTCTTATCACAATAAAGCATGAAAAGCAAAGATGCTTATCATATCACACCTTATGCAAATAAGACCTCCACAAAGAGTTATTTGCGAAACTGCAAATAACCCCCTCCATCAGAAAAGTCCGGCCGGGAAAGAACAAAGGAAAACCGGCCGGAACGGAAAGCAAACTGGCAACTCCAGAAAACTGGTCCCGTAATAAATTACAGGATAACCCCGATACTGTGCATACACACCTGCATTTGTATTCCGTCCGGATACAAATGCAGTGAGACAAAATCTACACTGTACTATACTAGGATCGGCTTAAGCCAAAGCCGGCTAGTAATGTCCGTCCGATCCTGATGCGTGCAATACCGCACGTATCTGATCGAACGCTGCCATATAACTATACGGCCACTAGTACAAAAACCGTCCGATCCTGATCCGTGCAATACCGCACGTATCTGATCGGACCCTGCCATATCTCCATACGGCCTCTACAGCGTTTCGCCCGAAAGCTGAGTAACTGAAAGTGTGGTGGACTCTAAAGACTCGTCAATACTATGGCTGTGGATTTAACCACTAGCACGTCAGAGATATAAGCCAATACGTGACGGGCCACCAGCTATTGACTAAAAGGGACGTCGATGAGGAAGCTCACCCCGACACCCAACTGAGCCTGTCAGTGACAATATCCGTACAGTCCGGTCCGTTCGTCTATGAGCATCGCATGGCGGGCCTAGGGGGTTGGTAAAAGTCAGACCCCCAAAAGCGGTACAAGTCGTGTCGGAGTGTAGCCCAGAACACCCTGAGATACTACTGGAATACCTACCAGTAAATCTCCTGCCTTGGCCAAGGTCTTTGTGTAATGGCTCTCCTAGACACAGCGCGACCTCACCCCCAATACCGGGAGAGACGAAACCCCCGAAGATCCGCTCACTGCCTCCATGTGGCTCGGGACTGTACCCAACTAAAACCTGTTTGCACGACTCCTTTGAGCCGTGGTAGGGTAGTAATCAAAGTACAGTGGGAACTCACACGAGACAAATGACGATCCCCAGGTCGATGAACTAACCTGTACACATGTCACCTGGGAACTGCTATCTGACGTCAGGTATAAGACCAACTAGCATGTTCCCGGCGAGTCCTGTCCGGTGTACTCATAACCCAATGAGCACCTGTATACATCTTAGGTGAACCAACTGACACCAATGGCTTGTGAGACCGGCCACCGCCCCTCGTCGGGGTCTCGACTGTATACACTAGTCTACTCTGGAGTATCGATGCCCTGTCTCGAAGCTCCTACGACTAGGGACCTTTTAAGGATGTGCTTATAGACTACCAGCTCCCACGTATATGATCGCCCTCATACTGCCGGTAGTCAAGCAAGAATCCTAGGGGCTCTATCAACGTGCAATAGTGATCTGTCAGGTCACCTAAAGCAGTACACGATGATAGAGGTAAACCAGATAGCATACTATCATCTCGAGTAAGACTGTCCTACCGGGATAGGTCCTCCCTCAATCATTGCAATCACGTGCCTGTGATCCAATAATTGACTCTGAGGGCACTATCTCCAACAATCTCCCACTTGCACTCAAGGCTAATTATTGCGATGTCGCATACTCACAGCCCGTGTGATACCGAACACCCAACTCCTCTACTAGTCAGTCTCACAAATCCCGTTTGTGAAACTATTGCGGTCGAGGAATAGCCTCAGTGAGTGGATCCGCCTAGAAGTTTCTTTCTATGTCTCTCTATATCTCAAGTTCGCGGAGAAAGCCATCTCCCGAAATGAGCAATACCTGCCTTAGAATGTCTGGATGTCTGATGGGACGTAGCTCATAAATGAACTCCAAATCCAAACTTCTTAGACTGTATCTTCAACTGAACTTAATCAGTATCCTGCGCCATGCCACCCTCAGTATTGCCTTGGACCATCCGTCCAAAATACTGCCCCTCGTCAGAGGGAAAAACTATAACTCTAACAACCTCCTTGTCGTCCAGGTCACCTTGGAAGCCTGGAATGATAACCGTCTCCTAAAAGAGGCAGCCGTTATCATATCCCTAGAACAGCCACTTATGTTCTAAAACTGCTTCCGACTGTTTCTCCAGGATTGGATCAATATCAACTTATTGCATCTAGTGCAAGAACAACATCTGGTGTGGTACTTGACATCTCATGATTGACTCAATTGCCTAAGCAAGTGATCTGCCAATCATGCACATCCCTCTCTACTTTAGTCTAAAAGACACCTTTAGAGAGGGCAACTCCATTACTTGCAGGTACACTACCGTGCCAGGAGTCGTCCATTCTAAATACTCATAGAATGCTGTCAAGGTACCCAAATTAGGAAACCACCCAAATCTAGATCTAAAACCATAGATCTAGTAACCAGTATGTCTGATATAATGTCCAAGTCCTTTGTGGAGAAACCACTGTGTGACGACCAAAGTATAACCGATCGTAGTAAAGGAATATCACTTCCTACTACCTTCTCAACAGATCCATCCCCTATTCTGATGACGTCAAACCTATGACTGTCACATCAGAAACAGATGATCTATCTCCGCTACATCTGCTTTAGTCTATAAATAGACATAAGCCTGATGTCCACCAATGCTTCCGCTGCTCCCACTGACTACGACAACCCTCTGGCAGAGTCATATACACGTACACTTCTGAAGCTAGTTCAGAACGACGCTATACTCATCCTCCTGCCGGGTCTCGCAGCCTGGAACAACAACAATGGCAAGTGTGGGTAAACAAGAACTTCCCTGTCACCGTCCTTGAGGCTACCGAAGTACCTCTCGGGTGCCTGAAGTTACCCACCTTATCTGCGGAGTGGCCAATGGAATGTCAAATCAGATTGAATCTTCAGGTTCCTTATCAAATCTTCAGTAATTGTTTGCGGTTCTGGAATCACTTCCAGTTCTACCATACTCCCACTGCTGTTTTTGAAAAAATCCATTTTTAATAAAACTGTGGCGAGTCTAGAACAATATTGCTATTGTTCATCCAGATGGTAGAAAGTCAACCCGCGTCATAGCCTGGGTCAACCCACAAACAGCCATTACAGAAACGTGCCTTGAGTTGTCCAGTGTCTGGTTTTAAGCATAAGCCGGACAACTCCCCGTACCTTAACAACGTTAAGATATGAACTGTTCTACATCCAATATAGAACCAGAGGCACTGATTTAATTGAACCAGATTCAAATCATGCAGCTATCTCCAGTGCATGTCAACTAAATGGAAGGAGGCCGATCAGCGTTACTCAACTTAGGAATGCTTCCAATTATGAGTAACCTGAAAGAGAAGTAATTTCTCTTTATCATTACTATCAACTGAATACCATACACAAGTATCTACATCTTCGATCACTTTGAAGAATCACGATACTTGCAACACCTGGTTCTCTACTTTATTCAAATACCTATAACTTCTCAAAATTCAGACCCTGTGTTTCCACGAAACACTTGTCTAAAAACTAGAGAAGTCATAAGTAAACCGAATATAGTACGAGAACCAACCCCTCTGTCCTGACGGACCCTGGACAACATACAATACTCTGTATAAGTCCCTTGAGTCTAGTGACTCATTTACTGTGTGTCGTAGGTTGAAAACTGTACTTATGGTTAAGAAGAATTACACCGCTGTTCAATGCTCCTTACCTAACCATCCACTGATATAGGTAAATGTCATCGACATAATATCAAAAAGGTATATCTCACTCTATGAAAATAGACGTACAGATATATCAATTTGAAATTGGTGCACAACAGCGGATATTCAAAACCAAATATTTGCCGACCGGCAAACAACCCAGGTGGCATCCTCAAATATCACCAATTGCAACGAATCCCGATATAATGAGGATGATCACCCAATTCCCAATAACTTACTCCCACTCATCATCTGTAAAACTATACAGATGTGAGAATCAAACCTGGTAAATACATACCCTGGAGTAAGTATCTAATCGGGAAATCAGTTTTCTTTTAACATTACACAGTGAGACTGAAACATTGAAATGTTTCGATGGGGTATCCCCGTATTCCTAGTAATGCCTCTTCCAGATTCACGACTGTAACCGTATAGTTCTTTGCCACCTCTCCAAATCCCTTCATATGTCTTTAGTCTTTACCTTCTGCACACCCCTTTAGGCCAATTGGTTTTCTTCCTTCCCTACCGTTCGGCACCAGCCTATGGTTTGGAAGAAGACTATCCAGAAAGCATAAAGGGTGTACTGTCCTAATCCTAGGAGCACTCGCATCGCGAGAGAAGGTGAAGATAAAAGACACCTGAATGTACTTTATTCCTATTTCTCCTGAACCAGGATCCATCCCCGAACTGGAACAAGTTCCTTTCGAGTTCGTATATAACCATACGATGGATTATCCAATAAAATGGGATCTTCGTAGTGATACGGAGTGTCCTGGAGAAATACAAAGGTGATTTAGGATTGGCGAAGGAATACATGGTTTGGTCGTGAATATCTGTTGCAATTTACTTTGCCCTCTTACTAATCCCTTACTTTGTCTTAACTTAATACCTTCTGTACACCGTTTAGGCTAATTGGCTTTCTTCCTTCCCTACCGGTCGGCACCAGCCTATGGTTTGGAAGAAGACTATCCAATTTGCGTAATAGGTGTACTACTCCTAAACCAAGGAGTACTCGCAACCTGAGAGAGGGTGAAAAGAAAAGACAACTGAATAATCCTATCCGTTTTCTCCAGAACCGGAAACCATCCTCGAATAAATCTTTCGAGTTCGTATCTAACCATACGATGGTTTTGTCCAATGGAAGTGGACGTTCGTAGTAATACGGGGTGTCCTGGAGAAAAGGGTAAAAGTAGTAGTGGCAATGAGGTCTGCAACCCTGACAATCCAAAAGCCAGTGTTTAAGAAGGTTCGGTCAACTTGGTCTCTGAGTCAAAGTCTTAGGGTCGGGTCAATGGTCGCTGCCAAAGAGAGAGAGAAAAGAAACACTCAGCGTGCACTCTATCCTAGATCAGAATGGTTACCAATTTATCTAATCTGGAAGCCTCCCACTGTACCTCAAATTCTCCTCCAAACCTGAAAGAAGAATTAGTCGGGGTCACCCGAGGAGTAAACTAACTCATCAGTGGGAATCGGGATCCAACTCTCATCGCATGATAACGTGACGGAATCCGCTCACGTCATCACACTCCAGAAGGTATGCGCATATCTGGCAAGTTTCAGTACTTTTGAAACTCCCGATATGATTTCTGCCCCATGCTCTTATGACCTTGACTTTGGCCAACAAATCATAAGTCACATGTCAAGTTCTACCCGTCATTCTCCAGGTTGATTCGAATCCACCCGCACAAGCCCTTGACTTTGGCCAACAAGGCTATACGACTGTTCCAAACCAACGCATCTATCTATGCTGCATATGAATAACCAACAGCTACCAAACACTGTGCCTTGACTTTGGCCAACAAACACAGCTTGAATACTATTGACTACCCATATGAAACGACGGAGGGCTACGAATGGTTTCTGGCGAAAACCTTTAACGTAGTGAACTTGATATCGTTGAAGGAACGGATAGCTTTTAGAAAATATAGTGACGAAAACCTTTACTAAAGAGGTCACTCCCGGTGAAGGGATCTCGGCTCTTTCCCCGTAGAATGGGGTGCAGGATATTCCAAATGAATACCACGGTGCAAAGCAAAAGTAATCGGCTATAGTGAAGTCATTGCCCTGACGCAAACTTTTTGTCCAAGGGGTCACTCCCGGTGAAGGGATCTCGGCCCTTGCCTCGTCGACTGAGGAGCAGGATATTCCAACTGAATATCACGATGCAAAACAAAAGTGAACGTCCTTGCAATAACAGCTTTTTGAAAAGTGTTCCAACAACATCAGATTAGGTTTGTTTTTAACTTGCATTGATCCGAATCAATGCAGTCCCATCAAATAATCACACCACAAAGAACGAAAATATACTGATGTACGTATATGCCATCCGCATTCGCCACTGGGTCCCGTCATTACCCGTTAGGTTAGCTTACTAACGACAGAGCGGGGACTGGACTAGCGCGGATGAAAAACATATACAACATCTACTAATATATATACCAATATATTATATTTCGCTCAAGGCGTGAAAGAAATGCAACATCACAGAAATGTACAGCATCACAGAACAATACAGATATCTGGGATCCTCGGGTTTCACAGAGCCACTACTGAAACCCGACGTTCCCCTGGTCGTGTGGATAGCCTGTGCAATGAAATCCTAGACCCCTACGGGCGCGGCAAGTCACCCGCCAAAACCTGAAGCGAGGCAGCCCCCTTCAGCTCCGTGAATGGACCACCCAGCACTCCACGGAATCCGGCAACTTGGGCACCCCTCCTGGGTCAACCTGTACCCCCTACGAGTGCGGCGAATAGCCTGCCAATCCCAGAGCGAAGCCCCCTCCGTCCCAATGCCATGAGATGCGGGCTTGTTGCCCTCCAGGACCCGGCTATCCGTGCACCCCACCGCGGGGTAATCCTAGTACAGAAAGTAAAATATACATACAACGGGTACATCGACCGCAACCAGGTCGTGCCCCAAAAGAATAATACAATCAGGCAGTGACGGCAGTCCACATGTCGGACGCTCGCCCCGCAATATCAAATGTACATAATACAACAACACTGTACTAATATTGCATCCAGGCTATCCCCCACGACCGATCCGCAACATCACAGCATAAACATAGAACATCAACGTGAAAGTCACGTTCGCAAATCCGTCTAACCGGGCTATAGCAGTTAGACAGGATTTACCGATCGAGTGACATTCACGGTCGCAGATATAATGTAAATACTGTGAAAAATGTGTTTTAAAATATTCCGATCGATCAAAAATTAACAAGTGGGCCCTCAAACAAAACTGTAGCACTCACAGAAACCCTGGGCCCAATTTTAATATTCCAAAACCCATATTTTAAGCCCAGAAGGCCTCTGAAAAAATTTGGTGATGTGACATGAATAGTGCGCGGCGGAAGGGCCGCACGAGGTGGGGTTTCGCGGCGGATCCGCGCTCCAACTGTGGAGTTACATCGTCAAATTTTTACAGAACCCTTAGATTTCCCAGTACATCAATATTTTACAACCAGAAAAATTTTCCGAGACCAAAAATTTTCAACAGAAACTGATTCGAACTAAAATGCAGTTTTGGAACATTCGATCGATCGAAATAGAAAAACACATTACACCAAGCTAGACTATGTTAATGGCGAGGCTCTGATACCACTGTAAGTGCACGGCGGCGCCCCGGCCG
Source organism: Agapanthus africanus (assembly GCA_030015575.1). Lineage (NCBI taxonomy): Eukaryota > Viridiplantae > Streptophyta > Magnoliopsida > Asparagales > Amaryllidaceae > Agapanthus > Agapanthus africanus. Next base: position 260,688,474 of record JASDDO010000008.1, read on the forward strand.
TCTACCCGACGGCCAAACGCGGAAACGGTGGTAAACTTAAATTTTTGCGGACTTGGCAAAACGGCACCACCGCGCACTGAAACCGGATCGGGCCATTAAACTAAATCTAGCTAACTACAAAGAGAAGGGGAAGAGATATACCGACGATCCAAGTCCTCCGGTCTTCATCTCCACTCCGATCTCCTCGCGGGATCTCCGTCCGTCTCCTCCTCGTCGGAAAGGGCACCACGAAGCCGGGTACTTTTACGGGCTCCCACCTCAATACCGAGGCAACTCGCGCATGAAGCCGGCTACTCGACATGCTCAAGATATGCTGTAGGGAATGTAATGTAGAATCATAGTCTCTCTTTTGGGGTTTGGTTGCCATTTGTGGATGATGGAGGAATCAAGACTAGAAAAATGGTGCTTGCATTTTTCTATCATGGAAAGAAGATCAAGAATGAAACTCTCATGGTGAAGCTCTCATCTTTTTCTTTCTCTCTTTTCTTTTCTTCTTCTCTCTTTTTTTTTTCAACTATGATAATAATCTTTTTCACTTTGAAATGGTGGAGGAAAAACAATATGAAGCAAGAAGGGAGGTGAGTGTAGTAAAAGGAGGAGGGTGACCACATCCAAACATCATCATCACTAAACTACACATCAATCCTAATCCTTTCTTATCACAATAAAGCATGAAAAGCAAAGATGCTTATCATATCACACCTTATGCAAATAAGACCTCCACAAAGAGTTATTTGCGAAACTGCAAATAACCCCCTCCATCAGAAAAGTCCGGCCGGGAAAGAACAAAGGAAAACCGGCCGGAACGGAAAGCAAACTGGCAACTCCAGAAAACTGGTCCCGTAATAAATTACAGGATAACCCCGATACTGTGCATACACACCTGCATTTGTATTCCGTCCGGATACAAATGCAGTGAGACAAAATCTACACTGTACTATACTAGGATCGGCTTAAGCCAAAGCCGGCTAGTAATGTCCGTCCGATCCTGATGCGTGCAATACCGCACGTATCTGATCGAACGCTGCCATATAACTATACGGCCACTAGTACAAAAACCGTCCGATCCTGATCCGTGCAATACCGCACGTATCTGATCGGACCCTGCCATATCTCCATACGGCCTCTACAGCGTTTCGCCCGAAAGCTGAGTAACTGAAAGTGTGGTGGACTCTAAAGACTCGTCAATACTATGGCTGTGGATTTAACCACTAGCACGTCAGAGATATAAGCCAATACGTGACGGGCCACCAGCTATTGACTAAAAGGGACGTCGATGAGGAAGCTCACCCCGACACCCAACTGAGCCTGTCAGTGACAATATCCGTACAGTCCGGTCCGTTCGTCTATGAGCATCGCATGGCGGGCCTAGGGGGTTGGTAAAAGTCAGACCCCCAAAAGCGGTACAAGTCGTGTCGGAGTGTAGCCCAGAACACCCTGAGATACTACTGGAATACCTACCAGTAAATCTCCTGCCTTGGCCAAGGTCTTTGTGTAATGGCTCTCCTAGACACAGCGCGACCTCACCCCCAATACCGGGAGAGACGAAACCCCCGAAGATCCGCTCACTGCCTCCATGTGGCTCGGGACTGTACCCAACTAAAACCTGTTTGCACGACTCCTTTGAGCCGTGGTAGGGTAGTAATCAAAGTACAGTGGGAACTCACACGAGACAAATGACGATCCCCAGGTCGATGAACTAACCTGTACACATGTCACCTGGGAACTGCTATCTGACGTCAGGTATAAGACCAACTAGCATGTTCCCGGCGAGTCCTGTCCGGTGTACTCATAACCCAATGAGCACCTGTATACATCTTAGGTGAACCAACTGACACCAATGGCTTGTGAGACCGGCCACCGCCCCTCGTCGGGGTCTCGACTGTATACACTAGTCTACTCTGGAGTATCGATGCCCTGTCTCGAAGCTCCTACGACTAGGGACCTTTTAAGGATGTGCTTATAGACTACCAGCTCCCACGTATATGATCGCCCTCATACTGCCGGTAGTCAAGCAAGAATCCTAGGGGCTCTATCAACGTGCAATAGTGATCTGTCAGGTCACCTAAAGCAGTACACGATGATAGAGGTAAACCAGATAGCATACTATCATCTCGAGTAAGACTGTCCTACCGGGATAGGTCCTCCCTCAATCATTGCAATCACGTGCCTGTGATCCAATAATTGACTCTGAGGGCACTATCTCCAACAGCTACTCCTCGGGAAATTTCTCACTTAACGATCAATGCTATAAACTTAGTAGGTGTCTAGAAAGGTGTTAGCGGGGCTACGCCCCCAGGGAAAAGTGGTTCTTAAATTAAGGAACTTCGCGAAAGCGTTGGAAAACCTCCCTCGAAGTACCGACACTAGCCTGGCTGAACGGTTAAGCAAGTATTGTACGGTGAGATTGATCCTTACTAATTCTTCCTTTTTGGTTTGAGGAGGGATTCGAGAGACAGTGGGAGCCATCCTGTTTAGACAAATTAAAAACCACTCTAAACTTGCAAGAGCATCATGCTGAGTGTTTTTTTCTCTCTCTCTTAATTGCAGCGACCAAGTGACCGCACCTAGGTTATATCTAGATAATAAAATGACTGAATCTGACTGTTTTGACTGGAAAAAGTCTGTCCAGATGTCCATTGCCCATAACAAGCTGGGACACCTCTTAACTAATCCAACCCCTGCCGTCTCAGGTCCAGTTTCCCCTGTCATGGATGTTGATATCCATGGGACATCGGGAAAGGACTGTGCGAAAGCCAAGTGCCTCGTGTTAGCCTCAGTTGATGGTGCATACCAGGGGCAGCACGAGAAGATGGACTTAGTTTCTATCTTCCTCCATAACAAAGATTTATATGGATAGCAATCTCGTATCGCAAGATGTGAGACCTCGAACGAATTGCTTCAAGCGAGGTTGGCGATCGGGTCATCTGTAGGGGGCAACGTCCTTACAGAGACCAGCTCTTTTAAGCTCACGGACCTGAAGACCACGTTGAAGAATGGGTCAGATACTGACTTAGTTCAACAGTCCCTACCTACTACCCTGAAGGAAACCAGGGAAGTAGAAAGAAAGGGAAGGGCGGAAGTTTCGGGACTGGATGTAGTAAAAGAGGGATGTTCCTATTGTAACGGGAATGAACATTGGCAGAAAGATTGCAGGGCTAGCAAAGCCAGTAGCCAGAATTCGAAGCATGTTGTGGCTTCGGGTGTGTTTGTGATAGAGAACTGTATGTCAGTTAACCCTACTTCCTGGGTATTGGATACCGGATCAGGATCTCACATCTGTAATTCATTAAAGGCTTTGAGAAACCATAGGGTTATCAGGAAAGGTGATATGACTCTCAGGGTTGCTAACGGAATGAGCATGGATGCTAAATCCGTAGGGGAATATCATCTTGGACTGACAACTGGACAGATATTGATTTTGCGTAACTGTTTGTATGTACCAGGTGCGACTTGTAATATCATATCTGTATCCTTACTTTCTAAGGAAGGATATGAATTTACTTTTGTAAGTGATGTAGTAAACATCCACCTAAATCAAGTTATGATTGGGTCAGGTACATTAAATAACGGGATATACGTATTAAATCAAGCTCAGATATTCAGTGTCCAGAACACACTTAAAAGAAAGTCTCCGGAAACAAATCAGGCTTTCTTATGGCATTGTAGACTGGGTCACATCAATGAGACACGATTAACTAAGTTACATAAAGAGGGATACTTGAATCCGTTTGAGTATCAGTCTTATGCCACTTGTGAATCTTGTCTCATAGGAAAGATGACAAAGACTCCGTTCACTGGACACTGAGTAAGAGCGAGCGAGCTCTTGGGACTCATACACAGTGATGTGTGTGGTCCAAATGTCTACACATGCGTGAAGTGGTTATTCATACTTCATTACTTTCACAGATGATTTCTCTAGGTATGGACATGTCTTCTTAATGAAGCACAAATCCGAGGCCTTTGGGAAATTTCGGGAATACAAGAATGAAGTTGAAAAACAAACCGGCAAAAGTATCAAGATTCTAAGATCGGATCGAGGTGGTGAATACTTGAGTGCCGAGTTTCTGGACTACTTAAAAGAGAATGGAATTCTCTCTCAGCGTACTCCTCCATACACACCACAACACAACGGTGTATCTGAAAGGCGGAATCGAACCCTATTGGATATGGTCCGTTCCATGATGAGTAAGGCTGAGTTACCGCAATCTTTCTGGGGTTATGCACTAGAAGCGGTTGCATATCTCTTGAACAAGGCTCCAACCAAGACTGTGCCTACCACCCCATATCAGGTATGGAGTGGGAAGAAACCCTGTCTTAAGTATCTTAAGGTATGGGGATGTCCAGCTTTTGTAAAAAAAGCAGCATGCGGACAAGCTCGAGGCACGCTCAATACTGTGTAAGTTTGTGGGATACCCAAAGAACTCCAGGGGGTATCTTTTCTATTCCGCAGAAGAACAAAAAGTTTTTGTTTCTCCGCATGCCCATTTCTTGGAAACTGAATTTTTGGAAAATCAGATAAGTGGGAGCGCAATAGAACTGGAAGAAATTCCAGAACCACAAACTGTTACTGAAAGCTTGGATGAACCAGAAGTTTCAGGAGAACCGGACATTCCTACGCCGCTCCGCAGGAGTAGTAGGCAGTCTCATCCGCCCGAGAGATACTACAGTTTTCTCATAGACGGGGATATAGAGGATTGCATTATCGATTATGATGAGCCTACTAGCTTCCAGCAAGCCATACAGAGCGGTGACTCGGTAAAATGGCTGGATGCAATGCAGACCGAAATGGAGTACACGTACACCAACAAAGTATGGACGTTGGACATTGCTCCAAACGGGGTAAAACCCGTAGGATGCAAGTGGATCTTCAAAAGGAAGATTGGTGTAGATGGACAGGTTGAGACCTATAAGGCTAGACTTGTTGCAAAGGGTTTTCGTCAAAGACCTGGTTTGGACTATGACGAAACCTTTTCTCCAGTGGCTATGCTGAAATCCATTCGGGTCCTTCTTGCCATTGCTGCCTTCCACGATTATGAAATCTGGCAGACGAACGTAAAGACGGCTTTCCTAAATGGATATTTGGAAGAGTGCTTCTATATGGATCAGCCAAAGGGATTCATTCAGAGTGGGAGCAGCGGTAAAGTGTGCAAGTTGCTCAAGTCCATCTATGGACTCAAGCAGGCATCGCGGAGTTGGAACATCTGCTTTGATGATACTGTCAAAGAATTCGACTTTGTCAAGAACCCAGATGAACCATGCATTTACAGTAAGATTGTAGGGAGAAGTGTGGTATTCCTCGTCTTGTACGTTGATGACATTCTCGTAATAGAAATGATATTCCTATGTTACAGTCAGTCAAAGGATTCTTGTCACAGAGGTTCTCCATGAAGGACCTGGGCGATGCCAACTACATTCTGGGGATCCAGATCTATCGTGATAGATCTAAAAGGATGCTGGGACTTTCACAGTCAAGGTACATCGACACCATACTGAAACGATTCAGTATGGAAGATTCCAAGCGCGGTAATCTACCGGCTTGTCACGGAATCACCCTCTCCAAAGAGATGTCTCCCAAGACTGATTTGGAAAGGGCTCGCATGTCATCAATACCCTACGCATCTGTGGTAGGATCTATTATGTATGCGATGTTGTGTACCAGACCAGATGTAGCATACGCATTGAGCGTTGTAAGCCGGTATCAGTCGAACCCAGGGGAGAAACACTGGATAGCAGTAAAGAACATTCTCAAGTACCTGAGAATGACTAAGGAGATGTTCTTGGTGTATGGCGGAAAAGACCTCCAGATTGAGGCCTTTGCTGACTCCAGCTTCCAGAGTGACAGGGATGACTCCAAGTCCAGGTTGGGTTATGTCTTTACCCTCAATGGAGGGGCGGTTTGCTGGAAGAGTTCCAAGCAGGAAACCGTTGCTGACTCAACGATGGAAGCGGAGTATATAGCTGCTTGCGATGCCGCAAAGGAAGCTGTCTGGATGAAGAAGTTCCTCACGGAGCTTCAGGTGGTTCCTACCAGTGTTGATCCAATACCGCTGTATTGTGACAACAACAGCGCTATAGCTTTAGCGAAGGAACCCAGGTCCCATCAGAAGTCCAGGCATATTTTGAGGCGGTACCACCTGATCAGGGAGATCGTTGATCTCCGGGAGATCGAGGTGAAGAGAGTAAATACAGAAGATAACACTGTCGATCCACTCACGAAGCCCTTACCCCAGACTCAGTTCGAGCGGCTGATCGAGATGATAGGTCTTCGATACGCCTGTTCATGGCCTTAGTGCAAGTGGGAGATTGTTAGTGTATATGCCCTAGAAGCCATTATTGTATCATACTAGCTTGTATATTACTTAATGGAAGCTTGGGATATTCACAGTTGTATAGACAATCTTGTTCAAAATAGTAGTATGCTACTTGGTTTATTTCTACTTCAATATGTGCATGTGTTTCTTTTAGCATATCGCTTATACATATTAGTAGAGCCCTTAGGATCTTTGCTTGATTACCAGCGTTGTGATGGCAGTCACACTCGTGGGGCTGGGTAATCTATAAGCACATCCTTATACAGGTTCCTAGTCGTAGGACTATCGAGACAGGCATCGATTCTCCGGAGTAGACTAGCGTATGCGCTTCTCATCTCAGCAGGGGAGATGGTCTGTCCCACAGCCATCAGTACGTCGTACTGGAGATAGTATGCGGGTACTCGTTGCGTTACGAGTACACTGGACAGGACTCGTAAGGAACTGTTGGTTGGTACTATACCTATCGTCAGTTATCAGTTCCCAGGTGACATGAGTACAGCTTAGTCCGCTGACTTGACACTGTCACTTCGCCTCGAGTGTGTTCCCACTTTACTTTGATTACTACCCTACCACGGCTCAAATGAGTCGTGCAAACAGGTAGTAGTTGGGTGCAGTCCCGAAGCACTTGGAGGCAGTGACGGTTATACAGGATTCGTCTCACCCGGTATTGGGGGTTGACATCGCGCTGTGTCTAGGAGAGCCATTACACGAGTACTCCCTGGCCAGGGAAAGCGTGATATACTGGTAGGTTTCCAGTGTTATCTCAGGGTGTTCTGGGCTTCACTCCGACATGACTTGTACCGCTATTTGGGGACTGACGTTTACCGCCCCCTAGGCCCGCCATGCGATGTATCAGACGAACAGACCGGACTGTACGGAGATTGTCACAGTCAGACTCAGTAGGAGTTCAGATGCGTTTCACCTCGTCAGTCTTCTTGTCGGCATCTACATGAGGACCGTTACACACAGCTAGTGCCGCTTGCGGTCTGTGGTTAAACCCACTGCCAGCGTAGTGTCGAGTCTTTTGATTCCCACACAGAAAGCTATTCGCCTTTATGAAAAAGAGTAGAAGTCGCATGGTTTTGCGACAGGTCGCATGGTTTTGCGACAGGGTTCGGTCGCATCCGTGCACTTGTGCACGTATTGTGTCCGGACAGTTAACACTAGCGGGATTTGGTTTAAGCCAGATCCTAGTGTACGTTTTAGGATTGGTTTTATCTCGTTTGTATTCGTGTTCCGCGGAACGCGGATGCGGGTGTGTATGCACAGTTACAGAGAGACAAAGGCAAAGGATTCTCATCAGGGTTGTTGACTGTTGACTGTTGACTATTGACTTTTTGCTTAACCCTAATGAGAATATGAAACATAATTAGCAATAATATTAATTAAGTATTATAGTGACATGGTTGTTGAGGGGTTGACTTTGTTGACTTTGTTAACCGGTTGACTAGGTTGGACTAGTTGACCATCATCATCACAATGGTTGTCATTTTCATGCAAAGACTTTTGCTTGCTTGTTGTGGTTTGCAAAATGAGTGCATGGAAATGATATTGCCTTTGACATGATATGAACCATCACATAATACTTGATTAACATTATGGCTCATGATGCTTTTGGATTATGAGAGGGTGTATGACAAAAGAGAGGCTCATTCTTTCATTGTCTCTCTCTCTCTTGGTTTTAAGCTCTCTCATTCTCTTGCTCTCACCCTCTTCCTCTTTCTCTCTCACTTGTCTATGATTCACTTGTCTCATGTGTTGAGAAGAAAGAACCATAGAGAAAATCCCATCACACTCTCCTCTACTCACTCTAGTTCACAAGGTTTGGCAAACCAAGTGAAGTAGTTTCTTCAAAGTTCGAAGAAGAAGCCAAAGGTAGAAGCATGATATAAAGCAACATCACAGAATCTCAGCCAACAACACATAGTGGTCGATAATCCTGGAGCTTCGGGTTTCACTTGAGCTGCAAATGAGACCCGACGTTCCCTGTCGTGTGGATAGCCTGTGCAATGAAAATCTAGAACCCTACGAGTGCGACAAGTTTCCTGCCAATCCCAGAAGCGAGGCATACCCTAATCAACAACGTGAATGGGCTACCCAGCACTTCACGGAATTCGGTAACTTGGGCACCCCACCATAGGTCAACCTGTACCCGTACGAGTGCGGCGAAATAGCCCGCCAATTCTAGAGTAAGACCCCATCCGTCTCAACGCCATGAGATGCGGGCCCATTGCCTTCTAGAACCCAGCTATTTGTGCACTCCGCCTTGGGGTAACCCTAGTACAGAAAAGAAAAGAAATATGTACAAGGTTGACATCGACCTCAACCCGGTCGTGCCCCAAACAAATAATATACAAACTGGCAGAGACGGCAATCCACATGTCGGACGCTCGCCACGCAATATCAAATGTTCAAATGAATATGAACTGTACTACCATTGCAACACCGGCTATCCACCACGATGTTCCAACCACAGCACAACACAGAACATCAACGTGAATGTCACGTTCGCAAACCCGTCAATAAGAACATATAGCAATTAGACGAGTTGTACCGCTCTAATGACATTCATGGTCGCAGATACTAATGTATATACTGAAAACACAAACTTAAAATTTCGATCGACTTAACTTTTCCAAATTCGCCCCAAATGCAAAACCAGCACTTAAACAAATCTGGGCCAAAACTAAATATACCAAGAATCACAATTCCATGTATTAGAATAGCAGGAAAAATTTTGTGCTCAGTTGCCATTACACGACTACGGAACCGCCACAAATAGGCACTAAATATGGTGGTTCTGCGGCTTTTTAAAAAGATCATGAGCCCATATTTTTCTGTGCTTCTAAATATGCATGCACGGATTTTTAAGACCCTCTGAATTTTTTTAACACGTTTTAAAATCAACAGCAAACACAAAAAATGGAATCGTGATTCGGAAAAATTGGTCGATCGACATTTTAACCTTGTGCAAACTAGCTAGTAAGGGTTTATGTGTTGGCTCTGATACCATGTTGGGTTATGCAAGCGCCCTGGCTATCAAACCATGGCCTATTGCGGAACAAAAATTTTCAAAACTGGCGCTAACACAACCCGCTACCCGGATCTACCATGAACCCTAAACTAGCAAACTAAATATATAGGAGTTAATAAGGGTTATACCGAATTGATCCGGGTCCTTCGGTCTTCAACCACCTTCCCAAGCTCCTAGAGGCCACCATGATCTAGCTTGATCTCCGTTCTCCCTCCATCGAAGATAATCCACCTGAGGATTTGTATTCCGAGCTCCTACCTCAATAGCCGAGGTAACTAGGTTACCTAGTTCGCTAAACTAGATAGCCTAGAGGATGTAGAGGGATGGATTAATTTGTCTCCAAACACCCTAGGTTTCTCAACAAATGAGACTTGAAGGGTGCTGGTAGAAGAAGAAGCTTGAGGATGAGAGTGTAAAGAAACTCAAGAAAAATGGATAAGTGTTATGTTGTGAGTTGTGTTGTTGTGAGTAATAATGAAGCATCCAAATAAATATCTCAAGTCTCCAAAATATCTTGAGTCAACACAAGATATCTCAAGTCAGCAAAATACCTCACAACAAAAAAAATATCAAGCATGCTTGAATAGTAACCATAAGTTACTACAAAGCCATGCCATCAATAAATTCAAACAACATCTCGTCCTCTCCACCTCATTAACCATTTAATCCTAAATGGATAAAACTAAATGAGGTGGCATCTTCTAGAATCACCTTGTAATAAATTACAACAATACCCATCATCCGTATATACATACCCGCATTCGTATTCCGAAGAATACGAATACAAAGAGACGAAAATAATCCAACAATATAATACTAGAATCCGGCTTAAACTAAAGCCACAAGTATTATCAGTCTGAATCATGATACGTGCACAAGTGCACGTATATGATCGAACCCTGCCGTAATACCATACGGCCTTTATATCGTTTCGCCCGAAGCAGGGAAACCCTCTGTGTGGGACTCTAAAGACTCATCAATACGCTGGCAGTGGATTTAACCACAAGCACGTCAGGGGCACTAGCTGTACGTAATGGCTACCCAGGTATTGAGCAAAAGGGAGGCCAACGAGCAAACTCATTCGAACCCCTACTGAGTCTGTCCGTGACAATATCCGTCCAGTCCGGTCTGTTCATCTAAGAGTATCACATATCGAGTCTAGGGAGGTGGATAAAGTCAGACCCCTAATTACGCGATATTTCGTGTTGGTATGAAGCCTATCACCTGTAGGGTTCCTAGGCACACTAAGGAGGTCTCACAAGGCATCAACCATGCCAATTTAAAAAATTTCCGGTGCCGAGAAACCCTAACTAGATCGTTAACTAGAGATTAGGTGATAACAAATGCGAGCAAACAACTTTACTCTAAAGAGTGAACGAAAATACAACCTTGGTAGATCCGGTCCTCCACCTCCATAGCTCCGTGATGGAGTCCCTCCGCTGTACCCATCGGATCCCGGACTCTCGCGGTGGTTTCATCGAAGAAATGATCCGGCTAGGTCGTCGACTTCGATGCCGAAGATGATCTACGTCGAGGCAACACAAGATCAAGCTCCAACTTCACCAAGTCAAGAAACTTGTGAAGAAAACACCCTATACTACTTGGCAAGTGGTAGAGGATGAAGAAATAGGAAGTGGGTTCACTTTAGAATTGGATTTCTCACCCTTTTTCTCAAGTCACCATTAAAGGATGCAATGTTTTTTTCATCTTGAAGAAGAAGAAGAAGATAATATGATAAGTATTATCCAAAAAGAAAAATAAAGTCATTCTTATCATATAAGCAACCATGGTTTAGTGTTGAGAATAAACTAGGGTTAGGTGAATGGTTAGGTTTAGCATGAAACAAAAAATGGTAGACTTTTTCAAAGCTTCAAGAAGCTTCAATGTAAAACAAAGCAAGCCACCATTTCTCTTTTCTTTTGCGAAAAAAGAATAAATCAAATAAATGAGTAAATGAAACCCTAACCATTAACCTAATCATAGTTTAAAGCATACACACAACCAAGTTTGTATGTATCATCAAACATGAAACAAACTAGTGCACAAATCTATATCATATATACAATGTGCACATTCAAGTGAGAAAGGAATCTTAAGTGAACCAATATTAGTTAATGTAAAATAATATATCAAATATATAATTATACATTAAATCATTAAATCAACACTTGATTTAACGATCCGGTCATATCGCATATAACCGACAAATATCTAGTGTATCAATGTATCGAATCAACACTTGATTCGGTAACCCGACTATATCACATATAACCGACCAATGATACAAATCGCGAGAATAGAATACAGTATCACATACTAGTATAATTCTCGGTCCCGCACATATCTCATATGCGCTCCTATTTCGTTTTGCTTGAGCCAGGAAACCTCTGTGTAGGACTCTAAAGACTCGTCAATACGCCGGCAGCAGATGATGATCATATCAAGCACCCACAAACCGCAAGCGGTCTACTAACCATAACGGCCACCCGGGTATTGAGCGATCAGAAGATCGACGAGCAAGCCCGCTCACACTCCTGTGAATCCAACCAGTAACACTTACCGTACAGTCCGGTCTGTTCGTCTGATATGTCGCATATCTCGCCTAGGAGTGGTAAACGTCAGACCCCAGTAGCTCGATAAGTCGTGTCGATATGAGGTCTATAACAGTTCGAGAAACTACTGGTAACACTTACCAGTAAATCTCAGCAACCCTGGCCAGGGATTTCCGGTTATAGCCAATCGAACACAGCACAACATCAACTCCCTATACCGGGAGAGACGAATCCCCTCCTATCGCTCGTTGCCTCCATGTGGTTCGGGACTGTACCCAAAAGCCACCGTTTTGCACGCCCTCTTGGACGTGGTAAGGTGGAAATCAAAGCACGGTAGGAATCACACAAGACTCTATGACGATCTCGGGTCAACAGACTAACCTGTACCAGTGTCACCAGAGAACTGACATCTGACGTAAGGTATAATACCATCTGGGAGTTCTCGGCGAGTCCGTCCAGTGTACCCAGTCTCCACTGAGCACCCATATATCATCTCTGATGTCAAACACCAATGGATATGGGATCATCCATCGCCCATCTGTATGGGTCGAGAAGGTATACGCTAGTCTACTCTGGTATATCGATGCCCCGTCTCGATACACCCACGACTAGGGACCTTGAAGGATGTACTTATGGACTACCATGTCCCCACTAGTATGATCCGCATCATAGTCCAGGTAGTCAAGTACACATCCTAAGGGCTTTACCAACATGTAACAGAGAGACAATCAGTATACACGTTAAGGCAAAGAGTAACCAGATAGCATACTATTATGTCGAGCAAGAAAGTCCTCCCTATATATGTCCCAGCATCCACTACAATATACATCCTATGTACAGTAATGGCCTCTAGGGCATACATATAACTAACAATCTCCCACTTGCACTAGGGCCATCTGTAGCAGTGGTTGTAGTATCTCATACTCCACCATCCCATAAAAGTCTCTCTCTGGGATTAGGCCTTCGTGAGTGGATCCGCCGTGTTATCCTCTAAGTCTGCTCTCCTAACCATGATCTCCTTGGAGATCAACTATCTCCATGATCTGGTGATACTGCCTTAGAATATATCTGGATCACTGATGGGACGGACGTTCCATGGCATAAGCCACAACTCCATTGTCACACAATGGGAGGAACTAAGTTCATCTCATGAACAAATATACATCCAAACTGCATCCTTGGTAGCATCTTAAGTAGCGATGTATCTTGCCTTTATCGTCTAGTTTGCCACGGTATCTAGCTTGGAACTCTTCCAACATACCGTCCCTCCACTGAGGGTAAAGACAATGCCTGCGACTGATATTCAGTCATCCTTATCACCCTGGAACCTTTCCATTGATTCTCCCCAGGATCAATTGATACCATCTCACTACAACTAGTGAGTATCCTAACATCCAATTAGATCTATCTCATAGATCCAAAACCTAGGATTTAGCAGGTATCATTTTGATCCTATATGGAGAATCATTGTGATAAGCGGAGATTGACCGAGCATAGCAAAGGAAACTCCTTCCCTAACAAGAGTATGTCATCCACGTACTCTACGAGGATCACCACCATACTCCCTACTACCCTTTTGTTTATACAAGGTTCATCTACCATTTTGATGATGTCAAACTCTTTGACTACCACATCAAAACAGACGTTCCAACTCCGCGATCCTGCTTTATCACATAAAACATCTTGCTCGCGTTTTCGCTGCTCCCACTGTCTACGAAGCCCTCTGGCTGTGTACTTATAGACACACTATTCTAAAACATCACTTAGAAAAGCAGTCATGGCACCCAACCGCCAGATATCGTAGTCAAGGTATGTAGCCGTGGGAAGTAGGATCTGGATGGACTTAAGCATAGCTACTTAGAAAAGGTTTCATCATAATCCATACCTGGTCAATGATGCAAACTTTTAACAAGTCTAGCTTTGAAAGTCTCAACTTTTCCATGTACACCAAGTAATCTTCTCAAGATATACTTGCTCCTGATGGGGATTTAACCCTTCAGATAAAGCAACTAAAGTCCATACTTTGTTGGTGTATAAGCATTTCATCTCAGATCGCTAAGCATCCAGCCATTCTTACAGAGTCCCACTCTTGATAGCCAACTCGAAACTAGTTGGGTCATCATCTCATGATGCATTCCTCGCTCCCACTGTCATAGAGAAACCTAAGTATCTCTCAGGTGGGTGAGGAACCCTACTAGATCGGTGGAGAGGCTGAGGTTCGTTGGTAACTATTGAATCCTTTGGTTCTACCAAATCATCTGCTGTAGTTTGTATAGCTGGAACCTTTCCAGTTGTACATAACAGACCTTGCCTCGAGCTTGTCCGGATTATGCTTTTAGACATAGCCCGGACAACCCCAAATCTTAACCAACTTAAGATATGGGCTCTTCCCTTTCCATTTCACATATGAAGCGGTAGGCAACAGATTTGATTAGAACCCTATTCAATAGGTATGCAACTTCATAAGTGCATAACTCCCAAAAGGAAATAGGTAACTCAGTAGTACTCATCATAGAGCACACCTTAATATATAGGGTGTGATTGCTCCGCCCCATATACCATCGTGCTATGGTGTATACGGAGGAGTAATGCTGAGAGAGAATCTCATTCTCCTTTAGAATAGTCCAGGATTTCCGTGCTCAAGTATTCTCCTCATTGATCTCTTCAAAGGGCATAATACTTATACCCGTATTGGTTCTCTACTTCTAACTTATATTCTGTGAATATCTCAAAAGGTTCGGACTTGTGTTTCAACAGGAACATATGTCTGAATCTTGAGAGATCATCAGAGAATGTTATTAAGTAAAAAGAACCGGTCTTGGTATGTACAGACAGGGGACCTACATACATCAACATGTATCATCCCATGAGTTCACTAACTCTTTCTCTGTTTCTAGTAAACGGAGCTATGGTCATCTTATCTCTGTGACATGACTGGCAAGTTTCATAAGATGTAAATTCAAACTGATTTAAATATGCATCTAAATGTAACTTTAGTTAGTCGGGTCACATTGATCTGACCTAGTCTACAATACCTCAAGAAGGATCTGTTCATTTCTGAACTCTTCCTCTTGTGTGTGTTCCGTATACTAAGAACTGTAGTTTGATTTAGAACATCAATGCTTTTAGATAACGTGCCTGAACCGATCAACTTTTGATATAGAAAATGTTCAAAACATTATCCAACAATACAAAATTTTATCGTTTCTTTACTAATAAAGAGACAGATATGATTTTGTATATCAGGTTCGGTATCTAATAGCATTTGTTCAGAATCAATGTACTGATAATACAGGGTGATAGTGACCAACAGACTTGGCTGCAACACTTGCCCCGTTTTCTGTCTCATGAAACTTATCACCCGTTCTCAGTTCTTTACCTATCTGTAGCCCATGTAATAAATTACATATGCGGGATCCTGATCTGGTATTACATACCCAGGACGTAAAGAATACTGAGAAACAGTTCTTTGTAATGAACACTGTTAGTGTATATGCCCTAGAGGCCATTACTGTATCATACTAGTTTGTATATTACTTAATGGAAGCTTGGGATATTCACAGTTGTATATACAATCTTGCTCGAAATAGTAGTATGCTACTTGGTTTGTCTCTGCTTTAATATGTGCATGTGTTTCTTTTAGCATATTGCTGATATACATATTAGTAGAGCCCTTAGGATCTTTGCTTGATTACCAGCGTTGTGATGGCGCTCACACTCGTGGGAGCTGGGTGATCTATAAGCACATCCTTATACAGGTCCCTAGTCGTTGGACTATCGAGACAGGGCATCGATACTCCAGAGTAGACTAGCGTATGCGCTTCTCATCCCAGTGTGGGAGACGGTCTGTCCCACAGCCGTCAGTATGTCGTACTTGAGATAGTATACGGGTGCTCGTTGGGTTACGAGTACACTGGACATGACTCGTCGGGGAATGTTGGTTGGTATTATACCTATCGTCAGTTATCAGTTCCAAGGTGACATGAGTACAGCTTAGTCCGTTGACTTGACACTGTCACTTCGCCTCGAGTGTGTTCCCACTGCACTTTGATTACTACCCTACCACGGCTCAAAGGAGTCGTGCAAACAGGTAGTTTTTGGGTGCAGTCCCGAAGCACTTGGAGGCAGTGATGGTTAGACAGGATTCGTCTCTCCCGGTATTGGGGGTTGACATCGCGCTGTGTCCTGGAGAGCCATTACACGAGTAGTCCCTGGCCAGCGCAAGCGAGATATACTGGTAGGTTTCCAGTGTTATCTCAGGATGTTCTGGGCTTCACTCCGGTACGACTTGTACCGCTATTAAGGGACTGACATTAACCGCCCCCTAGGCCCGCCATGCGATGTATCAGATGAACAGACCGGACTGTACGGAGATTGTCACATACAGGCTCAGTAGGAGTTCAGATGGGGTTCACCTCGTCAGTCTTCTTATCGACATGTACCTGGGGATCGTTACGTACAGCTAGTGCCGCTTGCGGTCTGTGGTTAAACCCACTGCCAGCGTAGTGTCGAGTCTTTAGAGTCCCACACAGAGAGCTATTCGCCTTTAGGCAAAATGAGTAGAGGTCGCATGGTTTTGCGACAGGGTTCGTTCACATTCGCGCACTTGTGCACGTTTGCTGTCCGGACAGTTTATACTAGCGGGCTTTGGTTTAAGCCGGATCCTAGTATATGATTTGAGATTGGTTTTTCTCAGTGTATTCGTGTTCCTCGGATCACGAATGCGGGTGCGTATGCACAGTTGCTTAAGATTGAGGGAGAGGACCTTGATTAGGGTTAATGGCTATTGTCATTTTATTAACCCTAATGTTTATGTGTGTATTATTGTTAATTAATAATTAGTTTAATAATTGTCCATGGTTATGGTTGTTGACCATTTGACTTCTTTGACTTGTTGACCTAGGTTGACATTTTGACCATCATCATTTCTTTTGGAAGATGCTTTTTGATCTTTGCAAATTGAAATGATAATGGTCATGTCATGATTAACCATGACAATTATCTAGCTAATTATTCAATTAAAATAATTCACACATATTAGTGAGAATGGCTCAATTATTTCTCATTCTATCATATCCTTTCTCTCTCTTGTTCTTCCTCTCCCTCAAGCTCTCTCCCTCTCATGTATTGAGAAACACTTGAGCTTGAGAAAAACCCTCTCTTGATCTTCTCTACTCTCATCTAGGGTTGAAGGAGTAGCACTTCTTGAACCCTAGTTACTTCTAGCTTGGAGTTGAAGCCAAGGGTTGAGGCTTTTGGGTGGATCTTTCTTCGGCGTGAGGAGACGAGCAAGGTGACCTCCTTCCACTACTCCAAGGAGCAAGGAGAAAAGGACTAAGAGACCAAAGGTATAACCTTTCTACCACTTAGCTACTTTCAAGTTAGCTTTAGCAAGTTTTTGTTTAGTAAAGATCCTTAAAGCATAGTCCATGTTGCCTATAGTTGATAAAAATCCGATTTTTATTATGTTTTCCGCCTCCCCGTAAGCACCAGGGTGGGCAACGTGGACTTACAGTGGTATCAGAGCCTAACTAAACATAAACTAGCTAGGTAGTGACGTGTAACGAAGTTCGAAACCGAAAAATCCAAAAACCGAGTTTTCAAAAACCCTAGTTTCTGTTAAAAAATTTTCTGGTTAAAACAAAATTTGTCATACACCTAAAATCATCTCAGGGTTTTTTAAAGATAACCACAAAACCCGGTCCAGTGAGTCGACTAAACCGCCGTGTTTCCGCGGCAATAGCAAGCTATTGCCGCGGAACCGCCGCCGTTTGGACTCCTCACTGGGTCGAGTTTGGTGCAGTGTATCTCTGGCTTGGTTTTAGGATTTTTAAGATATATTATATGTGCCCAGATTTTCCAGAATTAGAAATTTATTTTTGGGGGCCTATAATTCCGTATTTTTTCCGAACTTCACTACACTTTGACTATGAAGGTTATATCTGTGATGTTTGCATGTATTGAACGTCGGCTAATCGCTATATGTCGATTAGTCGGGGTTATACATATCTGTGATCTGTGTTTGATATTGGTTTGTGTATATGAATGGGTTGGATTGTCGCGGGTGAATAGCCGGGGTGGAACATGTGAGATGAGTGTTGCTTCTCTTTCATTCATTTGTAATATGTAAATTGATGTAATATTATTATTTGTTTGGCCGCACAACCGGGTCGGGGTTGTAGCCGTCATTGTATAATTCTTTTTACTGTTTTTGCTCCTAGGATAGACCCATGGAGGGGGTGCACAAACTACCGGGTATCTCGAAGTGCCGAGTGGCCTACTCACGGTGGTGAGGGAGGTTGCTTCGCTTCGGGTACTTGGCGGGTAGTTTGCCGCACCCGTAGGGGTCTTGGGTAGGGTATTTGGCTATTCACCGCGACCGTGTAATCCGCTTTTCGTTGCAGGCTCGAACGGATTGCGGATTCCTAGTATATCCAATGTATTCATCTGTGATCTGTAATGTCTATCATTGCTATATATTTATATATGATAACTATTTAGGCGTTGCTTATGTTTTACAGCCGCGCTAGCCCAGCCCCCGCTCTGTCGTTAGTTAAGTAACCTAACGGGTGATGACGGGGCCCCGTGGCGAATGCAAATGGCATAAGTGTACGTCATATTTTGGTTGTTTTCTGCAATGGTAGGATTAAATGATGGGATGCATTAAAAGAACTAATGCAAGAAAATAAACCAAGTAAAAGTCGATTGGAACACTTTGAAAACCACTCGGTTCTTTTCAAAACCAAACTTTTAAACGCGGAGCTTGAACCACTCCTTTTAAAAGCTATCTCGTTCCATCGATTAGATAAAGTTCACTATGTTCACGGTTTCGCCAAAACCATCCGTAGCCCTCCGTCATTCCACATGAATGGTCAAAAAGTATTCAAGCTATGTATTTTGGCCAAAGTCAAGGCATAGAGATTGATTGCTATTGGGTATTCATGTGCAGCATAGATAGATGCGTTGGTTTGGGACAGTCGTGCTGCCATTTTGGCCAAAGTCAAGGGTAGGTACGGGTGGGTCCAAATTAACCAGGAGAATGACGGGTAGAACTTGACATGTGACTTATGATATTTTGGCCAAAGTCAAGGTCATAAGAGCATGGGGCAAAAATCCACATCGGGAGTTTCATAAGTACTGAAACTTTCTAGCTTTGCATACCATTTGGAGTGTGATGATTCTGGTAGGATTCCTTCGGTTTTATCACGCGATGATATTTGGATCCCGATCCTACTGTGAGTATATGCTACTCCTCGGGAAAACTCTCACTTAACGATCAATGCTATAAACTTAGTAGGTGTCTAGAAAGGTGTTAGCGGGGCTACGCCCACAGGGAAAAGAGGTTACTTAATTAAGGAACTTCGCGAAAGCGTTGGAAAACCTCCCTCGAAGTACCGATACTGGCCTGGCTGAACGGTTAAGCAAGTATTGTACGGTGAGAGTAATCCTGACTAATCCTTTCTTTACGGTTTGAGAAGGGATTCGAGAGACAGTGGGAGCCATCCAGTTTAGACAAATTAAAAACCACTCTAAACTTGCAAGAGCATCATGCTAAAGTGTTTCTTTTCTCTCTCCTAATTGCAGCGACCATTCAAGATGACCGGACTTAAGTTATTACTAGATAAAAACATATTGACAGGGCCAAACTACAAAGATTGGTTCAGGAATGTCAAGATGGCAATCACTTACGACAAGTTGGGGTATGTCCTTACCACCAAAGCACCCCCTGTCCCAGGTCCCACCTCCAGCGTCGCGGATAAGGAAATCCGTAAGACATGGGAGATAGATTGCGCGAAGGCCAAATGCCTCGTATTAGCCTCGATGGACAATGAACATCAGCGGAGGCACGAGAATATGGACCTAGAGTCCATATTTCTTCATACAAAAGAACTGTATGGGGAGCAGTCTCGTATCGCAAGATACGAAGTGTCGAAGAAGCTTTTTTCGGCAAGGTTGGTCGTCGGATCATCGGTAGCGGAACACGTGCTTAAGATGATTGGCTACATTGAGGAGCTCGCGGACCTTGGGACCACGTTGGAGAATGAACTCTATACTGATTTGATTCTCCAGTCCCTTCCTTCTACCTACGCCCAGTTTATTCTTAACTTCAACATGCAAGGAAAGGAGGTAGAACTTTCCGAACTTCTGAACATGTTGAGGAGTGCTGAGGGCACCCTACAGAAAGGTAGGGAGACATCCACTTTGTTTATAGGAGGATCTTCCTCTTCTAGATCCAGGGCGAAAGCCAAGGGTAAGAAGAAGAAAGCCCCCGCCAAACTAAGAGGCGGTGTCGGTAAAGTGGATACGAAGGGAAAAGGTAAAGCAACAAAGATAGCGGGGAAGCTAGTGGGGAAGGAAGAATGCTTCTATTGTTACAAAAGTGGTCACTGGAAACAGGATTGCAAGGCTTGGAAAGCCAGAACACAGGATTTGAAGCGAGTTGCAGCTTCAGCTTCAGGTGTGTATGTTATTGAAAACTGTTTATCAATAAACTCTACTTCCTGGGTATTGGATACCGGATCAGGATCTCATATCTGTAATTCTTTGCAGGCATTGAGAAAGCGTAGAGTTTTGAAGGCAGGTGACATGACCCTCAGAGTTGCGAACGGTGCTAGCATGGATGCTGAGGCCGTGGGGGACTATTACCTGGGATTGTCGGATGGACATTTTTTGGTTTTACGTAGTTGTTATTATGTACCAAATGCAACCTGTAATATCATTTCTGTATCTTTATTATCTAAAGAAGGTTATGAATTTGCATTTGTAAGTAATGTAGTGAACATTCACCTTAATCAAGCTTTGATTGGGTCAGCTACATTGAACAACGGTATATACGTATTAAACCAACCACAGATTTTCAATGTCCAGAATACACACAAAAGAAAGTCTCCAGAAATCAATAAAACTTTCTTATGGCATTGTAGACTGGGTCACATCAATGAGAGAAGGTTGACTAAGTTACACACAGAAGGATATTTGGATTCGTTCGAATATCAATCGTATGCAACTTGTCAATCCTGTCTCAAGGGAAAGATGACAAAAACTTCGTTTACTGGACACGGAGAAAGAGCGAGCGAGCTCTTAGGACTCGTACACAGCGACGTGTGCGGTCCAATGTCTACACATGCGCGAAGCGGTTATTCTTACTTCATTACTTTTACGGATGACTTTTCAAGGTACGGTTATGTCTTCTTAATGAAACATAAATCCGTGGCTTTTGGAAAATTTCAGGAATAAAAGAATGAAGTAGAAAAACAAACAGGCAAAAGTATAAAGACACTGAGATCTGATCGAGGTGGTGAATACTTGAGTGCCGAGTTCCTGGGTTACTTAAAAGAGAATAGAATTCTCTTTCAGCTTACTCCTCCATACACTCCGCAACATAATGGTGTATCGGAGAGACGGAACCGAACCCTATTGGATATGGTACGGTCCATGATGAGTAACGCTGAGTTGCCGCGATCGTTTTGGGGATATGTGCTAGAATCAGCTGCATACCTTTTGAACCGGGTTCCAACTAAGACTGTGCCTACTACACCATATCAGATGTGGTGTGGGAAGAAACACTATCTTAATCATATTAAGACATGGGGATGTCCAGCTTTTGTAAAAAAGCAGCATGCGGACAAGCTCGAGGCACGCTCAGTACAGTGCAAGTTTGTGGGATATCCAAAGAACTACAAGGGATATTACTTCTATTGCGAAGAGGAACAAAAAGTCCTTGTTTCTCGCCATGCCCACTTTCTAGAACACCGGTTCATAGAAAAAGAATTAAGTGGGAGCACAATAGAACTAGAAGAAATTCCAGAACCACGAGCTATTACTGAAAGCTTAGTAGAACCAGAGGGTTCGAAAGATCAGGACATTGCCACGCCACTCCGCAGGAGTAGTAGGCAGTCTCATCCGCCCGAGAGATACTACGGTTTTCTTATTGACGGGGATAGAGAGGATTGCATCTTAGACTGTGATGAGCCAACTAGCTTCCAGCAAGCCATACAGAGCGTCGACTCGGTAAAATGGCTGGATGCAATGCAGACCGAGATGGAGTCTATGTACACCAACAAAGTATGGACGTTGGACATTGCTCCGGACGGGATAAAACCCGTAGGATTCAAGTGGATCTTCAAAAGGAAGATTTGTGTAGATGGACAGGTTGAGACCTATAAAGCTAGACTGGTAGCAAAGGGTTTTCGTCAGCGACCTGGTTTGGACTATGACGAAACCTTTTCTCCAGTAGCTATGCTGAAATCCATTCGGATCCTTCTTGCCATTGCTGCCTTCCACGATTATGAGATTTGGCAGATGGACGTAAAGACAGCTTTTCTAAATGGTCATTTAGAGGAGTGTGTCTATATGGATCAGCCAGAGGGTTTCATTCAGAGTGGGAGCAGCGGAAAGGTGTGCAAGTTGCTTAAGTCCATTTATGGACTAAAGCAGGCATCGCGGAGTTGGAACATCTGTTTTGATGAGACGGTCAAGGAATTTGTCTTTATCAAAAATCCAGATGAACCATGCATCTATTGTAGATTTGTAGCGAGAACTGTAGTTTTCCTCGTTTTATACGTGGATGACATTCTCTTAATAGGAAATGACATTCCTAAGCTACAATCTGTCAAGGGGTTCTTGTCACACAGGTTCTCCATGAAAGACCTGGGTGATGCCTCATACATTCTGGGTATCCGGATCTACCGTGACAGATCCAAGAGGATATTAGGACTTTCGCAGTCTAGGTACATCGACACCATACTGAAGAGATTCAGTATGGAAGATTCCAAGCGCGGTAATTTACCGGCTTGTCACGGGATCACCCTCTCCAAAGAGATGTCTCCCAAGAATGATTTGGAGAGGGATCGCATGTCTATTAGACCCTACGCTTCTGCGGTAGGCTCTATAATGTATGCGATGTTGTGTACCAGACCGGATGTGGCTTATGCACTGAGTGTGGTAAGCAGGTATCAGTCAAACCCAGGGGAGAAACATTGGATAGCAGTAAAGAACATTCACAAGTACCTGAGAAGGACTAAGGAGATGTTCTTGGTGTATGGCGGAAAAGACCTGCAGATTGAGGCCTTTGCTGACTCCAGCTTCCAGAGTGACAAGGATGATTCCATGTCCATGTCGGGTTTTGTCTTCACCCTCAATGGAGGGGCGGTGTGTTGGAAGAGCTCCAAACAGGAAACCGTTGCTGACTCGACGATGGAAGCGGAATACATCGCTGCATCTGATGCCGCAAAAGAAGCTGTCTGGATGAGGAAGTTCTTGAGAGAACTTCATGTGGTTCCGTCCATTGTTGACCCAATACCTCTGTATTGCGACAACAACGGGGCTATAGCTTTAGCAAAGGAACCCAGATCCCATCAGAAATCCAGACACATCTTAAGGCGGTATCACCTGATCAGGGAGATCGTGGATCGCCAGGAAATCGAGGTCCGGAGAGTTGCTTCAGAGGATAACACAGCAGATCCATTCACCAAGGCCTTTCCCCAGACTCAGTTCGAGCGGCTGATCGAGATGATAGGTCTTCGATACGCCAGTACATGGCCTTAGTGCAAGTGGGAGATTGTTAGTGTATATGCCCTAGAGGCCATTACTGTATCATACTAGTTTGTATATTACTTAATGGAAGCTTGGGATATTCACAGTTGTATATACAATCTTGCTCGAAATAGTAGTATGCTACTTGGTTTGTCTCTGCTTTAATATGTGCATGTGTTTCTTTTAGCATATTGCTAATATACATATTAGTAGAGCCCTTAGGATCTTTGCTTGATTACCAGCGTTGTGATGGCGCTCACACTCGTGGGAGCTGGGCGATCAATAAGCACGTCCTTATACAGGTCCCTAGTCATTGGACTATCGAAACAGGGCATCGATACTCCGGAGTAGACTAGCGTATGCGCTTCTCATCCCAGTGTGGGAGACGGTCTGTCCCACAGCCGTCAGTACGTCGTACTTGAGATAGTATACGGGTGCTCGTTGGGTTACGAGTAAACTGGACAGGACTCGTTGGGGACTGTTGGTTGGTATTATACCTATCGTCAGTTATCAGTTCCCAGGTGACATGAGTACAGCTTAGTCCGTTGACTTGACACTGTCACTTCGCCTCGAGTGTGTTCCCACTGCACTTTGATTACTACCCTACCACGGCTCAAAGGAGTCGTGCAAACAGGTAGTTTTTGGGTTCAGTCCCGAAGCACTTGGAGGCAGTGACGGTTAGACAGGATTCGTCTCTCCCGGTATTGGGGGTTGACATCGCGCTATGTCCAGGAGAGCCATTACACGAGTAGTCCCTGGCCAGGGCAAGCGAGATATACTGGTAGGTTTCTAGTGTTATCTCAGGGTGTTCTGGGCTTCACTCCGGCATGACTTGTACCGCTATTAGGGGACTGACTTTCACCGCCCCCTAGGCCCGCCTTGCGATGTATCAGAAGAACAGACCGGACTGTACGGAGATTGTCACATACAGGCTCAGTAGGAGTTCAGATGGGGTTCACCTCGTCAGTCTTCTTATCGACATCTACCTGGGGACCGTTACGTACAGCTAGTACCGCTTGCGGTCTGTGGTTAAACCCACTGCCAGCGTAGTGTCGAGTCTTTAGAGTCCCACACAGAGAGCTATTCGCCTTTAGGCAAAATGAGTAGAGGTCGCATGGTTTTGCGACAGGGTTCGTTCACATTCGCGCACTTGTGCACGTTTGCTGTCCGGACAGTTTATACTAGCGGGCTTTGGTTTAAGCCGGATCCTAGTATATGATTTGAGATTGGTTTTTCTCAGTGTATTCGTGTTCCTCAGATCACGAATGCGGGTGCGTATGCACAGTTGCTTGAGATTGAGGGAGAGGACCTTGATTAGGGTTAATGACTATTGTCATTTTATTAACCCTAATGTTTATGTGTGTATTATTGTTAATTAATAATTAGTTTAATAATTGTCCATGGTTATGGTTGTTGACCATTTGACTTCTTTGACTTGTTGACCTAGGTTGACACTTTGACCATCATCATTTCTTTTGGAAGATGCTTTTTGATCTTTGCAAATTGAAATGATAATGGTCATGTCATGATTAACCATGACAATTATCTAGCTAATTATTCAATTAAAATAATTCACACATATTAGTGAGAATGGCTCAATTATTTCTCATTCTATCATATCCTTCCTCTCTCTTGTTCTTCCTCTCCCTCAAGCTCTCTCCCTCTCATGTATTGAGAAACACTTGAGCTTGAGAAAAACCCTCTCTTGATCTTCTCTACTCTCATCTAGGGTTGAAGGACTAGCACTTCTTGAACCCTAGTTACTTCTAGCTTGGAGTTGAAGCCAAAGGTTGAGGCTTTCGGGTGGATCTTTCTTCGGCGTGAAGAGACGAGCAAGGTGACCTCCTTCCACTACTCCAAGGAGCAAGGAGAGAAGGACTAAGAGACCAAAGGTATAACCTTTCTACCACTTAGCTACTTTCAAGTTAGCTTTAGCAAGTTTTTGTTTAGTAAAGATCCTTAAAGCATAGTCCATGTTGCCTGTAGTTGATAAAAATCCGATTTTTATTATGTTTTCCGCCTCCCCGTAAGCACCGGGGTGGGCAACGTGGACTTACAAACACACCCGAAGATGATGCATCAGTATGCACTTTCTTCGTGTGGGCGGCACGGGAATTCTGGTAATCCCGTATTTCCTGCTCGTTCTTATAACAATTATAAGTTGGAGCGGAACCAACGTTCCCCAGCTCAGTATAACAAGCGGGTTCTGTCAATATATCCGTTTTATTATCTTGATTAAGGCGTGACATGGTCGCTACCTGGAGAGGGAGAGAGAAGAAAACACTCTGCGTGCGCTCTTGCATGATCGGATTGGTTATTATTTTATCTAATCATGATGGCTCCTACTGTTTTTATCAATCTTCCTTCAAACCCTAAAAGGAAAGACTAGCCGGGATTAATTACACGTTACAAGTTCGCCAATCTTTCAGTCAGGCCAGTGTCGGTACTTTGAGGGAGGTCCTCCGTGCTTTCGCACGAACCTAATTAATGTAAACCTCGTTTTCCCAAAGGCGTAACCCGTTGACAACCTTTCTAGACACCTACTTGATCGGCTAATTGTAATGTGTAAAACACTCCCAGGAGTAACAATTACTCGCAGTGGGTATCGGGATCAAACTATCTCATAGAAGGTATGCAATCTCATTGCAAATTTCAACACTTGAAATTCCCGATAATATTTTGCCCCTAGCACCCTATGACCTTGACGGAGGTCAACAAACCATAGGCTACTAGTCTAGTTCAACCAGTCATTTCTTGATTGAATAAAACCCACCCGCACGACCCTTGACGGAGGTCAACAAGGCCGTACGACTACCCTAACCCAATATGCATCATATGCATAAACAGATAAATACTAGTTAGCTACCGCACACTACGCCTTGACGGAGGTCAACAAATGTAGCACGAATACTAAGTAGGACTTATCTGAAATGACGGAGGGCTACGACAGTTTTTTCTCAATACCTATTGCGTAATGAACTTGATATCGTTGTAGAATCAAAGGATTTTAAAATGGAGTGCTTTTTGACGCTTTTCTAGTTTTGCTAAAGGGGTCACTACCGGTAAAGGGATCGTCGGCCCTTTCCTCGTCGAATGAGGTGCGGGATATATCATATATATCACTGTGCAAAGCAGAAACTATAGAAGCAATCAAAAAACAACCGAGGGTTGTAGCATCTGCCAGTTATTGCTAAAGGAGTCACTCCCGGTGAAGGGATCTCGGTCCTTTCCTTATCGAATAAGGTGCAGGATGTTCTACAAGGAACACCGCGATGCAAAGCAAGAACTGTAGCTACCTGTTTTATTTTGAAATTCGATTCCACAACATCTTTAGGTTTCTTTTTCTTTCATTAATCACATTAATGAAGTCCCATCATTTAAATTTACCGAAACATCACAGATAAATACGACGTACACTTATGCCATCCGCATTCGCCTCGATGTCCCCTCGTGCACCGTTAGGTTAGGTAACTAACAGCAGAGCGGGGCAGGGCTAGCGCGGGTGTAAAACATAAGTAACGTCTATATAATATATCATATATACTATATACAGTATTTATCATAGAACATATCAAATGATCACATCATAGATTTCGCAGCAGAAGAAATATATATGAAATATAGGATATACTAGGACGTCCATGTTTTTAATACGAGCCAGTATAAAACACGGATTCTACGGGCGTGATAAATAGCCAAACCCACACCCCTAGACCCCTACGAGAGCGGCAAGCAACCCTACCAATTCTAGAGTTTGGAGACCCGGACTCGACTCCTCGAGTTGGTCTCCCACTGGACTCCAGAACCCGGTTACTTGTGCCCTCCTCCTTGGGTCTATCCTAGTGCGGAAAAGTAAATAATATACAAAGGGGACTACTTCCGCAACCTGGAAGTGCCCCAATAAAAGAATATTACATACAAGTTTTTACATGAATGAAAATGAAAAACACTCATCTCACATAAAAAAAACCCGTCTATTCAAACACGGCGATCCAATATAACATATCTAGCAACATATAACATCACATGTCATCAACGTAAGTAAACATGCGTATCCCAATTGTCGTTGGCATATAGCAACGAAACCAGCGATATCACATATTACACTTACGGTCGCAGAAAAGAAAGTGTAAAACTACAACAGTAGGAATCCGCAACCTCTTTAGACATCGCATGCCCAATCAAATGAATTCCTTAGACATCGCATGCCTAACAATTAAAAACCCCACATTTTAGTCTCATTATCGAAAACTCTTTTCAATATCAAGTCGGGCAATTCAACAAGATTACCGACATCCGGATCGAATGCTCGTCGCAAACTTCAGTAGACGGCCGCACCCCTGATGCCGTCGACGAAGTGCACCAAGGCGGAACACCGCTGCCGCGAGCACCTGAACGGATACTTTCGGCGGCGGGGTTCTCCTACAGTCACTTTGTAAGTCTACGGTAGCGTCCCGGCCGTCTACAGACGCCAAATGCGGAACAAAAACTTTTTAACTGGCGCTATCGTATACTTTAACCCGGATCTGCCATTATTGCTAAACTAACAAACTGTAAAGAGTGTAGAAAGGTTATACCGAACGATCCGAGTCCTTCGTTCATTAACCATCATCCAACGCTCCGTTGCGGCTTCTTTGATCTCGTCGATCTCCGATCTGCTCGTCTAGGTGGCACCACGTCACTGATTCTTTAAACGGGCTCCCGCCTCTGACTTGAGGCAACTCGGTGGTCAAGTTTGCTAAAAGAGACGACCAAGAATGATGTAGAGAATGAGTAGATGACTTTGTCTCACTTCGTCCAAATCCGTGGACGATCGGTTAATGAAGTTGCCGAGGGAATCGGGTGATGGAATGAAATGAGTTGTGAATTCCATACACCCCAAAATCTATCATATCTTTTTCAAGTGAGAGAGAGTGAGAGAGAGGAGGGCGAAGGGGCCGGCCATATATAGGGAGGAGGAGGGTGAGTGTAGGAGCAAAGGGGGTGAGCATAAGGATAAATATTAACAACAAATATCCTTAAGCATAACAAAACTCATTAATGAAATGAATGACTCACTAAACCTAGTCATCCATTCATTAATGCAACCAATGAAAACACAACACCATTTAACCTAGTCATCACCTTCTAGAACCTTCTAGAAGCATGACTCACCCTCATCCAAGAAAAGATAAATCCGTCTTTAACCGAATGTTAAAAGACGGCTGATAGAAAACTGGAAACTGGAAACTTCCAAAAGTGATCCTGAAACGACTTTCAGGATAACCCCGTAACTGTATAAATATACCCGCATTTGTATTACGATCGAATACAAATGCAACTGAGATAATGATATTATACCTACTCAATATAATACTCGGATCCGGCTTAAACCAAAGCCGACCAGTATCATCTGCCCGAAAAATAACACGTGCGTAAACGCACGTGCATTTTCCGAACCCTGCCATAAAACCATACGGCCTCTACAACGTTTCGCCCGAACTTGGGAAACTGTCTGTGGGGGACTCTAATGACTCGTTAGTACCCTGGCAGTGGGTTTAACCACAAACCGTCAGCGGCACTAGCAATGCGTAACGGCTGCCCATGGACTGACCTCAAGGGAGGCCGATGAGCGAACTCATCCGGAAACCCTACTGAGCCTAACAGTGACAATGTATATACAGTCCGGTCCGTTTGTCTATGAGTATCGCATATCTGCCTAGGGGGCTAGTAACGTCAGACCCCCAATAGCAGTATAAGTCGTGTCGGAGTGTAGCCCAATAACACCCTGAGATACTACTGGAGTACCTACCAGTAAATCTCCTGCCATGGCCATGGACTTTGTGTAATGGCTCTCCTAGACACAGCACGACCTCGCCCCCAATACCGGGAGAGACGAATCCCCTGCCGATCCGCTCACGTGCCTCCATATGGCTCGGGACTGTACCCAAAAACTACCTGTTTGCACGCCTCCTTTGAGCCGTGGTAGGGTAGAAATCAAAGCACAGTGGGAACTCACACGAGACAAATGACGACCTCAGGTCGATGAACTAACCTGTACACATGTCACCAGG
This sequence comes from Agapanthus africanus, assembly GCA_030015575.1. Classification (NCBI taxonomy): domain Eukaryota; kingdom Viridiplantae; phylum Streptophyta; class Magnoliopsida; order Asparagales; family Amaryllidaceae; genus Agapanthus; species Agapanthus africanus. Next base: position 260,717,962 of record JASDDO010000008.1, read on the forward strand.
GAACTGCTATCTGACGATAGGTATAGTACTAACTAGCAGATTCCCGGCGAGTCCTGTCCGGTGTACTCATAACCCAATGAGCACCTGTATACATCTTAGGTGATCCAACTGACACCAGTGGCTTGTGAGACCGGCCACCGCCCCTCGTCGGGGTCTCGACTGTACACACTAGTCTACTCCGGAGTATCGATGCCCTGTCTCGAAACTCCCACGACTAGGGACCACAATTAAGGATATGCATATAAACTACCCAACTCTCACGTATATGATCGCCATCATACAGTTGGTAGTAAAGCAAGATCCTAAGGGCTCTATCAAAGTGTAACATGTAATCAGTCACCTGAACATGTACACGACTGATAAAGGCAAACCAGATAGCATACTATCATCTTGAGTAAGACTGTCCTACCGGTATAGGTCCTCCGCAATCATTGCAATCACGTACCTGCGATCCAAAAATTGACTCTAGTGCACTATCTCCAACAATCTCCCACTTGCACTTAAGGCTAATTATTGCAATGTCGACTACTCACAGGCCGTGTGAAACCGAACATCCAACTCCTCTACTAATCAGTTTCACAAAGCCCGTTTGTAAAACTATTGTGTTCGAGAAATAGCCTCAGTGGGTGGATCCGCCTAGATGTTTCTTTCTATATCTCTCTTAATCTCAAGTTCGCCGAGAAAGCCATCTCCCGAATTGAGTAATACCTGTCTTAGAATATGTCTGGATATCTGATGGGACCTAGTTCATAAAAGAACTCCAAATCCAAACTTCTTAGACTATATCTATCACTGAACCTAATCAGTATCCGGCACCATGCCACCCACAGTATCCTCTTGGACCACCTGTCCATAATACTGTCCCTCTTCGTCAGAGGGAAAAACTATAATTCTGACAATCACTCTGTCAACCATGTCACCTTTGAAGCCTGGAATGATAATCGTCTCCCGAAGGAGGCTGCCGTCCGTAGAACATGTACTTATGTTCTAAAACTGCTTCCTTATGTTTCTCCAGGATTGGATTAATACAAACATATTGCATCTAGTGCAAAAACAACATCTGGTGTGGTACTTGACATCTCATGATTGACTCAATTGCCTAAGCAAGTGATCTGCCAATCATGCACATCCCTCTCCCCTTCATTCTGTAAGACACCTTTAGAGAGGGTGACTCCATCACCTGCAGGTACACCACCATGCTAGGAGTCATCTATTCTAAAAACCATTAGAATACTGTCAAAGTACTTACATTGGGAAACTACCCAAATCCAGATCTAAAACCATAGATCTAGAAACCAGAATGTCAAATATTATATCCATATCCTGTCTGGAGAAACAACTGTGTGACGACCACAGTACAACCGATCGTAGTATAGGAATTTTACTTCCTACTCTGTGTATGTCATCCAGATACCATGACATCACACCCTACTACCTTCTTAACAGATCCATCCCCTATCCTGATTGAAGTCAAACCCATGACTGTCACATCAAAATTAGATGATCTATCTCCGCTATAACTGCTCAAGTCTATAAATAGATATAAGCATCTTGCCCACTATGCTTCCGCTGCTCCCACTGACTACGACAACCCTCCTACCGGGTCTCATATCCTGGAACAACAGTAGTGTCAAGTCTGGGTAAACAAGATCCTCCCTGTCACCGTCCTTGAGGCTACCGGAGTACCTCTCGGGTGTCTGAGGTTACCCTTCATATCTGCGGAGTGGCTATTGGAATGTCAAACCTGATTGAATATATAGGTCTTATTAAATTTTCCATAATCGTTCGCGGTTCTGGAATCACTTCCAGTTCTACCATACTCCCACTACTATTTTCTGAAAAGATCCATTTTACTAAAACTGTGGCGAGTCAAGAACAATATCACTATTGATCTTCCAAATGGTAGAATATCAACCCTCGTCATAGCCAGGGTCAACCCCACAAATAGCCATTACAGAAACGTGCCCTTAGTTATCCAGAGTCTGGTTTTAAGCATAAGCTGGACAACTCCACGTACCTTAATATCTTTTAAGGTACGAACTATTCTATATCCAATATAGAAACTTTGGCACTTATTTAATTGGAACCAGATTCAAATCATGCAGCTGTCTCCAGTGCATATCAACTTAATGGAAAGAGGCTAATCAGCATTACTCAAATTAGGAATCCATCCAATTATGAGCAACCTGAAAGAGAAACAAGTTTCTCAAAACCATTATTATCATCTGAATACCAAACACAAGAATCTACATCTTCGATCTCTTTGAAGAATCCCGATACTTGGGACACCTGGTTCTCTACTTTATTCTTATACCCACAACTTCTCAAAACTTAGACCTTGTATTTCTACGAAACACTTGTCTAAATACTAGAGAAGTTATAAGTAAACAGAACATAGTACGAGGACCTACCCCTTTGTCCTGAAGGACACTTGGACAACATACAATACTCTGTATAAGTCTGCTGAGTTAAACAACTCAAAACCTGTGCGTCGTAGGTTGAAAACTGTACCCTGGCGATTTCCTCAAATATCACCAATTACAACGAATTCCGATATAATGAGGATAACCACCTAATTCCCAATAACTTACTTCCACTCATCATCTGTAAAACCATACAGATATGAGTATGAAACCTGGTAAATACATACCCTTGGAGTAAGTATCCAATCGGGAAAACAGTTTTCTTTTAACAATGCACTGAAACATGAAAATGTTTCGTAGGGGTATCCTGGTATTCATAGTAATGCCTCTTCCATAATCCAATTCATGACTTCAACCGTACATCTCTTTGCCGTCTCTCCAAATCCCTTTATTTGTCTTAAGTCATTACCTTCTGTACACCATCGTTAGGCTTGTTGGAGATAGTGCCCTTATAGTCAATTATTGGATCACAGGTACGTGATTGCAATGATTGCGGAGGACCTATACCGGTATGACAGTCTTACTCGAGATGATAGTATACTATCTGGTTTGCCTTTATCAGTCGTGTACATGTTCAGGTGACTGATTGCATGTTACACTTTGATAGAGCCCTTAGGATCTTGCTTTACTACCAACAGTATGATGGCGATCATATACGTGAGAGTTGGGTAGTTTATACGCATATCCTTAATTGTGGTCCCTAGTCGTGGGAGTTTCGAGACAGGGCATCGATACTCCGGAGTAGACTAGTGTGTACAGTCGAGACCCCGACGAGGGGCGGTGGCCGGTCTCACAAGCCACTGGTGTCAGTTGGATCACCTAAGATGTATACAAGTGCTCATTGGGTTATGAGTACACCGGACAGGACTCGCCGGGAATCTGCTAGTTAGTATTATATCTACCGTCAGATAGCAGTTCCCTGGTGACATGTGTACAGGTTAGTTCATCGACCTGAGGTCGTCATTTGTCTCGTGTGAGTTCCCACTGTGCTTTGATTTCTACCCTACCACGGCTCAAAGGAGCCGTGCAAGCAGGTAGCTTTTGGGTACAGTCCCGAGCCACATGGAGGCACGTGAGCGGATCGGCAAGGGGATTCGTCTCTCCCGGTATTGGGGGGCGAGATCGTTCTGTGTCTAGGAGAGCCATTACACAAAGTCCATGGCCATGGCAGGAGATTTACTGGTAGGTACTCCAGTAGTATCTCAGGGTGTTATTGGGCTTCACTCCGACACGACTTATACTGCTATTGGGGGTCTGACGTTACTAGCCCCCTAGGCAGATATGCGATACTCATAGACGAACGGACCGGACTGTATATACATTGTCACTGTTAGGCTCAGTAGGGTTTCTGGATGAGTTCGCTCATCGGCCTCCCTTGAGTTTGCTCATCAGCTTCCCTTGAGGTCAGTCCATGGGCAGCCGTTACGCATTGCTAGTGCTGCTGACGGTTTGTGGTTAAACCCACTGCCATGGTGCTGACGAGTCATTAGAGTCCCCCACAGACAGTTTCCCAAGTTCGGGCGAAACGTTGTAGAGGCCGTATGGTTTTATGGCAGGGTTCGGAAAATGCACGTGCGTTTACGCACGTGTCGATTTTCGGACAGGTGATACTGGTCGGCTTTGGTTTAAGCCGGATCCGAGTATTATATTGAGTAGGTATAATATCTTTGTCTCAGTTGCATTTGTATTCGGTCGTAATACAAATGCGGGTATATTTATACAGTTTCGGGGTTATCCTGAAAGTCATTTCAGGATCACTTTTGGAAGTTGCCAGTTTCCAGTTTTCCATCAGCCGTCTTTTAACATTCGGTTAAAGACGGATTTATCTTTTCTTCAGTTGAGGTGAGTCATCATTCTAGAAGCTTCTAGAAGTGGTGATGAGGCTAGTGAGTCATTAGTGCATTAATGGTGTCATTAATGCTTTTGGTGACTAAGTTTTTTGATTCAATGTATCTTTGTGACTCATTGTTTGCTTTAATTAGTTTTGTTAAGCTTAGGATATTTTGAGTGAGAAGCTTTCCTTGTGGTCACCACTTGCTCCTACGGTCACCTCCCTCTTGCTTATAAAGTGGCCGGCCCCCTCTCTCTCCTCACTCTCTCTCACTTGATAGTTTTTCATGGTTGTAAAAAGATATGATAGTATTTGGGGTGCATGGAATTTTACAGTTCATTTCATTCCATCACCCAATTCCTTCGGCAACTTCATTAACCGATCGTCCACGGATTTGGACGAAGTGAGACAAAGTCATCTACTCATTCTCTACATCATTCTTGGTCGTCTCTTTTAGCAAACTTGACGATCGAGTTGCCTCGAGTCAGAGGCGGGAGCCCGTTTAAAGAATCGATGATGTGGTGCAACCTCAACGAGGATATCGGATATCGACGAGATCGGAGCAGCCGCAACGGAGCGTGGGATGATGGTTAAAGAACGAAGGACTCGGATCGTTCGGTATAACCATTCTACACTCTTTACAGTTTGTTAGTTTAGCAATAATGGCAGATCCGGGTTAAAGTATACGATAGCGCCAGTTAAAAGTTTTTTGTTCCGCATTCGGCGTCTGTAGACTGCTGGGGCGCTAGCGTAGACTTACAGTGGTATCAGAGCCTCACCATTTTGCTATACTAACTTGTGCTAACGCGTTTAAAATATCGATCGAACCGAAAAACAAAAATCACATTTTTCTTGCTTAACAGTTTCTGTTGATTTTAAACGGTGTCCTAAAAATATTTCACACATCTCAGAATACTGTGCAGGGATTTCTAAGAACGTCGTAAAAATTTGAGCATGTCAGTCGACAAGACAGCCGCGGAAACGCGGCCAAACCCATGGTTTGGCCACGCATCCGCGGCAGTTCTGGGCGATCATGCCCCCAAATTTGCATAGTGTGTTCCCCTCTGGAAATTGTGATTTTTGTTATATATCTTTTTGGCCCAGGTTTTGTTACTGTTCACCAGTAAGCAGTGGGGCCCACTTTTTGATATTTGGTCTTTGGTCGATCGAAATTTAAACACGTTAGTTTATAGTGCTTACATTATATCTCCGACCAGGAATGTCATTTGATCGGTAAACCGCGTTTGATTGCTATAGTTCTTTTAGACGGGTTTGCGAACGTGACATTCGCGTTGATGTTCTGTGTTGTGCTGTGATGTTGCGGATTTGTCGTGGTGGATAGCAGTGTGCAATGGTAGTACAGGTTGAGTTTATTTGTACATTTGATATTGCGGGGCGAGCGTCCAACTTGTGGACTGCCGTCACTGCCTGTTGTATAATATTCTTTTGGGGCACGACCAGGTTGCGGTCGATGTACCTATTATACTATTTTTCATTACTGTACTAGGTTTTGCCCCGAGACGGAGTGCACGGATAGCCGGGTTCTGGGGGGCAACGGGTCCGCATCTCATGGCTTTGAGAGGCAGAGGGGTCCCACTCTAGAATTGGCAGACTATTCGCCGCACTCGTAGGGGGTACAGGTTGACCCAAGGAGGGGTGCCCAAGATTACCGGATTCCGTGAAGTGCTGGGTGGTCCATTCACTATGCTGTAAGGGGGCTGCCTCGCTTCAGGTTTTGGCGGGTAACTTGCCACACCCGTAGGGGTCTAGGTTTCATTGCACAGGCTATCCACATGACAGGGGAACGTCGGGTTTCAGCAGCGGCTCTGTGAAACCCGGGGATCCCAGATTATCTGTATTGTTCTGTGATGCTTATTACTTTTCTGTAATGTTGCATACTATCACACCTGGAGCGATTATTGTATATTGGTTTATATACTATTAGATGTTGTATATGTTTTACACCCGCGCTAGTCCAGTCCCCGCTCTGTCGTTAGTTAAGTAACCTAACGAGTGATGACGGGACCCAGTGACGAATGCGGATGGCATATACGTACATTTTATTTTCGTTCTTTTCTGGTGTGATTGAATGATGGGACTGTGTTGATTCTGATCAACGCAAAGTAAAACAAACCTGTTTACAGTTGTTGGAACAAATTTAAAAGGTGTTATTGCAAAGACGTTTTCTTTTGTTATGCATAGCGGTATTCAGTGGAATATCCTGCACCTCATTCGTCGGGGCAAGGGTTGATATCCCTTCACCGGGACTGACCCCTTGGGCAGAAGTTTGCGTCAGGGTAATAACTTCACTATAGTCGATTACATGTTGCTTTGCATAGCGGTATTCAGTGGAATATCCTGCACCTCATTCCACGAGGAAAGAGCCGAGATCCTTTTACCGGGAGTGACCTCTTTAGCAAAAGGTTTTCGCCACTATATTTTAAAAAGCTATCAGGTTCCTTCAGCGATATCAAGTTCACTACGTTAAAGGTTTTTCGCCAAAAACCAGCCGTAGTCCTCCGTCGTTTCTTATGGATGGTCAGTAGTATTCAAGCTATGTTTGTTGGCATACGTCAAGGCATAGTGTTTGGTAGCCGCTGGGTATTCGTTTGTTGCATAGATAGATGAGTTGGTTTGGGACAGTCGTATTACCTTGTTGGCATACGTCAAGTGTAGGGTTCCTAGGCACTCTAGTGAGGTCTCACAAGGCATCGATCATGCTAATTTGAAAAATTCTAGTGCCGAGAAACTCTAATGTACGGATCGTTTGCTAGATATCTAGGCGAAACAAAACTAGTTAACACTTAACTAATGAGAATACAGAATTACAACCTTTGTAGATCCGTTTTTCCACCTCCATAGCTCCGCAACGAAGTGCCTTCGCTGTCCAAAATCCATCCCGGGCTTTAGAGTCGGCTTCGTCGGAGAATGGGCAAGCTAGGTCGTCGATGTCTATGCCGATGATGATCTACGTCGAGGCATCGCCAAATCAAGCTCCGACTTCACCAAGTCAAGAAACTTGTGAAGTAAACACACTCTACTACTTGGCAAGAGGTAGAGGATGAAGAAATAGGAAGTGGGTAAGCTTTAGTTTTGGATTTCTCACTTGTTTCCATCAATCACCATTGATGGAGCTTGCTTTTTCTTCAAGGAAGAAGATGAAGAAGAAGAAGAAGAAGAATATATTATGATAAGTTCAATTTGATAAATAGAAAATAATACAATACTTATCATAATCTTTACCTTAGTTAAGTGTAGAGAATTGACTAAGTTTGGGTTGATGGTTAGGGTTAAGGATGAGAACAAAAAAGTCATCAAGTCAAAGCTTCATGAAGCTTTAACATAAAACAAAAGAAGCCACCATTCATTTATCTTCCAATTTATTCAAAATGAATAAATAAATAAGATGAATGAATAAGTAAAACCCTAATCAACAATTTAACCTTGGTTTAATTCTTTACACTTAACCATAAAGCATGTATCATCAATCATGATACAATCAAGTGCACAAAATCATATCGCATATGCAATGTGCACAACCGAGCGAGAAAATCCATTTAAAGTGAACCGATACTAGTTAATGCAAAGTAATATATCAAATATATAATTATGCATTAAATCATTAAATCAACACTTGATTTAACGATCCGGTCATGACGCACATAACCGACTGGTATCATTAGTAACATCTTATCGAATCAACACTTGATCCGATAACCCGGCTATATCGCATATAACCGATCAATGTCACATCGCGAGAATCGAATACATTATCACATACTCGTATCATTCTCGGTCCCGCACATATCTCATATGCGCTCCTATTTCGTTTTGCTTGAGCCAGGAAACCTCTGTGTAGGACTCTAAAGACTCGTCAATACGCCGGCAGCAGGTGATGATCATATCAAGCACCCACAAGCCGCAAGCGGTCTGCTAAACGTAACGGCCACCCGGGTATTGAGCGATCTGAAGATCGACGAGCAAGCCCGCTCACACTCCAGTGAATCCGACCAGTAACACTACCGTACAGTCCGGTCTGATCGTCTGATATGTCGCATATCTCGCCTAGGGGTGGTAAACGTCAGACCCCAATAGCTCGATAAGTCGTGTCGATATGAGGTCTATAACACTTCGAGAAACTACTGGTAACACTTACCAGTAAATCTCAGCAACCCTGGCCAGGGATTTCCTGTTATAGCCAATCGAACACAGCGCAACATCTACTCCCTATACCGGGAGAGACGAATCCCCTCCTATCGCTCATTGCCTCCATGTGACTCGGGACTGTACCCAAAAACCACCGTTTTGCACGCCCTCTTGGACGTGGTAAGATGGAAATCAAAGCACAGTGGGAACCACACAAGACTCTATGACGATCTCGGGTAAACAGACTACTCTGTACCAGTGTCACCAGAGAACTGCCATCTGACGTGAGGTATAATACCATCTGGGAGTTCTCGGCGAGTCCGTCCAGTGTACCCAGTCTCTACTGAGCACCCGTATATCATCTCTGATGTCAAACACCAATGGATATGGGATCATCCATCGCCCATCTGTATGGGTCGAGAAGATACACGCTAGTCTACTCTGGCATATCGATGCCCCGTCTCGATACACCCACGACTAGGGACTTTGAAGGATGTAGTTATGGACTACCTTGTCCCCACTAGTATGATCCGCATCATAGTCCAGGTAGTCAAGTACACATCCTAAGGGCTTTACCAACATGTAACAGAGAGACAATCAGTATACACGTTAAGGTAAAGAGCAACCAGATAGCATACTATCATGTCGAGCAAGAAAGTCCTCCCTATATACGTCCCAGCATCCACTACATTATACATCCTATGTACAGTAATGGCCTCTAGGGCATACATATAACTAACAATCTCCCACTTGCACTAGGGCCATCTGTAGCAGTGGTTGTAGTATCTCATACTCAACCATCCCATAAAAGTCTCTCTCTGGGAATAGGCCTTCGTGAGTGGATCCGCTGCGTTATCCTCTAAGTCTGCTCTCCTTGCCTCGATCAGCCTGGAGATCAACCATCTCCATGATCAGGTGATACTGCCTTAGAATATTTCTGGATCACTGATGGGACGGACGTTCCTTGGCATAAGCCACAACTCCATTGTCTCACAATGGTAGGAACATAGTTCATCTCATGAACCATTATACATCCAAACATCCTCTTTAGTAGCATCATAAGTAGCGATGTATCCAGCCTTTATCGTCTAGTTTGTCACGGTATCTAGCTTGGAACTCTTCCAACATACCGTCCCTTTACTGAGGGTAAAGACAATGCCTGCGACTGACATTCAGTCATCTTTATCACCCTGGAACACTTCCAGTGATTCTCCCTAGGATCGCTTGATACCATCTCACTACAACTAGTGAGAATCCTAACATCCAATTAAATCTATCTCATAGATCCAAAACCCAGGATTAAGGAGGTATCACTTTGATCCTGTATGGAGAATCTTTCTGATAAACGGAGATTGATCGAGCGTAGCATAAGAAACTCCTTTCTTATCAAGAGTATGTCATCCACGTACTCTACGAGGATCACCACCATACTCCCTACTACCTTTTTGTATATACAAGGTTCATCTACCATTTTGATGATGTCAAACTCTTTGACTAACTCATCAAAACAGATGTTCCAACTCCGCGATGCCTGCTTTATCAGATAAAACATCTTGCTCACGTTTCCGCTGCTCCCACTGTTTACGAAGCCCTCTGGCTGTGTACTTATAGACTCACTCTTCTAAATCATTATTTAGAAAAGCAGTCATGGCACCCAACCGCCAGATATCGTAGTCATGGTATGTAGCCGTGGCAAGTAGGATCTGGATGGACTTAAGCATAGATACTGGAAAAGGTTTCATCATTATCCACGCCTGGTTGATGACGAAAACCTTTAACAAGTCTAGCTTTGAAAGTCTCAACTTTTCCATTTACACCAAGTAATTTTCTCAAGATATACTTGCTCCTGATGGGGATTTAACCCTTCAGATATAGCAACCAAAGTCCATACTTTGTTGGTGTACATGGATTCCATCTCAGATCACTAAGCATCCAGCCATTCTTACAGAGTCTTACTCCTGATGGCCAGCTCGAAGCTAGTTGGGTCATCATCTCATGATGCAATCCTCGCTCCCACTGTCATAGAGAAACAGAAGTATCTCTCAGGTGGGTGAGGAACCCTACTAGATCGGCGGAGAGGCTGAGGTTCGTTGGTTTCTACTGAATCCTTTGGTTCTACCAAATCAGCTGCTGTCATTTGTATAGCTGGAACCTTTCCAGTTCTACATGACAGACCTTGCCTCGAGCTTGTCCGGATTTTGCTTTTAGACATAGGCCGGTCAACCCCAAATCTTAACTTACTTAAGATATGGGCTCTTCCCATACCATATCAAATATGAAGTGGTAGGCAACAGATTTGATTTGAACGCTATTCAATAGGTATGCAACTTCTCAAGTGCACAACCCCCTAAGGAAAAAGGTAACTCAGTATTACTCATCATAGAGCACACCATATCAAATAGGGTGTATCTGCTCCGCCCCGACATACCATCGTGCAATGGTGTATACGGAGGAGTAATGCTGAGAGAGAATCTCATTCTCCTTTAGAAAAGTCCAAGAATTCCGTGCTCAAGTATTCTCCTCCTTGATCTCATCAAAGGACATAATACTTTTACCCGTATTTTGGTTCTCTACTTCTAAATCATATTCTGTGAATATCTCAAAAGGTTCGGACTTGTGTTTCAACAGGAACATATGTCTGAATCTCGAGAGATTATCAGAGAATGTAATGAAGTATAAAGAACCAGTCCTGGCATGTGTAGACAGGAGACCTTACATACATCATCATGTATCAGTCCCAAGAGTTCACTAACTCTTTCTCTGTTTCCAATAAACAGAGCTATGGTCATTTTATCTTTGTGACATGACTGGCGAGTTTCACAAGATGTAAATTCAAACTGATTTAAATATGCATCTATATGTAACTCTAGATAGTCGGGTCACATTGATCTGACCTAGTCTACAATACCTCAAGAAGGATTCGTTCATTTCTGAACTCTTCCTCTTGTGTGTATTCAGTATACTAAGAACTGTAGTTTGATTTAGAACATCAATGGTTTTAGATAACGTGCCTGAACCGATCAACTTTTCATATAGGAAATATTCAAAACATTATCCAACAATACAAAATTATATCCTTTCTTTACTAATAAAGAGACTGATATGATTTTGTATATCAGGTTCGGTATCTAATAACATTCATTCAAAATCAATGTATCGGTAATACAGGGTGACAGTGACTTACAGACTTGGCTGCAACTCTTGCCCCGTTTTCTGCCTCATGAAACTTATCACCCGTTCTCAGTTTTTCTACCCTTTTGTAGCCCTATGTAACAGATTACATATCTGGGATCCTGATCCGGTATCAAATACCCAGGATGCGGAGGATACTGAGAAACAGTTCTTTGTAATGAACACACCCGAAGATGATGCATCAGCATGCACTCTCTTCGTTTGGGCGGCACGGGAATTCTGGTATTTCCCAATTTCCTTCTCTGTCTTATAACAATTATAAGTTGGAGCGGGACCAACGTTCCCTAGCTCAGTATAACAAGCGAGTTCTGTCAATAATCCGTTTTATTATCTTGATTAAGGCGTGATATGGTCGCTACCTGGAGAGAGAGAGAAGAAAACACTCAGCGTGCGCTCTTGCAAGAATAGATTGGTTATTATTTTATCTAATCAGGATGGCTCCCACTGCTTTTTATCAAATCTTCCTTCAAACCCTAAAAGGAAAGACTAGCCGGGATTAATTACACACTACAAGTTCGCCAATCTTTCAGCCAGGCCAGTGTCGGTACTTTGAGGGAGGTCCCCCGTGCTTTCGCACGAACCTAATTAATGTAAACCTCGTTTTCCCAGAGGCGTATCCCCGTTAACACCTTTCTAGACCCCTACTTGATCGGCTAATTGTAATGTGCAAAACTTTCCCAGGAGTAACAATTACTCGCAGCGGGTATCGGGATCCAACTATCACATAGAAGGTATGCAATCTCATTGCAAATTTCAACACTTGAAATTCCTGATAATATTTTGCCCCTAACGTGCTATGACCTTGACGAAAGCCAACAAACCATAGCCCGCTAGTCAAGTTCAACCCGTCATTTCCTGATTGAATTAAACCCACCCGCACGACCCTTGACGAAAGCCAACAAAGCCGCACGACTACCCTAATCCAATCGCATCGTATGCTAGCAGATAAGCAGCATATAGCTACCGCACACTGCACCTTGACGAAAGCCAACAAATGCAGCACGAATACTATATACAACTTATCTGAAATGACGGAGGGCTACGACAGGTTTTTCTGAAAACCTATTGCGTAATGAACTTGATATCGTTGTAGAATCAAATGATTTTTAAATGGAATGTTTTTGAGGCTTTTCTAGTTTTGCTAAAGGAGTCACTCCCGGTGAAGGGATCGTCGGTCCTTTCCTCGTCGAATGAGGTGCGGGATATATCATATATATCACTGTGCAAAGCAAAAATACTTAAAAGCAATCAAAAAGGCAAACCGAGGGGTGTAGCATCTGCCAGTTATTGCTAAAGGAGTCACTCCCGGCGAAGGGATCTCGGTCCTTTCCTTATCGAATAAGGTGCAGGATATATCATATATACCGCTGTGCAAAGCAAGAACTGTAGCTACCTGTTTTATTTTGAAATTCGATTCTACAACATCTTTAGGTTTCTTTTATTTCATTAATCACATTAATGAAGTCCCATCATTTAAGTACCTAAACATCACAGATAGATATGACGTACACTTATGCCATCCGGATTCGCCTCGATATCCCCTCGTGCACCGTTAGGTTAGGTAACTAACGACAGAGCAGGGCAGGGCTAGCGCGGGTGTAAAACATAAGTAACGGCTATATAATATATCATATATACTATATACTGTATCTATCACAGAACATCACATGATCACATCATAGATATCGCAGCAGAAGAATCATATGAAATATTGGATATACTAGGACGTCCGTGTTTTCAATACGAGCCAGTATAAAACACGGATTCCACGGTCGTGATGAATAGCCAAACCCACACCCCTAGACCCCTACGAGAGCGGCAAGCAACCCTACCAATTCTAGAGTTAGGAGACCCGGCCTCGACTCCTCGAGTTGGTCTCCCACTGGACTCCAGAACCCGGTTACTTGTGCCCTCCTCCTTGGGTCTATCCTAGTGCAGAAAAGTAAATAATATACAAAAGGTGACAACTTCCGCTACCTGGAAGCGCCCCAATAAAAGAATATTACATACAAGTTTTTGCATGAATGAAAATGAAAAACACTCATCTCACATAAAAACCCCCGGCTATTCAAACACGACAATCCAATATAACATATCCAGCAACACATAACATCACATGTCATCAACGTAAGTAAATATGTCCATCCCAATTGTCGTTGACATATAGCAACGAAACCGGCGATATCACATATTACACTTACGGTCACAGAAAAGAAAGTGTAAAACTACAACAGTTGGAATCCGCAACCACCTCAGACATCGCATGCCTGACCAAATGAATTACTTAGACATCGCATGCCTAACAATTATAAACCCCGCAATTTAGTCTCAAAATCGAAAACTCTTTTCAATATCAAGTCGGGCAATTCAACAAGATTCCCGACATCCTGATCGAATGCTCGTCGCAAACTTCAGTAGACGGCCGCACCCCTGATACCGTCGACGAAGTGCACCAAGGCGGAACACCGCTGCCGCGAGCACCCGAACGGATGCTTTCGGCGACGGGGTTCTCCTACAGTCACTTGGTCGAGGCTATGGGTTGTAGATGTCTATTAAGTTTACCGGCGAATATCCGCGTACGCTACGTGATTGCAACGGACTTTTGATCGCATCAAAATTCCGTGGCAACCGATCAAGTGAGACTAAATTGCTACGTTTATAACATTCATTCAGTTATCACATAACTTTTGTGAATTCCAATTATTGTATCCCATTCCAGATAAACAGAAAATGTTAAACTTTTCGATCGAACAGTCAAACACCCAAGTTTTCCCGATACAGATCAACACATGAAATAAGTCTAACAACATTCAGTTCGTGCCTCAGTACCAACGGTCCAGCCGTAGAAGGGTCAAGCCAACGCCTCACATGTGGCACGCCGTACTGCCCCAGACCCGAAGGTTCAAAGGGAAGTTCAAGACGGTCACATAATCGAGTTAAGGTTTGTTGTCTTCTAGAGGGTCCATCGCGTTACTTGCACTACTTAGAACGTCGTTAAACTACGGAAAAATCCAACACTTGGAAATTTCCCGACAGGGGAAAAGTTGGGTATTTATATCCGGTCGAACATTTTAACATACTCTAAAATTTATCCGGAAAGCCAAATAGACAAAATTTGATACCCCGATCGAAACACCGAATCCCCAAAACTACTCCAGAAAATTCAACTCTTGAAAATATATCAAAAATACCCAGGAAAACAAGCACAGTTAAATAGGAGTTACTGTGTAAACGTCACCTCAGAAAACGACAAACAGGCCGCGCTTCCGCCGCACGAGCCATGCTCGTGCCGCGGAAGAGCGGCGCTTTAATTGAATTAGGGCTACGAATTGCACAGTTACTCTTAGATTTTCCTGCATGTTTTTCTGAATATTTTTAATACGGAAAAATCCCAATTTTTGAAAAAAGGACAGAGAGCATGTTTTGAGACGGGTTTCGGGTTCGTTCGGGTTTCAGATTCCGTCTGGACTTCGCCTAAGGCTCTAGCTAGGCTCTGATACCACTGTAGGGTTCCTAGGCACTCTAGTGAGGTCTCACAAGGCATCGATCATGCTAATTTGAAAAATTCTAGTGCCGAGAAACTCTAATGTACGGATCGTTTGCTAGATATCTAGGCGAAACAAAACTAGTTAACACTTAACTAATGAGAATACGGAATTACAACCTTTGTAGATCCGTTTGTCCACCTCCATAGCTCCGCAACGAAGTGCCTTCGCTGTCCAAAATCCATCCCGGGCTCTAGAGTCGGCTTCGTCGGAGAATGGGCAAGCTAGGTCGTCGATGTCTATGCCGAAGATGATCTACGTCGAGGCATCGCCAAATCAACCTCCGACTTCACCAAGTCAAGAAACTTGTGAAGTAAACACACTCTACTACTTGGTAAGAGGTAGAGGATGAAGAAATAGGAAGTGGGTAAGCTTTAGTTTTGGATTTCTCACTTGTTTCCATCAATCACCATTGATGGAGCTTGCTTTTTCTTCAAGGAAGAAGATGAAGAAGAAGAAGAATATATTATGATAAGTTCAATTTGATAAATAGAAAATAATACAATACTTATCATAATCTTTACCTTAGTTAAGTGTAGAGAATTAACTAAGGTTGGGTTGATGGTTAGGGTTAAGGATGAGAACAAAAAAGTCATCAAGTCAAAGCTTCATGAAGCTTTAACATAAAACAAAAGAAGCCACCATTCATTTATCTTCCAATTTATTCAAAATGAATAAATAAATAAGATGAATGAATAAGTAAAACCCTAATCAACAATTTAACCTTGGTTTAATTCTTTACACTTAACCATAAAGCATGTATCATCAATCATGATACAATCAAGTGCACAAAATCATATCGCATATGCAATGTGCACAACCGAGCGAGAAAATCCATTTAAAGTGAACCGATACTAGTTAATGAAAAGTAATATATCAAATATATAATTATGCATTAAATTATTAAATCAACACTTGATTTAACGATCTGGTCATGACGCACATAACCGACTGGTATCATTAGTAACATCTTATCGAATCAACACTTGATCCGATAACCCGGCTATATCGCATATAACCGATCAATGTCACATCGCGAGAATCGAATACATTATCACATACTCGTATCATTCTCGGTCCCGCACATATCTCATATGCGCTCCTATTTCGTTTTGCTTGAGCCAGGAAACCTCTGTGTAGGACTCTAAAGACTCGTCAATACGCCGGCAGCAGGTGATGATCATATCAAGCACCCACAAGCCGCAAGCGGTCTGCTAAACGTAACGGCCACCCGGGTATTGAGCGATCTGAAGATCGACGAGCAAGCCCGCTCACACTCCAGTGAATCCGACCAGTAACACTACCGTACAGTCCGGTCTGATCGTCTGATATGTCGCATATCTCGCCTAGGGGTGGTAAACGTCAGACCCCAATAGCTCGATAAGTCGTGTCGATATGAGGTCTATAACACTTCGAGAAACTACTGGTAACACTTACCAGTAAATCTCAGCAACCCTGGCCAGGGATTTCCTGTTATAGCCAATCGAACACAGCGCAACATCTACTCCCTATACCGGGAGAGACGAATCCCCTCCTATCGCTCATTGCCTCCATGTGACTCGGGACTGTACCCAAAAACCACCGTTTTGCAAGCCCTCTTGGACGTGGTAAGATGGAAATCAAAGCACAGTGGGAACCACACAAGACTCTATGACGATCTCGGGTAAACAGACTACTCTGTACCAGTGTCACCAGAGAACGGCCATCTGACGTGAGGTATAATACCATCTGGGAGTTCTCGGCGAGTCCGTCCAGTGTACCCAGTCTCTACTGAGCACCCGTATATCATCTCTGATGTCAAACACCAATGGATATGGGATCATCCATCACCCATCTGTATGGGTCGAGAAGATACACGCTAGTCTACTCTGGCATATCGATGCCCCGTCTCGATACACCCACGACTAGGGACTTTGAAGGATGTACTTATGGACTACCTTGTCCCCACTAGTATGATCCGCATCATAGTCCAGGTAGTCAAGTACACATCCTAAGGGCTTTACCAACATGTAACAGAGAGACAATCAGTATACACGTTAAGGTAAAGAGCAACCAGATAGCATACTATCATGTCGAGCAAGAAAGTCCTCCCTATATACGTCCCAGCATCCACTACATTATACATCCTATGTACAGTAATGGCCTCTAGGGCATACATATAACTAACATCAAGGGTATGTACGGGTGGGTTCAAATTAACAAGATAATGACGGGCAGAACTTGACATGTGACTTATGATTTGTTGGCATACGTCAAGGT
Source organism: Agapanthus africanus (assembly GCA_030015575.1). Lineage (NCBI taxonomy): Eukaryota > Viridiplantae > Streptophyta > Magnoliopsida > Asparagales > Amaryllidaceae > Agapanthus > Agapanthus africanus. Next base: position 260,735,358 of record JASDDO010000008.1, read on the forward strand.
CATAAGAGCATGGGGCATAAATCATATCGGGAGTTTCTAAAGAAACTGAAACTTGCCAAGTATGCGCATACCATATGGAGTATGAGTAACGTGGATGCATTCCATCACGTTATAATGCGATGAGAGTTGGATCCCGATTCCCACTGATGAGTTGGTTTACTCTTCGGGTGATCCCGATTGATTCTTCTTTAGGTTTGGAGGAGAATTTGACAGGACAGTGGGAGGTTTCCGGATTAGATAAAATGATGACCATTCTGATCTAGGTTAGAGTGCACGCAGAATGTTTCTTTTCTCTCTCTCTTTGGCAGCGACCTTTGACCGACCCTAGACTATGACTCAGTGACCAGGTTGACCGAACCTTCTTAAAATACTGGCTTTTGGATTGTCTGAGTTGCATAAGTCATTGCCACTCCTTCTTTTACCCTTTGCATTTCTCAGAACACCCGTATTACTACGGATATCCACTTCCATTGGATAGAGCCATCGTATGGTTATATACGAACTCGAAGGGACTTCTTCGGGGATGGATCCAGGTTCAGGAGAAATAGAATTGGTTTATTCAGTTGTCTTTTATTATCACCTTCTCTCAGGTTGCGAGAGCTTCTTGGTTTAGGAGAGTACACCTATTACGCCTATTGGAGAGTCTTATTCCAAACCATAGGCTGGTGCCGAAAGGTAGGGAATGAAGAAAACCAATTAGCCTAAGTAGGGTGTGCAGAAGGTAATATGTAAAGACAAAATAAAGGGATTAGAAAGAGGGCAAAGTAAATTGCGACTGATATCATTCACGACCAAAACCGCGTACTTCATCGCCACTCCTATTTCACCTTTAAAAAGAATAAGGTATTATTCAGTTGTCATTTATCATCACCTTCTCTCGAGATGCGAGTACTCCTTGGTTTAAGAGGGTACACCTATTATGCTTACTAGATAGTCTTCTTCCAAACCATAGGCTGGTGCCGAACGGTAGGGAATGAAGAAAACCATTTAGCCTAACGATGGTGTACAGAAGGTAACGAATAAAGACAAATAAAGGGATTTGGTGAGACGGCAATAAAATATACGGTTGAAGTTATGAATTGGATTATGGAAGAGGCATTGCTATGAATACCAGGATACCCCTACGAAACATTTTCATGTTTCAGTGCATTGTTAAAGGAAAAACTGTTTTCCCAATTAGACACTTACTCCAAGGGTATGTATTTACCAGGTTTCATTCTCATATCTGTATGGTTTTACAAATGATGATTGGGAGTAAGATATTGGGAATTAGGTGATCATCCTCATTATATCGGAATTCGTTGTAATTGGTGATATTTGAGGAAATCGCCAGGGTACAGTTTTCAACCTACGACGCATAGGTTTTGAGTTGTTTAAACTCAGCGGACTTATACAGAGTATTGTATGTTGTCCAGTGTCCATCAGGACAAAGGGGTAGGTCCTCGTACTATGTTCTATTTACTTATAACTTCTCTAGTATTTAGACAACTGTTTCGTAGAAATACAAGGTCTAAGTTTTGAGAAGTTGTGGGTATAAGAATAAAGTAGAGAACCAAGTATCACAAGTATCGGGATTCTTCAAAGAGATCGAAGATGTAGATTCTTGTGATTGGTATTCAGATGATAGTGATGGTTTTGAGAAACGTGTTTCTCTTTCAGGTTACTCATAATTGGATGGATTCCTTAGTTGTGTAATGCTGATTAGCCTCTTTCCATTAAGTTGATATGCACTGGAGACAGATGCATGGATTGAATATGGTTCCAATTAAATAAGTGCAAAAGTTTCTGTATTAGATATAGAATGGATCGTACCTTAAAAGATGTTAAGGTATGGGGAGTTGTCCAGCTTATGCTTAAAACCAGACACTGGATAACTCAGGGCACGTTTCTGTAATGGCTGTTTGTGGGTTGACCCTGGCTATGACGAGGGTTGATATTCTACAATTTGGAAGATCAATAGTGATATTGTTCTTGACTCGCCACCGTTTTAGTAAAAATGGATCTTTTTCAGAAAACAGTAGTGGGAGTATGGTAGAACTGGAAGTGATTCCAGAACCGTGAACGATTACGGAAAATTTAATAGGACCTATACATTCAATCAGGTTTGACATTCCAATAGCCACTCCGCAGATTTGGTGGGTAACCTCAGACACCCGAGTGGTACTTCGGTAGGCTCAAGGACGGTGACAGGGAGGTTCTTATCTACCCAGACTTGACAATACTGTTGTTCCAGGATATGAGACCCGGTAGGAGGGTTGTCGTAGTCAGTGGGAGCAGCGGAAGCATAGTGGGCAAGATGCTTATATCTATTGATAGACTTGAGCAGTTATAGCGGAGATAGATCATCTAATTTTGATGTGACAGTCATGGGTTTGACTTCAATCAGAATAAGGGATGGATCTGTTAAGAAGGTAGTAGGATGTGATGTCATGGTTTTCAGGATGAAATACACAGAGTAGGAAGAAAAATTCCTATACTACGATCGGTTGTACTGTGGTCGTCACACAGTTGTTTCTCCAGACAGGATATGGATATAATATTTGACATTCTGGTTTCCAGATCTATGGTTTTAGATCTGGATTTGGGTAGTTTCCCAATGTGGGTACTTTGACAGATATTCTAATGGTTTTTGGAATAGTTGACTCCTAGCATGGTGGTGTACCTGCAGGTAATGGAGTCACCCTCTCTAAAGGTGTCTTACAGACTAAAGGGGAGAGGGATGTGCATGATTGGCAGATCACTTGCTTAGGCAATTGAGTCAATCGTGAGATGTCAAGTACCACACCAAATGTTGGTTTTGCACTAGATGCAATAAGTTTGTATTAATCCAATCCTGGAGAAACATAAGAAAGCAGTTTTAGAACATAAGTGCATGTTCTACGGATTTGATGACGGCAGCCTCTTTCGGGAGACGGTTATCATTCCAGGCTTCAAAGGTGACATGGTTGACAGAGTGATTGTCAGAGTTATAGTTTTTCCCTCTGACGAAGAGGGACAGTATTATGGACAGGTGGTCCAAGAGGATACTGTGGGAGGCATGGTGCCGGATACTGATTAGGTTCAGTGATCGATACAGTCTAAGAAGTTTGGATTTGGAGTTCATTTATGAACTAGGTCCCATCAGATATCCAGACATATTCTAAGACAGGTATTACTCATTTCGGGAGATGGCTTTCTCCGCGAACTTGACATTTAGAGAGATATAGAAAGAAACTTCTAGGCGGATCCACTCACTGAGGCTATTTCTCGAACACAATAGTTTTACAAACGGGCTTTGTGAAACTGATTAGTAGAGGAGTTGGGTGTTGGTTTCACACGGGCTGTGAGTAAGCAACATCGCAATAATTAGCCTTGAGTGCAAGTGGGAGATTGTTGGAGATAGTGCCCTCATAGTCAATTATTGGATCACAGGTACGTGATTGCAATGATTGCGGAGGACCTATACCGGTATGACAGTCTTACTCGAGATGATAGTATGCTATCTGGTTTGCCTTTATCAGTCGTGTACATGTTCAGGTGACTGATTGCATGTTACACTTTGATAGAGCCCTTAGGATCTTGCTTTACTACCAACAGTATGATGGCGATCATATACGTGAGAGTTGGGTAGTTTATACGCATATCCTTAATTGTGGTCCCTAGTCGTGGGAGTTTCAAGACAGGGCATCGATACTCCGGAGTAGACTAGTGTGTACAGTCGAGACCCCGACGAGGGGCGGTGGCCGGTCTCACAAGCCACTGGTGTCAGTTGGATCACCTAAGATGTATACAAGTGCTCATTGGGTTATGAGTACACCGGACAGGACTCGCCGGGAATCTGCTAGTTAGTATTATATCTACCGTCAGAGAGCAGTTCCCTGGTGACATGTGTACAGGTTAGTTCATCGACCTGAGGTCGTCATTTGTCTCGTGTGAGTTCCCACTGTGCTTTGATTTCTACCCTACCACGGCTCAAAGGAGTCGTGCAAACAGGTAGCTTTTGGGTACAGTCCCGAGCCACATGGAGGCACGTGAGCGGATCGGCAGGGGATTCGTCTCTCCCGGTATTGGGGGCGAGATCGTGCTGTGTCTAGGAGAGCCATTACACAAAGTCCATGGCCATGGCAGGAGATTTACTGGTAGGTACTCCAGTAGTATCTCAGGGTGTTATTGGGCTTCACTCCGACACGACTTATACTGCTATTGGGGGTCTGACGTTACTAGCCCCCTAGGCAGATATGCGATACTCATAGACGAACGGACCGGACTGTATATACATTGTCACTGTTAGACTCAGTAGGGTTTCTGGATGAGTTCGCTCATCGGCCTCCCTTGAGTTTGCTCATCAGCTTCCCTTGAGGTCAGTCCATGGGCAGCCGTTACGCATTGCTAATGCCGCTGACGGTTTGTGGTTAAACCCACTGCCATGGTGCTGACGAGTCATTAGAGTCCCCCACAGACAGTTTCCCAAGTTCGGGCGAAACGTTGTAGAGTCCGTATGGTTTTATGGCAGGGTTCGGAAAATGCACGTGCGTTTACGCACGTGTCGATTTTCGGACAGGTGATACTGGTCGGCTTTGGTTTAAGCCGGATCCGAGTATTATATTGAGTAGGTATAATATCTCTGTCTCAGTTGCATTTGTATTCGGTCGTAATACAAATGCGGGTATATTTATACAGTTTCGGGGTTATACTGAAAGTCGTTTCAGGATCACTTTTGGAAGTTGCCAGTTTCCAGTTTTCTATCAGCCGTCTTTTAACATTCGGTTAAAGACGGATTTATCTTTTCTTCAGTTGAGGTGAGTCATCATTCTAGAAGCTTCTAGAAGTGGTGATGAGGCTAGTGAGTCATTAGTGCATTAATGGTGTCATTAATGCTTTTGGTGACTAGGTTTTTTGATTCAATGTATCTTTATGACTCATTGTTTGCTTTAATTAGTTTTGTTAAGCTTAGGATATTTTGAGTGAGAAGCTTTCTCTTGTGGTCACCACTTGCTCCTACGGTCACCTCCCTCTTGCTTATAAAGTGGCCGGCCCCCTCTCTCTCCTCACTCTCTCTCACTTGATAGTTTTTCATGGTTGTAAAAAGATATGATAGTATTTGGGGTGCATGGAATTTTACAGTTCATTTCATTCCATCACCCAATTCCTTCGGCAACTTCATTAACCGATCGTCCACGGATTTGGACGAAGTGAGACAAAGTCATCTACTCATTCTCTACATCATTCTTGGTCGTCTCTTTTAGCAAACTTGACGATCGAGTTGCCTCGAGTCAGAGGCGGGAGCCCGTTTAAAGAATCGGTGATATGGTGCAACCTCGACGAGGATATCGGAGATCGACGAGATCGGAGCAGCCGCAACGGAGCGTGGGATGATGGTTAAAGAACGAAGGACTCGGATCGTTCGGTATAACCATTCTACACTCTTTACAGTTTGTTAGTTTAGCAATAATGGCAGATCCGGGTTAAAGTATACGATAGCGCCAGTTAAAAGTTTTTTGTTCCGCATTTGGCGTCTGTAGACTGCCGGGGCGCTAGCGTAGACTTACAAGGCTAAATGGTTCTCTTCCTTCCTTACCGTTCGGCACCAGCCTATGGTTTGGAAGAAGTCTATCCAGTAAGCATAATAGGTGTACCCTCCTAAACCAAGGAGTACTCATATCTTGAGAGAAGGTGATGATAAAAGTCAACTGAATAATACCTTATTCTTTTAAAGGTGAAATAGGAGTGGCAATGAAGTACGAGGTTTGGTCATGAATGATAACAGTCGCAATTTACTTTGCCCTCTTTCTAATCCCTTTATTTTGTCTTTACATATTACCTTCTGCACACCCTACTTAGGCTAATTGGTTTTCTTCATTCCCTACCTTTCGGCACCTGCCTATGGTTTGGAATAAGACTATCCAATAAGCGTAATAGGTGTACTCTCCTAAACCAAAGAGCCCTCGCAACCTGAGAGAAGGTGATAATAAAAGATCACTGAATAAACCAATTCTATTTCTCCTGAACCTGGATCCATCCTCGAAGAAGTCCCTTCGAGTTCGTATATAACCATACGATGGATCTATCCAATGGAAGTGGATATCCGTAGTAATACGGGTGTTCTGAGAAATTCAAAGGGTAAAAGAAGGAGTGGCAATGACTTATGCAACATAGACAATCCAAAAGCCAGTATTTTAAGAAGGTTCGGTCAACTTGGTGACTGAGTCATAGTCTAGGGTCGGTCAAAGGTCGCTGCCAAAGAGAGAGAGAAAAGAAACACTCTGCGTGCACTCTAACCCAGATCAGAATGGTTATCACTTTATCTAATCCGGAAACCTCCCACTGTCCTGTCAAATTCTCCTCCAAACCAAAAAGAAGAATCAATCGGGATCACCCGAAGAGTAAACCAACTCATCAGTGGGAATCGGGATCCAACTCTCATCGCATGATAACGTGATGGAATGCATCCACGTTACTCATACTCCAGAAGGTATGCGCATACTTGGCAAGTTTCAGTTTCTTTAGAAACTCCCGATATGATTTTTGCCCCATGCTCTTATAACCTTGGCGTTAGGTCAAAATGTCATAGTCACATGCCAAGTTCTACCCGTCACTATCTTGTTAATTTGAACCCACCCGCACATGCCCTTGGCGTTAGGTCAAAATGGCAGAACGGCTGTCCCAAACCAACTCATCTATCTATGCAACAATTGAATATCCAGCAGCTACCAAACACTATGCCTTGGCGTTGGTCAAAATACATAGCTTGAATACTACTGAATACCCAAAAGAAGTGACGGAAGGCTACGGCTGGTTTTTGGCGAAAAACTTTTAGCGTAGTGAACTTGATATCGCTGAAGGAACCTGATAGCTTTTTAAAATATAGTGGCGAAAACCTTTTGCTAAAGAGGTCACTCCCGGTAAAGGGATCTCGGCTCTTTCCTCGTGGAATGAGGTGCAGGATATTCCACTAAATACCGCTATGCAAAGCAACTTGTAATCGACTATAGTGAAGTTATTACCCTGACGCAAACTTCTGTCCAAAGGGTCAGTCCCGGTGAAGGGATATCGGCCCTTGCCCCGTCGAATGAGGTGCAGGATATTCCACTGAATACCGCTATGCATAACAAAAGGAAATGTCTTTACAATAACACATTTTAAATTTGTTCCAACAACTGTAAACAGGTTTGCTTTACTTTGCATTGATCAGAATCAACGCAGTCCCATCAATCGATCACACCAGAAAAGAACGAAAATAAAATGTACGTATATGCCATCCACATTCGTCACTGGATCCCGTCATCACCCGTTAGGTTACTTAACTAACGACAGAGCGGGGACTGGACTAGCGCGGGTGTAAAACATATACAACATCTAATAGTATATAAACCAATATACAATAATCGCTCCAGACGTGATAATATGCAACATTACAGAAAAGTAATAAGCATCACAGAACAATACAGATAATCTGGGATCCCCGGGTTTCACAGAGCCGCTGCTGAAACCCGACGTTCCCCTGTCGTGTGGATAGCCTGTGCAATGAAACCTAGACCCCTACGGGTGCGGCAAGTTACCCGCCAAAACCTGAAGTGAGGCAGCCCCCTACAACATAGTGAATGGACCACCCAGCACTTCACGGAATCCGGTAATCTTGGGCACCCCTCCTTGGGTCAACCTGTACCCCCTACGAGTGCGGCGAATAGTCTGCCAATTCTAGAGTGGGGCCCCTCTGCCTCTCAAAGTCATGAGATGCGGACCCGTTGCCCTTCCATAACCCGGCTATCCGTGCACTCCGTCGCGGGGCAAAACCTAGTACAGTAATGAAAAATAGTACAACAGGTACATCGACCGCAACCTGGTCGTGCCCCAAAAGAATATTATACAACAGGCAGTGACAGCAGTCCACAAGTTGGATGCTCGCCCCGCAATATCAAATGTATAAATAAACTCAAACTGTACTACCATTGCACACTGCTATCCACCACGACAAATCCGCAACATCACAGCACAACACAGAACATCAACGCGAATGTCACGTTCGCAAACCCGTCTAAAAGAACTATAGCAATCAGACGCGGTTTACCGATCAAATGACATTCCCGATCGGAGATATAATGTAAGCACTGCAATCTAACATGTTTAAATTTCGATCGACTAAATATCAAGAAGTGGGCCCCACGAACATCTGTTGAACAGTAACAAAATCTGTGCCCAAAAGATATATACCAAAAACCTCAATTTCCAGAGAAGAACCCACTGAGCAAATTTGGGGGCATGATGACACAGAATGGCTGCGGATCCGCGGCCAAACCATGGGTTTGGCCGCGTTTCCGCGGCAGTCTTGTCGAATCATGATCCCAAATTTGTACGGTGTTCTAATATAACCCTGCACAGATTTCTGAGATATGTAGAATAATTTTAGGACATCATTTAAAATCTATAGAAACTGTGAAAATGAAAAAATGCGGTTTTTGATTTCCGGTTCGATCGATGTTTTAAACACGTTAGCACAAGTTAGTATAGCAAAATGGTGAGGCTCTGATACCACTGTAAGTCTACGATAGCGCCCCTGCCGTCTACAGACGCCAAATGCGGAACAAAAACTTTTTAACTGGCGCTATCGTATACTTTAACCCGGATCTGCCATTATTGCTAAACTAACAAACTATAAAGAGTGTAGAAAGGTTATACCGAACGATCCGAGTCCTTCGTTCTTTAACCATCATCCCACGCTCCGTTGCGGCTTCTTTGATCTCGTCGATCTCCGATCTGCTCGTCTAGGTGGCACCACGTCACTGATTCTTTAAACGGGCTCCCGCCTCTGACTTGAGGCAACTCGGTCGTCAAGTTTGCTAAAAGAGACGACCAAGAATGATGTAGAGAATGAGTAGATGACTTTGTCTCACTTCGTCCAAATCCGTGGACGATCGGTTAATGAAGTTGCCGAGGGAATCGGGTGATGGAATGAAATGAGCTGTGAATTCCATACACCCCAAAATCTATCATATCTTTTTCAACCATCTTTTTCAAGTGAGAGAGTGTGAGAGAGAGGAGGGGGAAGGGGCCGGCCATATATAGGGAGGAGGAGGGTGAGTGTAGGAGCAAAGGGGGTGAGCATAAGGAAAAATATCAACAACAAATATCCTTAAGCATAACAAAACTCATTAATGAAATGAATGACTCACTAAACCTTGTCATCCATTCTTTAATGCAACCAATGAAAACACAACACCATTTAACCTAGTCATCACCTTCTAGAACCTTCTAGAAGCATGACTCACCCTCATCCAAGAAAAGATAAATCCGTCTTTAACCGAATGTTAAAAGACGGCTGATAGAAAACTGGAAACTGGCAACTTCCAAAAGTGATCCTGAAACGACTTTCAGGATAACCCCGTAACTGTATAAATATACCCGCATTTGTATTGGGACCGAATACAAATCCAACTGAGACAAAGATATTATAACTGCTCAATATAATACTCGGATCCGGCTTAAACCAAAGCCGACCAGTATCATCTGCCCAAAAAATAACACGTGCGTAAACGCACGTGCATTTTCCGAACCCTGCCATAAAACCATACGGCCTCTACAACGTTTCGCCCGAACTTGGGAAACTGTCTGTGGGAGACTCTAATGACTCGTCAGTACCCTGGCAGTGGGTTTAACCACAAACCGTCAGCGGCACTAGCAATGCGTAACGGCTGCCCATGGACTGACCTCAAGGGAGGCCGATGAGCGAACTCATCCGGAAACCCTACTGAGCCTAACAGTGACAATGTATATACAGTACGGTCCGTTCGTCTATGAGTATCGTATATCTGCCTAGGGGGCTAGTAACGTCAGACCCCCAATACAGTATAAGTCGTGTCGGAGTGTAGCCCAATAACACCTTGAGATACTACTGGAGTACCTACCAGTAAATCTCCTGCCATGGCCATGGACTTTGTGTAATGGCTCTCCTAGACACAGCACGACCTCGCCCCCAATACCGGGAGAGACGAATCCCTTGCCGATCCGCTCACGTTCCTCCATATGGCTCGGGACTGTACCCAAAAACTATCTGTTTGCACGACTCCTTTGAGCCGTGGTAGGGTAGAAATCAAAGCACAGTGGGAACTCACACGAGACAAATGACGACCTCAGGTCGATGAACTAATCTGTACACATGTCACCAGGGAACTGCTATCTGACGATAGGTATAGTACTAGCTAGCAGATTCCCGGGGAGTCCTGTCCGGTGTACTCATAACCCAATGAGCACCTCTATACATCTTAGGTGATCCAAATGACACCAGTGGCTTGTGAGACCGGCCACCGCCCCTCGTCGGGGTCTCGACTGTACACACTAGTCTACTCCGGAGTATCGATGCCCTGTCTCGAAACTCCCACGACTAGGGACCACAATTAAGGATATGCATATAAACTACCCAACTCTCACGTATATGATCGCCATCATACTGTTGATAGTAAAGCAAGATCCTAAGGGCTCTATCAAAGTGTAACATGTAATCAGTCACCTGAACATGTACACAACTGATAAAGGCAAACCAGATAGCGTACTATCATCTTGAGTAAGACTGTCCTACCGGTATAGGTCCTCCGCAATCATTGCAATCACGTACCTGCGATCCAATAATTGACTCTGAGGGCACTATCTCCAACACACTTGGTCGGGGCTATGGGGCGTGGCTGTCTATTAAGTTTACCGGCGAATATCCGCGTACGCAACGTGATTGCGACGGACTTTTGATCACATCAAAATTCCATGGCAACCGATCAAGTGAGACTAAACCGCTAGATTTATAACATTCATTCAGTTATCTTATAACAACTTGTGAATTCCAATTGTTGTATCACATTCCAGATAAACAGAAAATGTTAAACTTTCCGATCGAACAGTCAAACACCCAAGTTTTCCCGAAACAGATCAACACATGAAACAAGTTTAAAAACATCCAGTTCATGCCTCAGTACCAACGGTCCAGCCGTAGAAGGGTCAAGCCAACGCCTCACATGTGGCACGCCGTACTGCCCCAAACCCGAAGGTTCAAAGGGCAGTTCAAGACGGTCACATAATCGAGTTAAGGTTTGTTGTCTTCTAGAGGGTCCATCGCGTTACTTACACTACTTAGAACGTTATTAAACCACGGAAAGATCCAACACTTAGAAATTTCCCGACATGGGAAAAAGTGGGTATTTATATCCGTTCGAACTTTTTAACATATTCAAAAATTATCCGGAAAACACATAGACAAAATTCGACGATCCGATCTAATAATCGAATCCCCAAAACAACCCCAGAAAACTAAACAGTGGAGTATGTTTTAAAAATTCCCAGAAGACACAGCACTACCAGAAACGAATTACTGTGCAAACCACGTGGCCTAACTCACCAATATGGCCGCGGAACCGCCGCGCCAGCCAGGGTGGGGCCGCGGTTCCGCGGCGCTTTGGTTGAGTTAGAGTCACGTGCTTCACAGTAACTCCTACAATTTCCTGCTGAATTTTTTGGCAATTTTTAATTCACAAAAAACCAAATTTTCAGAAAATTTCCAGAGAGTGGTTTGAGTTAGGGTTTCGGGGTTCGTTCGGATTTCTATCGTCGTCTACACTTCGCCTAAGGCTCTAGCTAGGCTCTGATACCACTGTAGGGTTCCTAGGCACACTAAGGAGGTCTCACAAGTCATCAACCATGCCAATTTCAAAAATTTCCGATGCCGAGAAACCCTAACTAGATCGTTAACTAGAGATTAGGCGATAACAAATACGAGCAAACAACTTTACTCTAAAGTGTGAACGAAAATACAACCTTTGTAGATCCGGTCCTCCACCTCCATAGCTCCATGATGAAGTCCCTCCGCTGTACCCATCGGATCCCGGACTCTCGCGTTGGTTTCATCGAAGAAATGATCGGGCTAGGTCGTCGACTTCGATGCCGAAGATGATCTACGTCGAGGCAACACAAGATCAAGCTCCAACTTCACCAAGTTAAGAAACTTGTGAAGAAAACACCCTATACTACTTGGCAAGTGGTAGAGGATGAAGAAATAGGAAGTGGGTTCACTTTAGAATTGGATTTCTCACCCTTTTTCTCAAGTCACCATTAAAGGATGCAAGGTTTTCTTCATCTTGAAGAAGAAGAAGAAGATGATAATATGATAAGTATTATCCAAAAAGAAAAATAAAGTCATTCTTATCATATAAGCAACCATGGTTTAGAGTTGAGAATAAACTAGGGTTATGTGAATGGTTAGGTTTAGCATGAAACAAAAAATGGTAGTCATTTTCAAAGCTTCAAGAAGCTTCAATGTAAAACAAAGCAAGCCACCATTTCTCTTTTCTTTTGCCAAAAAAGAATAAATCAAATAAATGAGCAAATGAAACCCTAACCATTAACCTTATCATAGTTTAAAGCATACACACAACCAAGTTTGCATGTATCATCAAACATGATGCAAACTAGTGCACAAATCTATATCATATATACAATGTGCACATTCAAGTGAGAAAGGAATCTTAAGTGAACCAATATTAGTTAATGTAAAGTAATATATCAAATATATAATTATAAATTAAATCATTAAATCAACACTTGATTTAACGATCCGGTCATATCGCATATAACCGACTAATATCTAGTGTATCAATGTATCGAATCAACACTTGATTCGGTAACCCGGCTATATCACATATAACCGACCAATGATACAAATCGCGAGAATAGAATACAGTATCACATACTGGTATAATTCTCGGTCCCGCACATATCTCATATGCGCTCCTATTTCGTTTCGCTTGAGCCAGGAAACATCTGTGTAGGACTCTAAAGACTCGTCAATACGCCGGCAGCAGATGATGATCATATCAAACACCCACAAGCCGCAAGCGGTCTTCTAAACATAACGGCCACCCGGGTATTGAGCGATCAGAAGATAGACGAGCAATCCCGCTCACACTCCTGTGAATCCAACCAGTAACACTTACCGTACAGTCCGGTCTGTTCGTCTGATATGTCGCATATCTCGCCTAGGGGTGGTAAACGTCAGACCCCAGTAGCTCGATAAGTCGTGTCGATATGAGGTCTATAACAGTTCGAGAAACTACTGGTAACACTTACCAGTAAATCTCAGCAACCCTGGCCAGGGATTTCCGGTTATAGCCAATCGAACACAGCACAACATCAACTCCCTATACCGGGAGAGACGAATCCCCTCCTATCGCTCATTGCCTCCATGTGGTTCGGGACAGTACCCAAAATCCACCATTTTGCACACCCTCTTGGACGTGGTAAAGTGGAAATCAAAGTACAGTGGGAATCACACAAGACACTATGACGATCTCGGGTCAACAGACTAACCTGTACCAGTGTCACCAGAGAACTGCCATCTGACGTAAGGTATAATACCATCTGGGAGTTCTCGGCGAGTCCGTCCAGTATACCCAGTCTCCACTGAGCACCCGTATATCATCTCTGATGTCAAACACCAATGGATATGGGATCATCCATCGCCCATCTGTATGGGTCGAGAAGGTATACGCTAGTCTCCTCTGGTATATCGATGCCCCGTCTCGATACACCCACGACTAGGGACCTTGAAGGATGTACTTATGGACTACCATGTCCCCACTAGTATGATCCGCATCATAGTCCAGGTAGTCAAGTACACATCCTAAGGGCTTTACCAACATGTAACAGAGTGACAATCAGTATACACGTTAAGGCAAAGAGTAACCAGATAGCATACTATCATGTCGAGCAAGAAAGTCCTCCCTATATATGTCCCAGCATCCACTACAATATACATCCTATGTACAGTAATGGCCTCTAGGGCATACATATAACTAACATCACCCACAGAGAAACTACTGATCCAAATCAGTAATTCTCGTCTACCTTGGCCAAGGATTTCTGGTGATGGTCACCCGTGCACCTCCCGACATAAACCCCCAATACCGGGAGAGACGAATGCCCGACGATCCGCTCAATGCATCCATGTGGCTCGGGATTGTACCCAACTAAAACCTGTTTGCATGACTCCTTTGAGCCGTGGTAGGGTAGTAATCAAAGCATAATATGAACTCACACAAGACAAACGACGATCTCAGGTCGACAGACTAACCTGCACACATGTCACCTGGTAACAGCTATCTGATAATAGGTATAATACCAACTAGCAGGTTCCCGGCGAGTCTGTCTAGCGTACTCATAACCCAATGAGCACATGTATACTATCTTAGGTGAACAAACTAACACCAATGGCTTATGAGACCTGGCTATTTTGGAGTATTGATGCCCAGTCTTGAAACTCCCACGACTAGGGAAATTTAAGGATATTCTTATAGACCACCCAACTCCCACATATATGATCGCCATCTTAATGCTTGTAGTCAAGCAAGAATCCTATGGGCTCTATCAACATGTAATAGTGATCTGTAATACTACATAAAGCATGTACATGATGATAAAGACAAACCAGCTAGCATACTATCATTTTGAGTAAGACAGTTCTATCCATATAGGTCATCCCTCAATCATCGCAATCGCGTCCTTGCGATTCAATAATTGACTTGAGGGCACTATAGCCAACAAGGACAAGGAGCACTAGGAATGGATTTAGCATTGGAAAGCTTTCTTAAACTTGTAAATACCATTCCTATGTCCTCCTAATTCTCGTTACTTCTGATTATTCCAATATCATTTCAATGATGGCACATGGAAAGCACATGAATAATTCCCAACTCTACTAACCATCCCTAACCCTAACAAGTTGTCTTTGAACCTAAAAATACAAACACTTAGGATAGCTCAAACTGTAAGTCCATGCTACCTCTCCCGGTACTTTCGGGCATGCGGAATTTGGTGAAAAACAATATTTCTAGAGGTGATAACATGGACTCAAAACCGGATCTTTGTTAAACATCTAACTAACATACTAACTAGGAGTTGTTAACTACTCGGTTAGGGGGTTATACCTTTCTTTCTTGAACTCCTTCGTCTTCATCTCTTGATGGTTGTCCGGATCGGCTTCACTCCGTCGTCTCCTTGCGACGAAGATAGATCCACCTCGAAAACTTCTACCTTTGGCTTCTTCTTCGGTCTTTGAAGAAACTAGTTCACTTGGTTTGCTAAACCTTGTGAACTAGAGTGAGTAGAGAAGAGTGTGTTGGGATTTTCTCTATGGTTCTTGGTTCTCAACACATGAGACAAGTGAACCATAGACTTGAGAGAGAGCAAGAGGAAGAGGGTGATAGCAAGAGGAAGAGGGAGCTCAAAAAAAACAAGAGAGAGAGATAATGAAGGAATGAGCCTCTCTTTTGTCATACACCCTCTCATAATCCAAAAGCATCATGAGCCATAATGTTAATCAAGTATTATGTGATGGTTCAAATCATGTCAAAGGCAATATCATTTCCATGCACTCATTTTGCAAACCACAACAAGCAAGCAAAAGTCTTTGCATGAAAATGACAACCATTGTCATCATGATGGTCAACTAGTCCAACCTAGTCAACCGGTCAACAAAGTCAACAAGTCAACAAAGTCAACCCCTCAACAACCATGTCACTATAATACTTAATTAATATTATTGTTAATTACAAATCATATTCTCATTAGGGTTGAGCAAAAAGTCAATGGTCAACAGTCAACAGTCAACAACCCTAATGAGAATCCTCTGCCTCTGTCTCTCTGTCAACTGTGCATAAACACCCGCATCCGCGTTCCGAGGAACACGAATACATACTGGATAATACCAATCCCAAAACGTACACTAGGATCTGGCTTAAACCAAAGCCCACTAGTGTTAACTGTCCGGACACTGTACGTGCACAAGTGCACGGATGTGACCGAACCCTTTCACAAAACCATGCGACCTGTCGCAAAACCATGCGACCTCTACTCTTTTGCCTAAAGGCGAATAGCTTTCTGTGTGGGACTCTAAAGACTCGACACTACGCTGGCAGTGGGTTTAACCACAGACCGCAAGCGGCACTAGCTGTGCGTAACGGTCCCCAGGCAGATGCGGACAAGAAGACTGACGAGGTGAAACCCATCTGAACTCCTACTGAGCCTGAATGTGACAATCTGCGTACAGTCCGGTCTGTTCGTCTGATACATCGCATGGCGGGCCTAGGGGGGCGGTAAACGTCAGTCCCCTAATAGCGGTACAAGTCGTGTCGGAGTGAAGCCAAAAACACCCTGAGATGACACTGGAAGCCTACCAGTATATCTCGATTGCCCTGGCCACGGACTACTCGTGTAATGGCTCTCCTAGACACAGCGCGATGTCAAACCCCAATACCGGGAGAGACGAATCCTGTCTAACCGTCACTGCCTCCAAGTGCTTCGGGACTGCACCCAACTACCACCTGTTTGCACGACCCCTTTGAGCCGTGGTAGGGTAGTAATCAAAGTACAGTGGGAACACACTCGAGGCGAAGTGACATTGTCAAGTCAGCGGACTAAGCTGTACTCATGTCACTTGGGAACTGATAACTGACGATAGGTATAATACCAACCGGTCAGTTCCCGACGAGTCCTGTCCAATGTACTCGTAACCTAACAAGCACCCGTATACTATCTCCAGTACGACGTACTGATGGCTGTGGGACAGACCATCTCCCATACTGGGATGAGAAGTGCATACGCTAGTCTACTCCGGAGTATCGATGCCCTGTCTCGATAGTCCTGCGACTAGGGACCTGTATAAGGATGTGCTTATAGATTACCCAGCCCCCACTAGTGTGACTGCCATCACAACGCTGGTAATCAAGCAAAGATCCTAAGGGCTCCACTAATGTGTATAGGCGATATACAAAAATAAACACATGTACACATTGAAGTAGAAACAAACCAAGTAGCATACTACTATTTTGAGCAAGATTGTTTATACAAGGTGAATATCCCAAGCTTCCATTAAGTAATATACAAACTAGTATGATACAGTAATGGCCTCTAGGGCATATACACTAACAATCTCCCACTTGCACTAAGGCCATGTACTGGCGTATCGAAGACCTATCATCTCGATCAGCCGCTCGAACTGAGTCTGGGGTAGGGCCTTCGTGAGTGGATCTGCTGTGTTATCTTCTGAATTTACTCTCTTTACCTCGATCTCCCGGCGATCAATGATCTCCCTGATCAGGTGGAACCGCCTCAAAATGTGCCTGGACTTCTGATGGGACCTGGGTTCCTTCGCTAAAGCTATAGAGTCGTTGTTGTCACAATACAGCGGTATTGGATCAACACTGGTAGGAACCACCTGAAGTTCCGTGAGGAACTTCTTCATCCAGACAGCTTCCTTTGCGGCATCGCAAGCAGCTATGTACTCCGCTTCCATGGTTGAGTCAGCAACGGTTTCCTGCTTGGAACTCTTCGAGCAAACCGCCCCTCCATTGAGGGTAAAGACATAACCCGACATGGACTTGGAGTCATCCTTGTCACTCTGGAAGCTGGAGTCAGCAAAGGCCTCAATCTGGAGGTCTTTTCCGCCATACACCAAGATCATCTCCTTAGTCCTTCTCTGGTACTTGAGAATGTTCTTTACTGCTATCCAGTGTTTCTCCCCTAGGTTCGACTGATACCGGCTTACAACGCTCAATGCGTAGGCTACATCTTGTCTGGTACATAACATCGCATAAATAATAGAGCCCACCGCAGATGCGTAGGGTATTGATGACATGCGAGCCCTTTCCAAATCAGTCTTGGGAGACATCTCTTTGGAGAGGGTGATTCCATGACAAGCCGGTAGATTACCGCGCTTGGAATCTTCCATACTGAATCGTTTCAGTATGATGTCGATGTACCATGACTGTGAAAGTCCTAATATCCTCTTAGATCTATCACAATAGATCTGGATCCCCAGAATGTAGTTGGCATCGCCCAGGTCCTTTATGGAGAACCTCTGCGACAAGAATCCTTTGACTGACTGTAGCATAGGAATATCATTTCCTATTAGGAGAATGTCATCGACGTACAAGACGAGGAATACCACATTTCTCCCTACAATCTTACTGTAAATGCATGGTTCATCTGGGTTTTTGACAAAGTCGAATTCTTTGATAGTATCATCAAAGCAGATGTTCCAACTCCGCGATGCCTGCTTAAGTCCATAGATGGACTTGAGCAACTTGCACACTTTACCGCTGCTCCCACTCTGAATGAATCCCTCTGGCTAATCCATATAGACGCACTCTTCCAAATTTCCATTTAGGAAAGCCGTCTTTACGTCCATCTGCCAGATCTCATAATCGTGGAAGGCGGCAATGGCAAGAAGGATCCGAATGGATTTAAGAATGGCTACCGGAGAAAAGGTCTCGTCATAGTCCAAACCAGGTCTTTGACGAAAACCCTTTGCAACGAGCCTAGCTTTAAAGGTTTCAACCTGCCCATCTACACCAATCTTCTTTCTGAAGATCCATTTGCAGCCTACGGGTTTTACCCCTTCTGGAGCAAAGTCCAAAGTCCAAACTTTGTTGGTGTACATGGACTCCATCTCGGTCCGCATTGCATCAAGCCATTTTACTGAGTCAGCGCTCGGAATGTCTTGCTGGAACCTAGTAGGCTCATTATAATCTATGATGCAATCCTCTCTATCCCCGTCTATGAGAAAACCGTAGTATCTCTCGGGCGGATGAGACTGCCTACTACTCCTGCGGAGCGGCGTAGGAATGTCCGGTTCTCCTGAAACGTCTGGTTCATCCAAGCTTTCAGTAACAGCTTGTGGTTCTGGAATTTCTTCCAGTTCTATTGCGCCCCCACTTATCTGATTTTCCAAAAATTCAGTTTCCAAGAAGTAGGCATGCGGAGAAACAAAAACTTTTTGTTCTTCTGCGGAATAGAAAAGATACCCTCTGGAGTTCTTTGGGTATCCCACAAACTTACACAGTACTGAGCGTGCCTCGAGCTTGTCTGCATGCTGCTTTTTTACAAAAGCTGGACATCCCCATACCTTAAGATACTTAAGACAGGGTTTCTTCCCACTCCATATCTGATATGGGATGGTAGGCATAGTCTGTTAGTTATATGTATGCCCTAGAGGCCATTACTGTACATAGGATGTATATTGTAGTGGATGCTTGGACATATATAGGGAGGACTTTCTTGCTCGACATGATAGTATGCTATCTGGTTACTCTTTACCTTAACGTGTATACCGATTGTCACTCTGCTACATATTGGTAAAGCCCTTAGGATGTGTACTTGACAACCTGGACTATGATGCGGATCATACTAGTGGGGACATGGTAGTCCATAAGTACATCCTTCAAGGTCCCTAGTCGTGGGTGTATCGAGACGGGGCATCGATATACCAGAGTAGACTAGCATATATCTTCTCGACCCATACAGATGGGTGATGGATGATCCCATATCCATTGGTGTTTGACATCAGAGATGATATACGGGTGCTCAGTAGAGACTGGGTACACTGGACGGACTCACCGAGAACTCCAAGATGGTATTATACTGTTAGTGTATATGCCCTAGAGGCCATTACTGTATCATACTAGTTTGTATATTACTTAATGGAAGCTTGGGATATTCACCTTGTATAAACAATCTTGCTCAATATACTAGTATGCTACTTGGTTTGTTTCTACTTCAATGTGTACTTGTGTTTATTTTAGTATATCACCTATACAAATTAGTGGAGCCCTTAGGATATTTGCTTGATTACCAGCGTTGTGATGGCAGTCACACTAGTGGGGGCTGGGTAATCTATAAGCACATCCTTATACAGGTCCCTAGTCGCAGGACTATCGAGACAGGGCATCGATACTCCGGAGTAGACTAGCGTATGCGCTTCTCATCCCAGTGTGGGAGATGGTCTGTCCCACAGCCATCAGTACGTCGTACTGGAGATAGTATACGGGTGCTCGTTGGGTTACGAGTACACTGGACAGGACTCGTCGGGAACAGACTGGTTGGTATTATACCTATCGTCAGTTATCAGTTCCCAGGTGACATGAGTACAGCTTAGTCCGCTGACTTGACACTGTCACTTCGCCTCGAGTGTGTTCCCACTGTACTTTGTGTAAGTCGATGTAGTACACCCCAGTACTTATGGGGAGGCGGAATTTTCAAAAACGATCAAGTTTAAACAACGAACATCGACTAACCGCTTGAATCGAAGCTAAACAAATAATAACCAAACACATAGCTAAACTAAACTAAAGTGTTAAGGGATTATACCGATCGAAACTAGTCCTTCGTCTTTGTGTCCTCCTTTGTTCTCCTCGGCCTTCTCTAGGTAGTAGACGATCCACCCGAGAGCGAAACTCCAAGCTAAACCTCTAACTTGAGGTAACTAATCAACTTTGATTGCTAATCAAAGATGAAAGGATGATGTAGAGTGTAGGTTATGGATTGTTTAGTCTAACTAATCCTTTGATCTCAACACATGAGGATTAAGGATTAGGGTTTGAAGATGAGAGCTTGAGGAGAGAGAATGTGAGATAAGATAATGAGAGAAGAGAGAGAGTGTATCATAATATTATGAAGCATTCTTATTTTTCAATAATGAATAAAAAGAAATGAATAAGCATGCTTCATGAAATATCTAGTGGTGATTCATTAGCATGAGTCATTAAGCAATAAATGTGCATTAATGAAATGAATGAATCACCACCATGACTCACTCTCTTATCCAAAAGAAACCTCCTTAGTCACATCTTCTAGAAGCTTCTCGAGTAATTACGAGAACGCCCCTCCGATCCGTAAAAATACGGAAAAACTTTAGACTGTAAAAATCCAATAACCGGATACCGGTAACTGGCTTAAACCAAAGCCGACTGGTAAAAACTGTCCGAAAGTCGTACGCGCGTAAACGCACGTATGCGTCCGAACCCTTTGTCGCAAAACCATGCAACCTCTATATCGTTTCGCCTGGAGTAGAAAACTCTCTGTGTGGGACTCTAGAGACTCGACTACTACGCTGGCAGTGGGTTTAACCACAGACTGCAAGCGGCACTAGCTGTACGTAACGGTCCCCAGGTAGTTGTCGATAAGAAGGCCGATGAGTAAACCCATCCGAACTCCTACTGAGTCTGATGTGACAATCTCCATACAGTCCGGTCCGTTCGTCCAAGACTATCGCATATCGGGCCTAGGGGGGCGGCAAGCGTCAGTCCCCTAATAGCGGTATAAGTCGTGTCGGAGTGAAGCCCATTACACCCTGAGAAACTACTGGAACCTACCAGCAAATCTCGCTTGCCCTGGCCAGGGACTTTGCGTAATGGCTCTCTGACACAGCACGATATCTACTCCCAATACCGGGAGGGACGAATCCTGTCTAACCGCCACTGCCTCCAAGTGCTCGGGACTGCACCCAACTGCCACCTGTTTGCACGACTCCTTTGAGCCGTGGTAGGGTAGCAATCTAAGAACAATGGGACACACTCGAGGCGAAGTAGCAGTGTCAAGTCTGCGGACTACGCTGTACTCATGTCACCTGGGAACTGTTCACTGACGACTGGTATCAAACCAACCAACAGTTCCCTGTGAGTCCTGTCCGGTGTACCCGTAACCTAACGAGCACCTGTATACTATCTCCAGTACGACGTACTGACGGCTGTGGGATAGACCATCTCCCCAACTGGGATGAGAAGCATACACACTAGTCTACTCCGGAGTATCGATGCTCTGTCTCGATAATCCAACGACCAGGGACCTGAATAAGGATGTGCTTGTAGACTACCCAGCCCCCACTAGTGTGACTACCATCACAACGCTGGTAGACAAGCAAGATCCTAAGAGCTCTATCAATACGTACACTCACATATTAAGATAGAAAAACCATGTAGCATACTACCATGTTTAGCAAGACTGTTATATACATGTGAATATCCCAAGCTTCCATTAAGTAATATACAAGCTAGTATGATACAGTAATGGCCTTCTAGGGCATAAACACTAACAATCTCCCACTTGCACTAGGGCCATGTACTGGCATATCGCAGACCAATGATCTCGAGCAGCCTCTCGAACTGAATCTGAGGAAGGGCCTTCGTGAATGGATCAGCAATGTTCTCTTCTGAAGCAACTCTCCGAACCTCGATCTCCTGACGATCAATGATCTCCCTGATCAGGTGATACCGCCTCAAGATGTGTCTGGACTTCTGATGGGACCTTGGTTCCTTCGCTAAAGCTATAGCTCCGTTGTTGTCGCAATACAGAGGTATTGGATCAACTATGGTAGGAACCACCTGAAGTTCTGTTAGGAACTTCTTCATCAAGACTGCTTCTTTTGCGGCATCGCAAGCAGCTATATACTCCGCTTCCATCGTCGAGTCAGCAACGGTGTCCTGCTTGGAGCTCTTCCAGCACACCGCCCCTCCATTGAGGGTAAAGACATAACCCGACATGGACTTGGAATCGTCCTTATCACTCTGGAAGCCGGAATCAGCAAAGGCCTCCAACCTGAGGTCTTTTCCGCCGTAAACCAAGAACATCTCCTTAGTCCTCCTCAGGTACTTGAGAATGTTCTTTACTGCTATCCAGTGTTTCTCCCCTGGGTCTGACTGATACCGGCTTACCACGCTTAGTGCGTAAGCTACATCTGGTCTGGTACACAACATCGCATACATTATAGAGCCTACCGCAGAAGCGTAGGGTATAATAGACATGCGTTCCCTTTCCAAATCAGTCTTGGGAGACATCTCTTTGGAGAGGGTGATTCCGTGACAAGCCGGTAGATTACCGCGCTTAGAATCTTCCATACTGAATCTTTTCAGTACAGTGTCGATATACCTGGACTGCGAAAGTCCCAACATCCTCTTGGATCTTCACGATAGATCCGGATCCCCAGAATGTAAGAGGCATCACCCAGGTCTTTCATGGAGAACCTGTGTGACAAGAATCCTTTGACAGATTGTAGTATAGGAATGTCATTTCCTATCAATAGAATGTCATCCACGTACAAGACGAGGAATACGACACTTCTGGCCACAACTTTACTATATATGCACGGTTCATCTGGATTTTTGATAAAGTCATATTCTTTGACTGTCTCATCAAAGCAGATGTTCCAACTCCGCGATGCCTGCTTTAGTCCGTAAATGGACTTAAGCAGCTTGCATACTTTCCCGCTGCTCCCACTCTGATTGAAACCCTCTGGCTGATCCATATAGACGCTCTCTTCTAAATTTCCATTCAGAAAAGCCGTCTTTACGTCCATCTGCCAGATTTCATAATCATGGAAGGCAGCAATAGCAAGAAGGACCCGAATGGATTTGAGCATAGCCACTGGAGAAAAAGTTTCGTCATAGTCCAAACCAGGTCTTTGACGAAAACCCTTTGCAACAAGTCTAGCCTTATAGGTTTCCACCTGTCCATCTACACCAATCTTTTTCTTGAAGATCCATTTGCATCCTATGGGTTTTACCCCATCTGGAGCAAAGTCCAAAGTCCATACTTTGTTGGTGTACATGGACTCCATTTCGGTCCGCATTGCATCTAGCCATCGTACCGAGTCGCCGCTCTGGATGGCCTGCTGGAAGTCAATAGGTTCATCATCATCTATGATGCAATCCTCTCTATCCCCGTCTATGAGAAAACCGTAGTATCTCTCAGGCGGACGAGACGGCCTACTACTCCTGCGGAGGGGTGCGGGAATGTTCTGTTCTTCTTGAACCTCTGGTTCTACCAAACTTTCAGTAGCAGTTTGTGGTTCTGGAATTTCTTCCAGTTCTATTTCGCTCCCACTTGATTCCTTTTCTAAAAACTGTTGTTCTAGAAAATGGGCATTACGAGAAACAAATACCTTCTGTTCCTCTGCGTAATAGAATAGATATCCCCTGGAGTGCTTTGGATATCCCACAAACAAACACTTTACTGATCGTGCCTCGAGCTTGTCCACATGCTGCTTTTTAACAAAAGCTGGACATCCCCAAATCTTTATATACTGTAGATGGGGTTTCTTCCCAGTCCACATCTGATATGGAGTGGTAGGCACAGTCTTGGTTGGAGCCCTGTTCAGAAGATATGCCGCTGATTCTAGCGCATATCCCTAGAAAGATCGCGGTAACTCAGCATTACTCATCATGGATCGTACCATATCCAATAGGGTTCGATTCCGTCTCTCCGATACACCGTTATGCTGTGGAGTGTACGGAGGAGTAAGCTGAGAGAGAATTCCTTTCTCTTTTAGGTAACCTAGGAACTCGGCACTCAAGTATTCACTACCTCGATCAGATCTAAGTGTCTTTATACTTTTGCCGGTTTGGTTTTCTACTTCATTCTTATACTCTTGGAATTTCTCAAAAGCCTCGGATTTATGTTTCATCAGATAAATGAATCCGTATCTTGAGTAATCATCCGTGAAAGTAATGAAATAGGAAAAACCACCTCTCGCATGTGTAGACATTGGACCGCATACATCACTGTGTATGAGTCCTAAGAGCTCGCTCGCTCTTACTCCTTGTCCAGTGAATGGAGTCTTTGTCATCTTTCCTTTGAGACAAGATTGACAAGTGTCATAAGTTTGATATTCGAACGTGTCCAAATATCCTTCTCTATGCAACTTAGTCAACCTTCTCTCATTGATGTGACCCAGTCTACAATGCCATAAGAAAGCTTTATTTAAATCTGGAGACTTTCTTTTTAGTGTGTTCTGGACATTGAAAATTTGGAGTTGGTTTAACACATATATGCCGTTATTTAGAGTACCGGACCCAATCAAACCATGATTAAGGTGGATGTTGACAACATCTCTTACAAACGTGAAATCATAACCTTTATTTGATAACAAGGAAACTGATATGATATTACACGTTAAGCTGGGTACAAAATAACAGTTATGTAAAACCAAAATGTGTCCACTCGTCAATCCTAGGTGAAAATCCCCGACGGACGCAGCTCCCACGCTAGCTCCGTTAGCAACCCTGAGGATCATATCACCTTCCTTCAGCACTCTACGGTTTCTCAGTGCCTGCAATGAATTGCAAATATGAGATCCTGATCCGGTATCCAATACCCAGGAAGTAGAGTTGATCGACAGACAATTCTCAATTACAAGCACACCTGAAGTCGAAGCCACAGCTTGCTTCGGTTCCTGGTTCTTGGCGTTCCACGCCTTGCAATCTTTCTTCCAGTGCCCTTTCCTGTGACAATGGAAGCACTCATCCAGGCCAACTACCGGTGCTGTAAACTTTTTCTTTCCCTTCTTTCCCACCTTACTAACACCTCCTCTAGGTCTGGGTGCGGCCTTCTTCTTCCTTCCTTTGGCCCTAGCCTTGGACCCGGAAGAAGATGAACCGCCAACAAACATAGCGGGTGTTTCCCTTGCCTTCTGCAAGGTGCCCTCTGCACTCCTTAACATGTTCAGGAGTTCCGCAAGTTCAACTTCTTTTCCTTGAAGATTGAAGTTGAGGATAAACTGGGCGTAGGTGGGAGGAAGGGACTGGAGAACAAGGTCTGTATAGAGCTCATTATCCAAAGTCGTCCCAAGGTCTGCGAGCTCTTCTATATAGCCAATCATCTGTAGGACATGTTCACCTACCGATGACCCGACAGCCAACCTCGCTCGAAACAATTTCTTAGAGGTCTCGTATCTTGCTATACGAGATTGCTCTCCATAAAGTTCCTTTGTATGGAGAAATATGCCATCTAGAGACATATCATCGTGCCTCCTCTGATGTTCATTGTTCATCGAGGCAAGCACGATGCACTTGGCTCTCGCGCAATCTAAATCCCAGGTTTTGCGGATTTCCTTATCCGCATTGCTGGATTTGGGACCAAGGACAGCAGGTGCTGTAGCGGTGAGGACGTACCCCAGTTTGTCATAGGTCAAAGCCATCTTGACATTCCGCAGCCAATCTTTATAGTTTGGCCCCGTCAGTATATTTTTCTCTAAAAGTAACTTAAGTCCAGTCATTTTCAGGGTCGCTGCAATTAGGAGAGAGAGAAGAAAACTCTTTAGCATGATGCTCTTGCAAGTTTAGAATGGTTTTAAGTTTATCTAAACTGGATGGCTCCCACTGTTTCTCGAATCCTTCCTCAAACCATAAAAGAAGAATTAGCCAAGACTATTCTCACCGTACAATACTTGCTTAACCGTTCAGCCAGGCCGGTGTCGATACTTCGAGGGAGGTTTTCCAACGCTTTCGCGAAGTTCCTTAATTAAGTAACCTCTTTTCTCTGGGGGCGTAACCCCGCTGACACTTTTCTGGACACCTACTAGGTTTATAGCATTGATCGTTAAGCGACGAATATCCTGATAAGTAGCATATACTCACAGTAGGATCGGGATCCAAATATCATCGTATGATAATGTTGAAGGAATCCTACCAACATTCATCAAACTCCAAATGGTATGCATCTCTTTGCAAATTTCAGTTTCTTTAGAAATTCCCGATATAAGGTTTTTGCCCCATGCTCTTATGACCTTGGCTTTGGTCAAAATGTCATAAGTCACATGTCAAGTTCTACCCGTCATTATCTTGTCAATTTGAACCCATCCGTATATACCCCTGACTTTGGTCAAATGGTAATACGACTGTCCCAAACCAACTCATCTATCTTATGCAACAAATGAAAACCCAGTAGCTACCAAACACTATGCCTTGACTTTGGCCAAAATGCATAGCTTGAATACTACTGAATACCCAAATGAAATGACGGAGGGCTACGACTGGTTTTGGCGAAACCGTGAACGTAGTGAACTTGATATAACCGAAGGAACCTGATAGCTTTTAAAAGGAGTGGTTAAAGCTCCGCATTGAAAATATTTGTTTTTAAAAATAACCGAGTGGTTTCTTTTAAATTGTTCCAACGGTTTAAACTTTGGTTTATTTTACTTTGCATTATAGATAATGCGTCCCATCATTAACCTATCATTGCAGAAAACAACGAAAATACAACGTCCTCTTATGCCATCCGCATTCGCCACGGGGTCCCGTCATCACCCGTTAGGTTACTTAACTAACGACAGAGCGGGGGCTGGGCTAGCGCGGGTGTAAAACATAAGTGGCGTCTAAATAGCTATCATAAATATAGATATTTTACATTCGTCTGACGCAATGATATTCATTCCAGAACACAGATAAACAATATTGGATTTGCAAGCAATCTGTATTTCTTTTGAGCCTGCAAGAAAAGACAGATTACACAGTTGTGATGAATAGCCGTTACCCCACCCTCGACCCCTACGGGTACGGCAAACTACCCACCCGGCAGTCTGTGTACCCCACCTTGGGTCAGTCCTAGGAGCAAAAACAGTAAAATGAAATAATACAACGGTGGCTACAACCGCAACCTGGAAGTGCCCCGCGAAAATAATATTACAACAAATTACATTTACAACAAATGAATTAATCAATAACCCATTGCTAACCCCGGCTATACACCACAACAGTCCAATACAGTTTATATGCACAAACAGATATAACCATTTCAGAAATGTGCAACCCCCTGCCAACCGACATACTAGCAGTTAGGGGAGGTTTACGAACACATTAAACAATCACAGATATAATCCAATACGCAAATACTGTACAATTCGATCGAATAAACAACATCAATATTGCTCCAAAATCTGCTCTGTTAAACAGTAACCTGAGCAATAATTAAATATTCCAGAAAACCCCAAACACCAGAGAGGACCCACCCATGAAAAATGAGCCTATGACTCGGCAACTCGGCCGCGGAAGCGCGGCGAATCGGTGGGATCCGCCGCCCTTCCGCGGCGCTTTAGTCGAATCATGTGCTCGAATTTCTTGGGTGTTCTCCTGTGGTCATGTCAAGCTCTCTGAACACACCAGAAAAATTTTAGGACTTCATTTTAACTTCGACAGAAACTTGGCAGAATTAGGGTTTTGCGGCTTTGTTTTTCCGTTCGAAATTCGTACAAATTTGCAATTAAGTTATTTATTGTTTAGCGAGGCTCTGATACCACTGTAAGTCGATGTAGTACACCCCAGTACTTATGGGGAGGCGGAATTTTCAAAAACGATCAAGTTTAAACAACGAACATCGACTAACCGCTTGAATCGAAGCTAAACAAATAATAACCAAACACATAGCTAAACTAAACTAAAGTGTTAAGGGATTATACCGATCGAAACTAGTCCTTCGTCTTTGTGTCCTCCTTTGTTCTCCTCGGCCTTCTCTAGGTAGTAGACGATCCACCCGAGAGCGAAACTCCAAGCTAAACCTCTAACTTGAGGTAACTAATCAACTTTGATTGCTAATCAAAGATGAAAGGATGATGTAGAGTGTAGGTTATGGATTGTTTAGTCTAACTAATCCTTTGATCTCAACACATGAGGATTAAGGATTAGGGTTTGAAGATGAGAGCTTGAGGAAAGAGAATGTGAGATAAGATAATGAGAGAAGAGAGAGAGTGTATCATAATATTATGAAGCATTCTTATTTTTCAATAATGAATAAAAAGAAATGAATAAGCATGCTTCATGAAATATCTAGTGGTGATTCATTAGCATGAGTCATTAAGCAATAAATGTGCATTAATGAAATGAATGAATCACCACCATGACTCACTCTCTTATCCAAAAGAAACCTCCTTAGTCACATCTTCTAGAAGCTTCTCGAGTAATTACGAGAACGCCCCTCCGATCCGTAAAAATACGGAAAAACTTTAGACTGTAAAAATCCAATAACCGGATACCAGTAACTGGCTTAAACCAAAGCCGACTGGTAAAAACTGTCCGAAAGTCGTACGCGCGTAAACGCACGTATGCGTCCGAACCCTTTGTCGCAAAACCATGCAACCTCTATATCGTTTCGCCTGGAGTAGGAAACTCTCTGTGTGGGACTCTAGAGACTCGACTACTACGCTGGCAGTGGGTTTAACCACAGACCGCAAGCGGCACTAGCTGTACGTAACGGTCCCCAGGTAGTTGTCGATAAGAAGGCCGATGAGTAAACCCATCCGAACTCCTACTGAGTCTGATGTGACAATCTCCATACAGTCCGGTCCGTTCGTCCAAGACTATCGCATATCGGGCCTAGGGGGCGGCAAGCGTCAGTCCCCTAATAGCGGTATAAGTCGTGTCGGAGTGAAGCCCATTACACCCTGAGAAACTACTGGAACCTACCAGCAAATCTCGCTTGCCCTGGCCAGGGACTTTGCGTAATGGCTCTCTGACACAGCACGATATCTACTCCCAATACCGGGAGGGACGAATCCTGTCTAACCGCCACTGCCTCCAAGTGCTCGGGACTGCACCCAACTGCCACCTGTTTGCACGACTCCTTTGAGCCGTGGTAGGGTAGCAATCTAAGAACAGTGGGACACACTCGAGGCGAAGTAGCAGTGTCAAGTCTGCGGACTACGCTGTACTCATGTCACCTGGGAACTGTTCACTGACGACTGGTATCAAACCAACCAACAGTTCCCTGTGAGTCCTGTCCGGTGTACCCGTAACCTAACGAGCACCTGTATACTATCTCCAGTACGACGTACTGACGGCTGTGGGACAGACCATCTCCCCAACTGGGATGAGAAGCGTACACACTAGTCTACTCCGGAGTATCGATGCTCTGTCTCGATAATCCAACGACCAGGGACCTGAATAAGGATGTGCTTGTAGACTACCCAGCCCCCACTAGTGTGACTGCCATCACAACGCTGGTAGACAAGCAAGATCCTAAGAGCTCTATCAATACGTACACTCACATATTAAGATAGAAAAACCAAGTAGCATACTACCATGTTTAGCAAGACTGTTATATACATGTGAATATCCCAAGCTTCCATTAAGTAATATACAAGCTAGTATGATACAGTAATGGCCTTCTAGGGCATAAACACTAACACTTTGACTACTACCCTACCACGGCTCAAAGGAGTCGTACAAACAGGTGGTAGTTGGGTGCAGTCCCGAAGCACATGGAGGCAGTGACGGTTAGACAGGATTCGTCTCTCCCGGTAATGGGGGTTGACATCGCGCTGTGTTTAGGAGAGCCATTACACGAGTAGTCCCTGGCCAGGGCAAGCGAGATATACTAGTAGGCTTCCAGTGTTATCTCAGGGTGTTTTGGGCTTCACTCCGACACGACTTGTACCGCTATTAGGGGACAGACGTTTACCGCCCCCTAGGCCCGCCATGCGATGTATCAGACGAACAGACCGGACTGTACGGAGATTGTCACATTCAGACTCAGTAGGAGTTCAGATGGGGTACACCTCGTCAGTCTTCTTATCGGCATCTACCTAGGGACCGTTACGCACAGCTAGTGCCGCTTGCGGTCTGTGGTTAAACCCACTGCCAGCGTAGTGTTGAGTTTTAGAGTCCCACACAGAGGGCTATTCACCTCTGGGCAAAACAGAGTAGAGGTCGCATGGTTTTGCGACAGGGTTCGTTCTCATCCGCGCACTTGTGCACGTTTGGAGTCCGGACGGATATTACTAGCCGGCTCTGTTTTGAGCCAGATACTAGTATATGTTTTGGGGTTAGTTTTATCTCATTGTGTTCATGTTCCTCGGAACAAGAATGCGGGTGTGTATGCAAAGTTGTTTGAGGCGGAGGAAGGGGATTTTCATTAGGGTTTCGGAACGGGTGTGTATGCACAGTTGACAGTCGTCTTTTTCCAAACCCTAATGAATTTGTTGTTAGTGTTTATGCCCTAGAAGGCCATTACTGTATCATACTAGCTTGTATATTACTTAATGGAAGCTTAGGATATTCACATGTATATAACAGTCTTGCTAAACATGGTAGTATGCTACTTGGTTTTTCTATCTTAATATGTGAGTGTACGTATTGATAGAGCTCTTAGGATCTTTCTTGTCTACCAGCGTTGTGATGGCAGTCACACTAGTGGGGGCTGGGTAGTCTACAAGCACATCCTTATTCAGGTCCCTGGTCGTTGGATTATCGAGACAGAGCATCGATACTCCGGAGTAGACTGGTGTGTACGCTTCTCATCCCAGTTGGGGAGATGGTCTGTCCCACAGCCGTCAGTACGTCGTACTGGAGATAGTATACAGGTGCTCGTTAGGTTACGGGTACACCGGACAGGACTCACAGGGAACTGTTGGTTGGTTTGATACCAGTCGTCAGTGAACAGTTCCCAGGTGACATGAGTACAGCGTAGTCCGCAGACTTGACACTGCTACTTCGCCTCGAGTGTGTCCCACTGTTCTTAGATTGCTACCCTACCACGGCTCAAAGGAGTCGTGCAAACAGGTGGCAGTTGGGTGCAGTCCCGAGCACTTGGAGGCAGTGGCGGTTAGACAGGATTCGTCCCTCCCGGTATTGGGAGTAGATATCGTGCTGTGTCAGAGAGCCATTACGCAAAGTCCCTGGCCAGGGCAAGCGAGATTTGCTGGTAGGTTCCAGTAGTTTCTCAGGGTGTAATGGGCTTCTCTCCGACACGACTTATACCGCTATTAGGGGACTGACGCTTGCCGCCCCCCTAGGCCCGATATGCGATAGTCTTGGACGAACGGACCGGACTGTATGGAGATTGTCACATCAGACTCAATAGGAGTTCGGATGGGTTTACTCATCGGCCTTCTTATCGACAACTACCTGGGGACCGTTACGTACAGCTAGTGCCACTTGCGGTCTGTGGTTAAACCCACTGCCAGCGTAGTAGTCGAGTCTCTAGAGTCCCACACAGAGAGTTTCCTACTCCAGGCGAAACGATATAGAGGTTGCATGGTTTTGCGACAAAGGGTTCGGACGCATACGTGCGTTTACGCGCGTACGACTTTCGGACAGTTTTTACCAGTCGGCTTTGGTTTAAGCCAGTTACTGGTATCCGGTTATTGGATTTATACAGTCTAAAGTTTTTCCGTATTTTTACGGATCGGAGGGGCGTTCTCGTAATTACTCGAGAAGCTTCTAGAAGATGTGACTAAGGAGGTTTCTTTTGGATAAGAGAGTGAGTCATGGTGGTGATTCATTCACTTCATTAATGCACATTTATTGCTTAATGACTCATGCTAATGAATCACCACAAGATATTTTATGAAGCATGCTTATTCATTTCCTTTATTGATTATTCTAAAATAAGAATGCTTCATAATATTATGATACACTCTCTCTCTTCTCTCATTATCTTATCTCACATTCTCTCTCCTCAAGCTCTCATCTTCAAACCCTAATCCTTAATCCTCATGTGTTGAGATCAAAGGATTAGTTAGACTAAACAATCCATAACCTTCACTCTTTATCATCCTTTCATCTTTGATTAGCAATCAAAGTTGATTAGTTACCTCAAGTTAGAGGTTTAGCTTGGTGTTTTGCTCTCGGGTGGATCGTCTACTACCTTGAGAAGGTCGAGGAGAACAAAGGAGGACGTAAAGAGGAAGGACCGGTTTCATTAGGTATAATCCCTAATCACTTGTGAAAAGAAACTCATAAGATACGGTTATTTATAGTTTAGCTTCGATTCAAGCGGTTAGTCGATGTTCGTTGTTTAAACTTGATTGTTTTTGAAAATTCCGCCTCCCCATAAGTACTGGGGTGAAGTACATCGACTTAAAGTGGTATCAGAGCCTCGCTAAACACTAAATAACTTAATCGCAAATTTGTACGAATTTCGAACGAAAAAACGAAGCCGGAAAACCCTAATTCTGTTTAGTTTCTGTCGAACTTAAAATGAAGTCCTAAAATTTTTCTGGTGTGTTCAGAGAGCTTGACATGACCACAGGAGAACACCCAAGAAATTCGAGCCCATGATTCGACTAAAGCGCCGCGGAAGGGCGGCGGATCCCACCGATCCGCCGCGCTTCCGCGGCCGAGTTGCCGAGTCATGAGCTCATTTTTCATGGGTGGGTCCCCTGAGATATTTGGGGTTTTCTGGAATATTTAATTATTGCTCAGGTTACTGTTTAACAGAGCAGATTTTGGAGCAATATTGATGTTGTTTATTCGATCGAAAAGTACAGTATTTGCGTATTGGATTATATCTGTGATTGTTTAATGTGTTCGTAAACCTCCCCCAACTGCTAGTATGTCGGTTGGCAGGGGGTTGCACATTTCTGAAATGGTAATATCTGTTTGTGCATATAAACTGTATTGGACTGTTGTGGTGTATAGGCGGGGTTCGCAATGGGTTATCGTTTAATTCATTTGTTGTAAATGTAATTTGTTGTAATATTATTTTCGCGGGGCACTTCCAGGTTGCGGTCGTAGCCACCGTTGTATTATTTCATTTTACTGTTTTTGCTCCTAGGACTGACCCAAGGTGGGGTACACAAACTGCCGGGCGGGTAGTTTGCCGTACCCGTAGGGGTCGAGGGTGGGGTAACGGCTATTCATCACAACTGTGTAATCTGTCTTTTCTTGCAGGCTCAAAAGAAATACAGATTGCTTGCAAATCCAATATTGTTTATCTGTGTTCTGGAATGAATATCATTGCGTCAGACGAATGTAAAATATCTATATTATGATAGCAATTTAGACGCCACTTATGTTTTACACCCGCGCTAGCCCAGCCCCCGCTCTGTCGTTAGTTAAGTAACCTAACGGGTGATGACGGGACCCCGTGGCGAATGCGGATGGCATAAGAGGACGTTGTATTTTCGTTGTTTTCTGCAATGATAGGTTAATGATGGGACGCATTATCTGTAATGCAAAGTAAAACAAACCAAAGTATAAATCGTTGGAACAATTTAAAAGAAACCACTCGGTTATATTTTAAAACAGATATTTTTAAATGCGGAGATTTAACCACTCCTTTTAAAAGCTATCAGGTTCCTTCGGTTATATCAAGTTCACTACGTTCACGGTTTCGCCAAAACCAGTCGTAGCCCTCCGTCATTTCTTATGAATGGTCAGTAGTATTCAAGCTATGTTTGTTTGGCCCTTAGTCAAGACATAGTGTTTGGTAGCTGCTGGGGTATTCATTTGTTGCATAGATAGATGAGTTGGTTTGGGACAGTCGTATTACTTTGTTTGGCCCTTAGTCAAGAGTATACGGATGGGTTCAAATCAACAGGATAATGATGGGCAGAACTTGACATGTGACTTATGATTTGTTGGCCCTTAGTCAAGATCATAAGAGCATGGGGCAAAAATCCATATCGGGAATTTCTAAAGAAACTGAAATTTGCAGAGAGATGCATACCATTTGGAGTTTGATGAATGTTGGTAGGATTCCTTCAACATTATCATACGATGATATTTGGATCCTGATCCTACTGTGAGTATATGCTACTTATCAGGATATTCGTCGCTTAACGATCAATGCTATAAACCTAGTAGGTGTCCAGAAAAGTGTCAGCGGGGTTACGCCCCCAGAGAAAAGAGGTTACTTAATTAAGGAACTTCGCGAAAGCGTTGGAAAACCTCCCTCGAAGTATCGACACCGGCCTGGCTGAACGGTTAAGCAAGTATTGTACGTTGAGAATAGTCTTGGCTAATTCTTCTTTTATGGTTTGAGGAAGGATTCGAGAAACAGTGGGAGCCATCCAGTTTAGATAAACTAAAAACCACTCTAAACTTGCAAGAGCATCATGCTAAAGAGTTTTCTTCTCTCTCTCCTAATTGCAGCGACCCTGAAAATGACTGGACTTAAGTTACTTTTAGAGAAAAATATACTGACAGGGCCAAACTATAAAGATTGGCTGCGGAATGTCAAGATGGCTTTGACCTATGACAAACTGGGGTACGTCCTCACCGCTACGGCACCTGCTGTCCCTGGTCCCAAATCCAGTAATGCGGATAAGGAAATCCGCAAAACCTGGGATTTAGATTGCGCGAGAGCCAAGTGCATCGTGCTTGCCTCGATGAACAATGAACATCAGAGGAGGCACGAGGATATGTCCTTAGATGGCATATTTCTCCATACAAAGGAACTTTATGGAGAGCAATCTCGTATAGCAAGATACGAGACCTCAAAGAAATTGTTTCGAGCGAGGTTGGCTGTCGGGTCATCGATAGGTGAACATGTCCTACAGATGATTGGCTATATAGAAGAGCTCGCAGACCTTGGGACGACTTTGGATAATGAGCTCTATACAGACCTTGTTCTCCAGTCCCTTCCTCCCACCTACGCCCAGTTTATCCTCAACTTCAATCTTCAAGGAAAAGAAGTTGAACTTGCGGAACTCCTGAACATGTTAAGGAGTGCAGAGGGCACCTTGCAGAAGGCAAGGGAAACACCCGCTGTGTTTGTTGGCGGTGCATCTTCTTCCGGGTCCAAGGCTAGGGCCAAAGGAAGGAAGAAGAAGGCCGCACCCAAACCTAGAGGAGGTGTTAGTAAGGTGAGAGGGAAGGGAAAGCAAAAGAAAGCAGTACCGATAGTTGGCCAGGATGAGTGCTTCCATTGTCACAGGAAAGGGCACTGGAAGAAGGATTGCAAGGCGTGGAACGCCAAGAACCAGGAACCGAAGCAGGCTGTGGCTTCGACTTCAGGTGTGTTTGTAATTGAGAATTGTCTGTCGATCAACTCTACTTCCTAGGTATTGGATACCGGGTCAGGATCTCATATTTGCAATTCATTGCAGGCACTGAGAAACCGTAGAGTGCTGAAGGAAGGTGATATGATCCTCAGGGTTGCTAACGGAGCTAGCGTGGGAGCTGCGTCCGTCGGGGATTATCACCTAGGATTGACGAGTGGACACATTTTGGTTTTACATAACTGTTATTTTGTACCCAGCTTAACGTGTAATATCATATCAGTTTCCTTGTTATCAAATAAAGGTTATGATTTCACGTTTGTAAGAGATGTTGTCAACATCCACCTTAATCATGGTTTGATTGGGTCCGGTACTCTAAATAACGGCATATATGTGTTAAACCAACTCCAAATTTTCAATGTCCAGAACACACTAAAAAGAAAGTCTCCAGATTTAAATAAAGCTTTCTTATGGCATTGTAGACTGGGTCACATCAATGAGAGAAGGTTGACTAAGTTGCATAGAGAAGGATATTTGGACACGTTCGAATATCAAACTTATGACACTTGTCAATCTTGTCTCAAAGGAAAGATGACAAAGACTCCATTCACTGGACAAGGAGTAAGAGCGAGCGAGCTCTTAGGACTCATACACAGTGATGTATGCGGTCCAATGTCTACACATGCGAGAGGTGGTTATTCCTACTTCATTACTTTTACAGATGATTTCTCTAGGTATGGATATGTTTTCTTAATGAAGCATAAATCAGAGGCCTTTGAGAAATTCCTGGAATTCAAGAATGAAGCGGAAAACCAAACAGGCAAAAGTATTAAGACACTAAGATCTGATCGAGGTGGAGAATACTTAAGTGCCGAGTTCCTAGGTTACCTAAAAGAGAAAGGAATTCTCTTTCAGCTTACTCCTCCATACACTCCACAGCACAACGGTGTATCGGAGAGACGGAATCGAACCCTATTGGATATGGTACGATCCATGATGAGTAATGCTGAGTTACCGCGATCTTTCTGGGGTTATGCGCTAGAATCAGCGGCATATCTTTTGAACCAGGTTCCAACCAAGACTGTGCCTACCACACCATATCAGATGTGGAGTGGGAAGAAACCCTGTCTAAAACATTTTAGGACATGGGGGTGTCCAGCTTTTGTAAAAAAGCAGCATGTGGACAAGCTCGAGGCACGCTCAGTACTGTGTAAGCTTGTGGGATATCCAAAGAACTCCAAGGGATATTATTTCTATTACGCAGAGGAACAAAAGGTTTTTGTTTCTCGTCATGCCCACTTCTTAGAAACTGAATTTTTAGAAAATCAGAAGAGTGGGAGCGAAGTAGAACTGGAAGAAATTCCAGAACCACAAGCTGTTGCTGAAAGTTTGGTAGAACCAGAGGTTCAAGAAGAACAGAACATTCCCGCACCCCTCCGCAGGAGTAGTAGGCCGTCTCATCCGCCTGAGAGATACTACGGTTTTCTCATAGACGGGGATAGAGAGGATTGCATCATAGATGATGATGAACCTACTGACTTCCAGCAAGCCATCCAGAGCGGCGACTCGGTACGATGGCTAGATGCA
This sequence comes from Agapanthus africanus, assembly GCA_030015575.1. Taxonomy (NCBI): domain Eukaryota; kingdom Viridiplantae; phylum Streptophyta; class Magnoliopsida; order Asparagales; family Amaryllidaceae; genus Agapanthus; species Agapanthus africanus. The sequence goes on from JASDDO010000008.1 coordinate 260,772,220, forward strand.
ATGCGGACCGAGATGGAGTCCATGTACACCAACAAAGTATGGACTTTGGACTTTGCTCCAGATGGGGTAAAACCCATAGGATGCAAATGGATCTTCAAGAAAAAGATTGGTGTAGATGGACAGGTGGAAACCTATAAGGCTAGACTTGTTGCAAAGGGTTTTCGTCAAAGACCTGGTTTGGACTATGACGAAACTTTTTCTCCAGTGGCTATGCTCAAATCCATTCGGGTCCTTCTTGCTATTGCTGCCTTCCATGATTATGAAATCTGGCAGATGGACGTAAAGACGGCTTTTCTGAATGGAAATTTAGAAGAGAGCGTCTATATGGATCAGCCAGAGGGTTTCAATCAGAGTGGGAGCAGCGGGAAAGTATGCAAGCTGCTTAAGTCCATTTACGGACTAAAGCAGGCATCGCGGAGTTGGAACATCTGCTTTGATGAGACAGTCAAAGAATATGACTTTATCAAAAATCCAGATGAACCGTGCATATATAGTAAAGTTGTGGCCAGAAGTGTCGTATTCCTCGTCTTGTACGTGGATGACATTCTATTGATAGGAAATGACATTCCTATGCTACAATCTGTCAAAGGATTCTTGTCACACAGGTTCTCCATGAAAGACCTGGGTGATGCCTCTTACATTCTGGGGATCCGGATCTATCGTGATAGATCCAAGAGGATGTTGGGACTTTCGCAGTCCAGGTATATCGACACTGTACTGAAAAGATTCAGTATGGAAGATTCTAAGCGCGGTAATCTACCGGCTTGTCACGGAATCACCCTCTCCAAAGAGATGTCTCCCAAGACTGATTTGGAAAGGGAACGCATGTCTACTATACCGTACGCTTCTGCGGTAGGCTCTATAATGTATGCGATGTTGTGTACCAGACCAGATGTAGCTTACGCACTAAGCGTGGTAAGCCGGTATCAGTCAGACCCAGGGGAGAAACACTGGATAGCAGTAAAGAACATTCTCAAGTACCTGAGGAGGACTAAGGAGATGTTCTTGGTTTACGGCGGAAAAGACCTCAGGTTGGAGGCCTTTGCTGATTCCGGCTTCCAGAGTGATAAGGACGATTCCAAGTCCATGTCGGGTTATGTCTTTACCCTCAATGGAGGGGCGGTGTGCTGGAAGAGCTCCAAGCAGGACACCGTTGCTGACTCGACGATGGAAGCGGAGTATATAGCTGCTTGCGATGCCGCAAAAGAAGCAGTCTGGATGAAGAAGTTCCTAACAGAACTTCAGGTGGTTCCTACCATAGTTGATCCAATACCTCTGTATTGCGACAACAACGGAGCTATAGCTTTAGCGAAGGAACCAAGGTCCCATCAGAAGTCCAGACACATCTTGAGGCGGTATCACCTGATCAGGGAGATCATTGATCGTCAGGAGATCGAGGTTCGGAGAGTTGCTTCAGAAGAGAACATTGCTGATCCATTCACGAAGGCCCTTCCTCAGATTCAGTTCGAGAGGCTGCTCGAGATCATTGGTCTGCGATATGCCAGTACATGGCCCTAGTGCAAGTGGGAGATTGTTAGTGTTTATGCCCTAGAAGGCCATTACTGTATCATACTAGCTTGTATATTACTTAATGGAAGCTTGGGATATTCACATGTATATAACAGTCTTGCTAAACATGGTAGTATGCTACTTGGTTTTTCTATCTTAATATGTGAGTGTACGTATTGATAGAGCTCTTAGGATCTTGCTTGTCTACCAGCGTTGTGATGGCAGTCACACTAGTGGGGGCTGGGTAGTCTACAAGCACATCCTTATTCAGGTCCCTGGTCGTTGGATTATCGAGACAGAGCATCGATACTCCGGAGTAGACTGGTGTGTACGCTTCTCATCCCAGTTGGGGAGATGGTCTGTCCCACAGCCGTCAGTACGTCGTACTGGAGATAGTATACAGGTGCTCGTTAGGTTACGGGTACACCGGACAGGACTCACAGGGAACTGTTGGTTGGTTTGATACCAGTCGTCAGTGAACAGTTCCCAGGTGACATGAGTACAGCGTAGTCCGCAGACTTGACACTGCTACTTCGCCTCGAGTGTGTCCCACTGTTCTTAGATTGCTACCCTACCACGGCTCAAAGGAGTCGTGCAAACAGGTGGCAGTTGGGTGCAGTCCCGAGCACTTGGAGGCAGTGGCGGTTAGACAGGATTCGTCCCTCCCGGTATTGGGAGTAGATATCGTGCTGTGTCAGAGAGCCATTACGCAAAGTCCCTGGCCAGGGCAAGCGAGATTTGCTGGTAGGTTCCAGTAGTTTCTCAGGGTGTAATGGGCTTCTCTCCGACACGACTTATACCGCTATTAGGGGACTGACGCTTGCCGCCCCCCTAGGCCCGATATGCGATAGTCTTGGACGAACGGACCGGAGTGTATGGAGATTGTCACATCAGACTCAGTAGGAGTTCGGATGGGTTTACTCATCGGCCTTCTTATCGACAACTACCTGGGGACCGTTACGTACAGCTAGTGCCACTTGCGGTCTGTGGTTAAACCCACTGCCAGCGTAGTAGTCGAGTCTCTAGAGTCCCACACAGAGAGTTTCCTACTCCAGGTGAAACGATATAGAGGTTGCATGGTTTTGCGACAAAGGGTTCGGACGCATACGTGCGTTTACGCGCGTACGACTTTCGGACAGTTTTTACCAGTCGGCTTTGGTTTAAGCCAGTTACTGGTATCCGGTTATTGGATTTATACAGTCTAAAGTTTTTCCGTATTTTTACGGATCGGAGGGGCGTTCTCGTAATTACTCGAGAAGCTTCTAGAAGATGTGACTAAGGAGGTTTCTTTTGGATAAGAGAGTGAGTCATGGTGGTGATTCATTCACTTCATTAATGCACATTTATTGCTTAATGACTCATGCTAATGAATCACCACAAGATATTTTATGAAGCATGCTTATTCATTTCCTTTATTGATTATTCTAAAATAAGAATGCTTCATAATATTATGATACACTCTCTCTCTTCTCTCATTATCTTATCTCACATTCTCTCTCCTCAAGCTCTCATCTTCAAACCCTAATCCTTAATCCTCATGTGTTGAGATCAAAGGATTAGTTAGACTAAACAATCCATAACCTTCACTCTTTATCATCCTTTCATCTTTGATTAGCAATCAAAGTTGATTAGTTACCTCAAGTTAGAGGTTTAGCTTGGTGTTTTGCTCTCGGGTGGATCGTCTACTATCTAGAGAAGGTCGAGGAGAACAAAGGAGGACGTAAAGAGGAAGGACCGGTTTCATTAGGTATAATCCCTAATCACTTGTGAAAAGAAACTCATAAGATACGGTTATTTATAGTTTAGCTTCGATTCAAGCGGTTAGTCGATGTTCGTTGTTTAAACTTGATTGTTTTTGAAAATTCCGCCTCCCCATAAGTACTGGGGTGAAGTACATCGACTTAAATTTGTGATATATCAATTAATAATATTAATTAAATGAAATTATGTTATGGTTGGGTTTGTTGACTTGTTGACCAAGGTTGACTTGTTGACCATGGTTGAAAGTTTGACCATTATCATTACATATCAAAGATGCTCTTTGATTCTAGCAAAACCATTTAATGAATGTAATGATAATTGTCATTCCAAACCATCCATCAACTATTTCATTTTTATTATTATTGTTAATTTGATATTCTTTTCATTTTGGTTGTGGTTGTAGAATGAGAAGGATATTATTCATTCTATCATAACTCTTCTCTCTCCTCTCTTCTTCATCCTCCTCCTCTAGTTCAAGGAGCTTCCTTCTCATGTGTTGAGAATCCCTCTCCTTGAGATAAGAACACCCCAAAACCACTCTCTACTCACTCTAGGGTTAGAGGTTTAGCAAGCCAAAGATCCTAGTTCTCTCAAAGTTCGAGAAAGGAGCCCGAAGGTTGAACCCTCAGGTGGATCCATCTTTGACGGAAGAAGGCGACGAGGAAAGCACCATCCAAGCTCTACAAAGGTTTCAAGAAGAAGGAGTTCAAGTGAGGTATAACATCTTTTCCGAGTAGCTAACTCTCTTTAGCTTTGTAGCTAGTTTAGTTTAGAAAAGATCCCGACTTTTGTTAGTCCATGTTGCCTAATGCGCTAAAAATTTGACTTTTATACCGTTTCCGCCTCCCCGCAAGAACCGGGGTTGGCAACGTGGACTTACAGTGGTATCAGAGCCTAACTAAACTTTAACTAGCTAAGTAGTAAAGTGTACGGAAGTTCGATCGGAAAAATCACAAAAACCTAAAAGATAAAAACCCTAACTTTCTGTTGAAATTTTTTGTGCTCAAAAGATAAAAAGTTTTACTCCTAAAATCGGCTCAGGGTTTTGTGAAGACACCCACCAAAAACGGTCGCCTGATTCCCTCAAACCGCCGCGCTTCCACGGCGATAGTATGCATTTGCCGCGGAACCGCCGCCGTTTAGGCTCCTCTCACGACCGGGTTTTGTGCAGTGTTCTTCTGGTAGGGTTTTGGGATTTTTAAGATGGTTTATATGTTCCCAGGTTTTCCAGAAAAGAAATTTGTTTTTGGGGTCCTATAAATCCGTATTTTTGGATCGAACTTCACTATACTTTGACTAATATGTTATATCTGTGATGTTTGTATGTATTGAACGTCGGCTAATCGCTATATGTCAATTAGTCGGGGTTATACATATCTGTGATCTGTGATTGATGATGGTATGTGTATATGAATGCGTTGGACTGTCGCGGGTGAATAGACGGGGTGGATGTGAGATGAGCTTTTCTTTTTCTTTCATTCATGTAATATGTAAATTGATGTAATATTATTATTTGTTTGGCCGCACAACCGGGTCGGGGTTGTAGCCGTCATTGTATAATTCTTTTTACTGTTTTTGCTCCTAGGATAGACCCATGGAGGGGGTGCACAAACTACCGGGTATCTCGAAGTGCCGAGTGGCCTACTCACGGTGGTGAGGGAGGTTGCTTCACTTCGGATACTGGGCGGGTAGTTTGCCGCACCCGTAGGGGTCTTGGGTGGGGTTTTGGCTATTCACCGTGACCGTGTAATCCGTTTTTCGTTGCAGGCTCGAACGGATTGCGGATTCCTAGCATATCCAATGTATTCATCTGTGATCTGTAATGTCTATCATTGCTTTACATTTATAACTATTTAGGCGTTGTTTATGTTTTACAGCCGCGCTAGCCCAGCTCCCGCTCTGTCGTTAGTTAAGTAACCTAACGGGTGATGACGGGGCCCCGTGGCGAATGCGAATGGCATAAGCGTACGTCATATTTTGGTTGTTTTCTTCAATGGTAGGATTAATTGATGGGACGCATTAAAAGAACTAATGCAAGAATATCACGCACTAAAAGAACTAATGCAAGATAATAAACCAAGCAAAAGTCGTTGGAACACTTTCGAAAAACCACTCGGTTCTTTTCAAAACTAACTTTTAAATGCGAAGCTTGAGCCACTCCTTTTAAAAGCTATACTGTTCCATCGATTATATCAAGTTCACTACGTTCACGGTTTCGCCAAAACCATTCTTAGCCCTCCGTCGTTTCACATGAATAGTCAATAGTATTCAAGCTGTGTTTGTTGGCCAAAGTCAAGGCATAGTGATTGGTAGCTATTGGGTATTCATGTGCAGCATAGATAGATGCGTTGATTTGGAACAGTCGTACTTCCTTGTTGGCCAAAGTCAAGGGTAGGTACGGGTGGATTCAAATTAACCAGGAGAACGACGGGAAGAACTTGACATGTGACTTATGATTTGTTGGCCAAAGTCAAGGTCATAAGAGCATGGGGCAAAAATCCACATCGGGAGTTTCATAAGTACTGAAACTTGCTAGATTTGCATACCATTTAGAGTGTGGTGATTCTGGTAGGATTCCTTCAGTTTTGTCACGCGATGATATTTGGATCCCGATCCTACTGTGAGTATATGCTACTCCTCGGGAAATTTCTCACTAAACGATCAATGCTATAAACCTGGTAGGTGCCTAGAAAGGTGTTAGCGGGGCTACGCCCCCAGGAAAAAGAGGTTATTTAATTAAGGAACTTCGCGAAAGCGTTGGAAAACCTCCCTCGAAGTACCGACACTTGCCTGGCTGAACGGTTAAGCAAGTATTGTGCGGTGGGATTGATCCCGACTAATTCTTCCTTTATGGTTTGAGGAGGGATTCGAGAGACAGTGAGAGCCATCCTGTTTAGAAAAACTAAAAACCATTCTAAACTTGCAAGAGCATCGTGCTAAGTGTTTCTTCTCTCTCTCCTAATTGCAGCGACCAATCGACATGACTGGACTTAAGTTACTTCTAGATAAAAACATACTGACAGGGCCAAACTACAAAGATTGGCTCAGGAATGTCAAAATGGCAATACTTACGACAAGCTGGGGTATCTTCTTACCACCAAAGCTCCCCCCGTCCCAAGTCCCACCTCCAGCGTCGCGGATAAGGAAATCCGTAAAACCTGGGAGATTGATAGCGCGAAGGCCAAATGCCTCGTACTTGCCTCGATGGACAACGAACATCAGAGGAAGCACGAGAATATGGACCTTGAATCCATATTTCTCCATACAAAAGAACTGTATGGAGAGCAATCTCGTATCGCAAGATACGAAGTGTCGAAGAAGTTATTTTCGGCAAAGTTGGCCATCGGATCATCGGTAGTGGAACACGTGCTTAAGATGATTGGCTTCATTGAGGAGCTCGCGGAACTTGGAACCACGTTGGAGAATGAGCTCTATACGGACTTGATTCTCCAGTCCCTTCCTTCCACTTACGCCCAGTTTATACTGAACTTCAACTTACAAGAAAAAGAGGTTGAACTTTCAGAACTCCTCAACATGCTGAGGAGCGCAGAGGGCACCCTACAGAAAAGTAGGGAAACATCCAATTTGTTTGTAGGAGGATCTTCTTCTTCTAGGTCCAAGGCGAAAGCCAAGGGAAAGAAGAGGAAAGCCCCCGCCAAACCAAGGGGCGGTGTTAGTAAAGTGGATACGAAGGGAAAGACAAAGGCGACAATGATAGCGGGGAAGCTTGTGGGAAAGGAAGAATGCTTCTATTGTCATAAGAGTGGACACTGGAAGAAAGATTGCAGGGCTTGGAAGGCCAGGACACAGGAACTGAAGCAGGTTGCGGCTTCAGCTTCAGGTGTGTATGTTATTGAAAACCTTCTTTCAATAAACTCTACTTCCTGGGTATTGGATACCGGATCAGGATCTCATATCTGTAATACTTTGCAGGCGTTGAGAAACCGTAGGGTTTTGAAGGCAGGTGACATGACCCTCAGAGTTGCGAACGGAGCTAGCATGGATGCTAAAGCCATGGGGGACTATCACCTGGGAATGTCAGATGGGCATGTTTTGGTTTTGCGTAATTGCTTTTTTGTACCCAACGCAACTTGTAATATCTTTTCTGTATCTTTGGTTTCTAAAGAAGGTTATGAATTTGCGTTTGTAAGTAATGTTGTAAACATTCACCTTAATCAAGTTCTGGTTGGGTCAGGTACATTGAGCAATGGTATATACGTATTAAACCAACCACAGATTTTCATTGTCCAGAATACACACAAAAGAAAGTCTCCGGAAATCAATCAGACTTTCTTATGGCATTGTATACTGGGTCACATCAATGAGAGAAGGTTGACTAAGTTACATACAGAAGGATATTTGGATCCGTTCGAATATCAATCGTATGCCACTTGTCAATCCTGTCTCAAAGGAAAGATGACAAAGACTCCGTTCACTAGACACGGAGTAAGAGCGAGCGAGCTCTTGGGACTCGTACACAGCGACGTGTGCGGTCCAATGTCTACACATGCGCGAAGCGGTTATTATTACTTCATTACCTTTACGGATGATTTTTCAAGGTACGGTTATGTCTTCTTAATGAAACATAAGTCCGAAGCCTTTGAAAAGTTCCAGGAATATAAGAATGAAGTAGAAAAACAAACCGGCAAAAGTATCAAGATTCTAAGATCGGATCGAGGTGGAGAATACTTAAATGCCGAGTTCCTGAATTACTTAAAAGAGAATGGAATTCTCTCTCAGCTTACTCCTCCATACACTCCACAACATAACGGTGTATCGGAGAGACGGAACCGGACCCTATTGGATATGGTACGGTCCATGATGAGTAACGCTGAGTTACCGCGATCATTCTGGGGGTATGCGCTAGAATCAGCTGCATACCTTTTGAACCGAGTTCCTACTAAGACTGTGCCTACTACACCATATGAGATGTGGTGTGGGAAGAGACCCTATCTTAAGCACATTAAGACATGGGGATGTCCAGCTTTTGTTAAAAAGCAGCATGCGGACAAGCTCGAGGCACGCTCAGTACAGTGCAAGTTCGTGGGATATCCAAAGAACTCCAAGGGATATTTCTTCTACTGTGAAGAGGAACAAAAAGTTCTTGTTTCTCGTCATGCCTACTTCTTGGAAACTGAGTTTTTGGAAAACCAGATAAGTGGGAGCACAGTAGAACTGGAAGAAATTCCAGAACCATGAGCTATTACTGAAAGCTTAGTGGAACCAGAGGGTTCAAAAGAACAGGACATTCCTACGCCGCTCCGCAGGAGTAGTAAGCAGTCTCATCCGCCCGAGAGATACTACGGTTTTCTCATAGACGGGGATAGAGAGGATTGCATCATAGATTATGATGAGCCTGCTAGCTTCCAGCAGGCCGTTCACAGCGTTGACTCGGTAAAATGGCTGGATGCAATGCGGACCGAAATGGAGTCCATGTACACCAACAAAGTATGGACGTTGGACATTGCTCCAGACGAGGTAAAACCCGTAGGATGCAAGTGGATCTTCAAAAGGAAGATTGGTGTAGATGGACAGGTTGAGACCTATAAAGCTAGACTTGTTGCAAAGGGTTTTCGTCAAAGACCAGGTATGGACTATGACGAAACCTTTTCTCTAGTGGCTATACTGAAATCCATTCGGATCCTTCTTGCCATTGCTGCCTTCCACGATTATGAGATTTGGCAGATGGACGTAAAGACCGCTTTTCTAAATGGAAATTTAGAGGAGTGTGTCTATATGGATCAGCCAGAGGGTTTCATTCAGAGTGGGAGCAGTGGAAAGGTGTGCAAGTTGCTTAAGTCCATCTATGGACTAAAGCAGGCATCGCGGAGTTGGAATATCTGTTTTGATGAGACGGTCAAGGAATTTGGCTTTATGAAAAATCCAGATGAACCATGCATCTATAGTAGATTTGTAGCAAGAACTGTAGTATTCCTCGTTTTATATGTGGATGACATTCTCTTAATAGGAAATGACATTCCTATGCTACAATCTGTCAAGGGGTTCTTGTCGCACAGGTTCTCCATGAAAGACCTGGGTGATGCCTCATACATTCTGGGGATCCGGATCCATCGTGATAGATCCCAGAGGATATTAGGACTTTCTCGGTCCAGGTACATCGACACCATAGTGAAAAGATTCAGTATGGAAGATTCCAAGCGCGGTAACCTACCGGCTTGTCACGGGATCACCCTCTCTAAAGAGATGTCTCCCAAGACTGATTTGGAGAGGGATCGCATGTCTATTATACCTTACGCTTCTGCGGTAGGCTCTATAATGTATGCGATGTTGTGTACCAGACCGGATGTAGCTTATGCACTGAGTGTGGTAAGCCGGTATCAGTCAAACCCTGGGGAGAAACACTGGATATCGGTAAAGAACATTCTCAAGTACTTGAGAAGGACTAAGGAGATGTTCTTGGTATATGGCGGAAAAGACCTCCAGATCGAGGCCTTTGCTGACTCCAGCTTCCAGAGTGACAAGGATGATTCCAAGTCCATGTCGGGTTTTGTCTTTACCCTCAATGGAGGGGCGGTGTGTTGGAAGAGTTCCAAACAGGAAACCGTTGCAGACTCGAAGATGGAAGCGGAATACATCGCTGCATCTGATGCCGCAAAAGAAGCCGTCTGGATGAGGAAGTTCTTGAAAGAACTTCAGGTGGTTCTGTCCATTGTTGATCCAATACCTCTGTATTGCGACAACAACGGGGCTATAGCTTTAGCGAAGGAACCCAGGTCCCATCAGAAATCCAGACACATCTTGAGGCTGTATCACCTGATCAGGGAGATCGTGGATCGCCAGGAGATTGAGGTTCGGAGGGTCGCTTCAGAAGAAAACACTGCAGATCCATTCACCAAGGCCTTGTCCAAGACTCAGTTCGAGCGGCTGATCGAGATGATAGGTCTTCGATATGCCAGTACATGGCCTTAGTGCAAGTGGGATATTGTTAGTGTATATGCCCTAGAGGCCATTACTGTATCATACTAGTTTGTATATTACTTAATGGAAGCTTGGGATATTCACCTTGTATAAACAATCTTGCTCAATATAGTAGTATGCTACTTGGTTTGTTTCTACTTCAATATGTAATTGTGTTTATTTTAGTATATCACCTATACACATTAGTTTAGCCCTTAGGATCTTTGCTTGATTACCAGCGTTGTGATGGCAGTCACACAAGTAGGGGCTGGGTAATCTATAAGCACAACCTTATACAGGTCTCTAGTCGCAAGACTATCGAGACAGGGCATCGATACTCCGGAGTAGACTAGCGTATGCGCTTCTCATCCTATTGTGGGAGATGGTCTGTCCCACAGCCATCAGTACGTCGTACTGGAGATAGTATACGGGTGCTCGTTGGGTTACGAGTACACTGGACAGGACTCGTCGGGAACAGACAGGTTCGTATTATACCTATCGTCAGTTATCAGTTCCCAGGTGACATGTGTACAGCTTAGTCCGCTGACTTGACACTGTCACTTCGCCTCGAGTGTGTTCCCACTGTACTTTGACTACTTCCCTACCACGGCTCAAAGGAGTCGTGCAAACAGGTGGTAGTTGGGTGCAGTCCCGAAGCACTTGGAGGCAGTGACGGTTAGACAGGATTCGTCTCTCCCGGTATTGGGGGTTGACATCGCGCTGTGTCTAGGAGAGCCATTACACGAGTAGTCCCTGGCCAGGGCAAGCGAGATATACTGGTAAGCTTCCAATGTTATCTCAGGGTGTTTTGGGCTTCACTCCGACACGACTTGTACCGCTATTAGGGGGCTGACGTTTACCGCCCCCTAGGCCCGCCATGCGATGTATCAGACGAACAGACCGGACTGTACGGAGATTGTCACATTCAGACTCAGTAGGAGTTCAGATGGGGTACACCTCGTCAGTCTTCTTATCGGCATCTACCTGGGGACCGTTACGCACAGCTAGTGCCGCTTGCGGTCTGTGGTTAAACCAACTGCCAGCGTAGTGTCGAGTCTTTAGAGTCCCACACAGAGGGCTATTCGCCTCTGGGCAAAACAGAGTAGAGGTCGCATGGTTTTGCAACAGGGTTCGTTCTCATCCGCGCACTTGTGCACGTTTGGAGTCCGGACTGATATTACTAGCCGGCTCTGTTTTGAGCCAGATACTAGTATATGTTTTGGGGTTAGTTTTATCTCATTGTGTTCATGTTCCTCGGAACAAGAATGCGGGTGTGTATGCACAGTTGTTTGAGGCGGAGGAAGAGGATTTTCATTAGGGTTTCGGAACGGGTGTGTATGCACAGTTGACAGTCGTCTTTTTCCAAACCCTAATGAATTTGTGATATATCAATTAATAATATTAATTAAATGAAATTATGTTATGGTTGGGTTTGTTGACTTGTTGACCAAGGTTGACTTGTTGACCATGGTTGAAAGTTTGACCATTATCATTACATATCAAAGATGCTCTTTGATTCTAGCAAAACCATTTAATGAATGTAATGATAATAGTCATTCCAAACCATCCATCAACTATTTCATTTTTATTATTATTGTTAATTTGATATTCTTTTCATTTTGGTTATGGTTGTAGAATGAGAAGGATATTATTCATTCTATCATAACTCTTCTCTCTCCTCTCTTCTTCTTCCTCCTCCTCTAGTTCAAGGAGCTTCCTTCTCATGTGTTGAGAATCCCTCTCCTTGAGATAAGAACACCCCAAAACTACTCTCTACTCACTCTAGGGTTAGAGGTTTAGCAAGCCAAAGATCCTAGTTCTCTCAAAGTTCGAGAAAGGAGCCCGAAGGTTGAACCCTTAGGTGGATCCATCTTTGACGGAAGAAGGCGATGAGGAAAGCACCATCCAAGCTCTACAAAGGTTTCAAGAAGAAGGAGTTCAAGTGAGGTATAACATCTTTTCCGAGTAGCTAACTCTCTTTAGCTTTGTAGCTAATTTAGTTTAGAAAAGATCCCGACTTTTGTTAGTCCATGTTGCCTAATGCGCTAAAAATTTGACTTTTATACCGTTTCCGCCTCCCCGCAAGAACCGGGGTTGGCAACGTGGACTTACATATACCTCACGTCAGATGGCAGTTCTCTGGTGACACTCGTACAGGTTAGTCTGTAGACCCGAGATCGTCATATAGTCTTGTGTGATTCCCACTGTGCTTTGATTTCCACCTTAGCACGTCCAAGAGGGCGTGCAAAACGGTGGCTTTTGGGTACAGTCCCGAATCACATGGAGGCAATGAGCGATAGGAGGGGATTCGTCTCTCCCGGTATAGGGAGTTGATGTTGCGCTGTGTTCGATTGGCTATAACCGGAAATCCCTGGCCAGGGTTGCTGAGATTTATACGTAAGTGTTACCTGTAGTATCTCGAACTGTTATAGACCTCATATCGACACGACTTATCGAGCTATTGGGGTCTGACGTTTACCACCCCTAGGCGAGATATGCGACATATCAGACGATCAGACCGGACTGTACGGTAAGTGTTACTGGTTGGATTCACAGGAGTATGAGCGGGCTTGCTCGTCGATCTTTTGATCGCTCAATACCCGGGTGGCCGTTACGTTTAGCAGACCGCTTGTGGCTTGTGGGTGTTTGATATGATCATCACCTGCTGCCGGCGTATTGACGAGTCTTTAGAGTCCTCACAGAGGTTTCCTGGCTCAAGCGAAACGAAATAGGAGCGCATATGAGATATGTGCGGGACCAAGAATAATGCGTGTATGTGATACCGTATTTCATTCTCGCGATTTGTAACATTGATCGGTTATATGCGATATATCCGGGTTATCGGATCAAGTGTTGATTCGATAAGTTGTTACTATTGATATTAGTCGGTTATATGCGATATGACCGGATCGCTAAATCAAGTGTTGATTCAATGATTTAATGTATAATTATATATATGATATATTACTTTACATTAACTAGTATTGGTTCATTTTAAATGGATTTTCTCACCTGAAGTTCATAAGTTGTATATGTGATATACTTTTGTGCACTTGTTTGTATCATGTTTGATGATACATGCTCACTTGGGTTTGTGTAAAGATTAAACCATGGTTGTGTAATGGTTAGGGTTTTCATATTATTTATTTATTCATTTATTTATTTATTTCTTTTTGGCAGAAGAAAAGAAAAATGGTGGCTTTCTTTGTTTGTTCTTGAATCTTCATGAAGCTTTGACCAAGTGACCATTTTGTCTTCATGCTTAACCCTAACCATTCCAATTAACCCTAGTTCATTCTCTACACTTGACCATGGTTGGATTATGATAAGTATTCATTTATTTTCTATTTTCAAATAACTTATCATAATATATTTCATCTTCTTCTTCTTCTTCTTCTTCTTCTTCTTCTTCAATAAGAAGAAGCTTGCTACCAACAATGGCAAGTTGAGCAAATGAGTGAGAAATCCAATTCTAAAGTGAACCCACCTCCTACTTCTTCATCCTCTACCTCTTGCCAAGTAGTATAGGGTGTTTTCTTCACAAGTTTCACGACTTGGTGAAGTGGGAGCTTGATCTTGTGATGCCTCGACGTAGATCATCTTCGGCATCGTAGTCGATGACCTAGCCCGCCCATTCTCCGATGAAGCCGATGCTAGAGTCCGGGATCCGATATGGACAGCGAGGGGACTTCATCACGAAACCTAGGAGGTGGAGAACCGGATCTACAAAGGTTGTAGCCTCTTTCCTTTTAGTTAAGTTGTTAACTAGTTGCTCGTTTCGCCTAAAATTCTAGTTAACGATCTAGTCTAGGGTTTCTCGGCACCGTAAAATTTTTAGTTGGCATGGTTGATGTCTTGTGAGACCTCATTAGTGTGCTTAGGAACCCTACAGTGGTATCAGAGCCAAGCTAGAGCCTTAGGCGAAGTCTAGACGACGTTTGAAACCCGATCGAACCGAAACCCTAATTCCCGAGATGCTCTCTGGACTTTTTTCAAAAACTGGGTTTTTTCCAGATTAACAATGCTTAAAAAATTCTGCAGGGAATTCTAAGAATTACGGTGCAAAATTTTTCCCATGATCTGTTAAAAGAGCGGCGGAACCGCGGCAGAATCATGGCTTCTGCGGCGGTTCCGCGGCCAAAAGATGACATCATCATCCCCTGTTTGCACAGTAACTCCTATTTTATTATGCTGGATTTTCTGGGAATTTTTAATATTTATTCAAGAGTTGAATTTTCTGGGGTTGTTTTGGGGATTCGATCGGATTATCAGATTTTGTCTATGTGGTTTCCGGATAATTTTTGAATATGTTAAAAAGTTCGACCGGATATAAATACCCAATTTTTCCCATGTCGGGAAATTTCCAAGTGTTGGATTTTTCCGTAGTTTAACGACGTTCTAAGTAGTGCAAGTAACTCGATGGTGTTGGAGATAGTGCCCTCATAGTCAATTATTGGATCGCAGGTACGTGATTGCAATGATTGCGGAGGACCTATCCCGGTAGCACAGTCTTACTCGAGATGATAGTATGCTATCTGGTTTGCCTTTATCAGTCGTGTACATGTTCAGGTGACTGATTGCATGTTACACTTTGATAGAGCCCTTAGGATCTTGCTTTACTACCAACAGTATGATGGCGATCATATACGTGAGAGTTGGGTAGTTTATATGCATATCCTTAATTGTGGTCCCTAGTCGTGGGAGTTTCGAGACAGGGCATCGATACTCCGGAGTAGACTAGTGTGTACAGTCGAGACCCCGACGAGGGGCGGTGGCCGGTCTCACAAGCCACTGGTGTCAGTTGGATCACCTAAGATGTATACAGGTGCTCATTGGGTTATGAGTACACCGGACAGGACTCGCCGGGAATCTGCTAGTTAGTACTATACCTATCGTCGGATAGCAGTTCCCTGGTGACATGTCTACAGGTTAGTTCATCGACCTGAGGTCGTCATTTGTCTCGTGTGAGTTCCCACTGTGCTTTGATTTCTACCCTACCACGGCTCAAAGAAGTCGTGCAAACAGGTAGCTTTTGGGTACAGTCCCGAGCCATATGGAGGCACGTGAGCGGATCGGCAGGGGATTCGTCTCTCCCGGTATTGGGGGCGAGGTCGTGCTGTGTCTAGGAGAGCCATTACACAAAGTCCATGGCCATGGCAGGAGATTTACTGGTAGGTACTCCAGTAGTATCTCAGGGTGTTATTGGGCTATACTCCGACACGACTTATACTGCTATTGGGGGTCTGACGTTACTAGCCCCCTAGGCGGATATGCGATACTCATTGACGAACGGACCAGACTGTATATACATTGTCACTGTTAGGTTCAGTAGGGTTTTCCGGATGAGTGCGCTCATCGGCATCCCTTGAGGTCAGTCCATGGGCACCCGTTACGCATTGCTAGTGCCGCTGACGGTTTGTGGTTAAACCCACTGCCAGGGTACTGACGAGTCATTAGAGTCCCCCACAGACAGTTTCCCAAGTTCGGGCGAAACGTTGTAGAGGCCGTATGGTTTTATGGCAGGGTTCGGAAAATGCACGTGCGTTTACGCACGTGTCGATTTTCGGACAGTTGATACTGGTCGGTTTTGGTTTAAGCCGGATCCGAGTATTATATTGAGTAGGTATAATATCTTTGTCTCAGTTGCATTTGTATTCGGTCGTAATACAAATGCGGGTATATTTATACAGTTTTGGGGTTATCCTGAAAGTCGTTTCAGGATCACTTTTGGAAGTTGCCAGTTTCCAGTTTTCTATCAGCCGTCTTTTAACATTTGGTTAAAGGCGGATTTATCTTTTCTTGAATGAGAGTGAGTCGTGCTTCTAGAAGCTTCTAGAAGGTTCTAGAATTTGTGACAAGGATTATGACACATGCTTTGTATTCAACCATTTCTTGTTTTCCTTAAGATCTTTATGCTAGATATTCTTATGTGTTCACATATGATATTTAGGCTTAAGGTTACCCTCTTTCTCCTACGGTCACCCCCCCTCTCTTTATAAGAGGCCGGCCCCCTCCTCTCTCTCTCAGGTTTTGTTGATTTCATTTTTGTAGAAAAAGATTATGATAGTTTGGGGTGTATGGAATTCACAGCTCATTTCATTCCATCACCCGATTTCCACGGCAACTTCATTAACCGATCGTCCACGGACTTGGACGAAGTGAGACAAAGTCATCTACTCATTCTCTACATCAATCTTGGTCGTCTCTTTTAGCAAACTTGACGATCGAGTTGCCTCGAGTCAGAGGCGGGAGCCCGTTTAAAGAATCGGTGATGTGGTGCCACCTCGACGAGAAGATCGGAGATCGACGAGATCGGAGCAGCCGCAACGGTGCGTGGGATGATGGTTGAAGAACGAAGGACTCGGATCGTTCGGTATAACCATTCTACACTCTTTACAGTTTGTTAGTTTAGCAATAATGGCAGATCCGGGTTAAAGTATACGATAGCGCCAGTTTAAAAGTTTTTGTTCCGCATTTGGCGTCTGTAGACTGCCGGGGCGCTAGCGTAGACTTACAGTGGTATCAGAGACTAACCATTTTGCTATACTAACCTGTGCTAACGCGTTTAAAACATCGATCCGACCGGAAATCGAAAACTACAAAATTCCTAGCTCGACAGTTCTGTTGATTTTAAATGGTCTAAAAAATTAATTCTACACATCTCAGAATACTGTGCAGGCTTTTCTAAGAACCACGGAAAAATTTGGGTACGTGACCCCACCAAACCGCCGCGGAAACGCGGTCAAACCCATGGTTTGACCGCGCTTCCGCGGCCACGTGGTGAGCTCGTGCTCCCAAATTTTTCCAGTGGCTTCTCTGTTGGATTTTGGGGTTTTTGGTAAATATCGTTTTGGCCCAGATTTTGTTACTGTTCACCAGTAAGCAGTGGGGCCCACTTTTTGATATTTGGTCTTTGGTCGATCGAAATTTAAACACGTTAGTTTACAGTGCTTACATTATATCTCCGACCGGGAATGTCATTTGATCGGTAAACCGCGTTTAATTGCTATAGTTCTTTTAGACGGGTTTGCGAACGTGACATTCGCGTTGATGTTCTGTGTTGTGCTGTGATGTTGCGGATTTGTCGTGGTGGATAGCAGTGTGCAATGGTAGTACAGTTTTGAGTTTATTTGTACATTTGATATTGCGGGGCGAGCGTCCAACATGTGGACAGCCGTCACTGCCTGTTGTATAATATTCTTTTGGGGCACGACCAGGTTGCGGTCGATGTACCTGTTGTACTATTTTTCATTACTGTACTAGGTTTTGCCCCACGACGGAGTGCACGGATAGCCGGGTTCGAGAGGGCAACGGGTCCGCATCTCATGGCTTTGAGAGGCAGAGGGGTTCCACTCTAGAATTGGCAGACTATTCGCCGCACTCGTAGGGGGTACAGGTTGACCCAAGGAGGGGTGCTCAATTTACCGGATTCCGTGAAGTGCCGGGTGTTCCATTCACTATGCTGTGGGGACTACCTCGCTTCAGGTTTTGGCGGGTAACTTGCCGCACCCGTAGGGGTCTAGGTTTCATTGCACAGGCTATCCACACGATAGGGGAACGTCGGGTTTCAGCAGCGGCTCTGTGAATCCCGGGGATCCCAGATATCTGTATTGTTCTGTGATGCTTATTACTTTTCTGTAATGTTGCATACTATCACGCCTGGAGCGATTATGTATATTGGTTTATATACTATTAGATGTTGTATATGTTTTACACCCGCGCTAGTCCAGTCCCCGCTCTGTCGTTAGTTAAGTAACCTAACGGGTTATGACGGGTCCCAGTGACGAATGCGGATGGCATATACGTACATTTTATTTTCGTTCTTTTCTGGTATGATTATTGATGGGACTGTGTTGATTCTGATCAACGCAAAGTTAAAACAAACCTGTTTTCAGTTGTTGGAACAATTTAAAAAGTGTTATTGCAAAGACGTTTTCTTTTGTTATGCATAGCGGTATTCAGTGGAATATCCTGCACCTCATTCGACGGGGCAAGGGCCGATATCCCTTCACCGGGACCGACCCCTTGGACAGAAGTTTGCGTCAGGGTAATAACTTCACTATAGTCGATTACATGTTGCTTTGCATAGCGGTATTCAGTGGAATATCCTGCACCTCATTCCACGAGGAAAGAGCCGAGATCCCTTTACCGGGAGTGACCTCTTTAGCAAAAGGTTTTCGCCACTATATTTTAAAAAGCTATCAGGTTCCTTCAGCGATATCAAGTTCACTACGCTAAAGGTTTTTCGCCAAAAACCAGCCGTAACCCTCCGTCACTTCTTTTGGGTATTCAGTAGTATTCAAGCTATGTATTTTGACCTAACGCCAAGGCATAGTGTTTGGTAGCTGATGGGTATTCAATTGTTGCATAGATAGATGAGATAGTTTGGGACAGCCGTTCTGCCATTTTGACCTAACGCCAAGGGCATGTGCGGGTGGGTTCAAATTAACAAGATAGTGATGGGTAGAACTTGGCATGTGACTTATGACATTTTGACCTAACGCCAAGGTTATAAGAGCATGGGGCAAAAACTATATCGGGAGTTTCTAAAGAAACTGAAACTTGCCAAGTATGCGCATACCTTCTGGAGTATGAGTAACGTGGATGCATTCCATCACGTTATCATGCGATGAGAGTTGGATCCTGATTCCCACTGATGAGTTGGTTTACTCTTCGGGTGATCCCGATTGATTCTTCTTTAGGTTTGGAGGAGAATTTGACAGGACAGTGGGAGGTTTCCGGATTAGATAAAGTGATGACCATTCTGATCTAGGTTAGAGTGCACGCAGAGTGTTTCTTTTCTCTCTCTCTCTTTGGCAGCGACCTTTGACCGACCCTAGACTATGACTCAGTGACCAGGTTGACCGAACCTTCTTAAAATACTGGCTTTTGGATTGTCTGAGTTGCATAAGTCATTGCCACTCCTTCTTTTCCCCTTTGAATTTCTCAGAACACCCGTATTACTACGGATATCCACTTCCATTGGATAGAGCCATCATATGGTTATATACGAACTCGAAGGGACTTCTTCGAGGATGGATCCAGGTTCAGGAGAAATAGAATTGGTTTATTCAGTTGTCTTTTATTATCACCTTCTCTCAGGTTGCGAGAGCTCCTTGGTTTAGGAGAGTACACCTATTACGCTTATTGGATAGTCTTATTCCAAACCATAGGCTGGTGCCGAAATGTAGGGAATAAAGAAAACCAATTAGCCTAAGTAGGGTGTGCAGAAGGTAATATGTAAAGACAAAATAAAGGGATTAGAAAGAGGGCAAAGTAAATTGCGACTGATATCATTCACGACCAAAACCGCGTACTTCATCGCCGCTCCTATTTCACCTTTAAAAGAATAAGGTATTATTCAGTTGTCTTTTATCGTCACCTTCTCTCGAGATGCGAGTACTCCTTAGTTTAGGAGGGTACACCTATTATGCTTACTGGATAGTCTTCTTCCAAACCATAGGCTGGTGCCGAACGGTAGGGAAGGAAGAAAACCATTTAGCCTAACGATGGTATACAGAAGGTAACGACTAAAGACAAATAAAGGGATTTGGAGAGATGGCAATAAAATATACGGTTGAAGTCATGAATTTTATTATAGAAGAGGCATTGCTATGAATACCAGGATACCCCTACGAAACAATTTCATGTTTCAGTGCATTGTTAAAGGAAAAACTGTTTTCCCGATTAGACACTTACTCCAAGGGTATGTATTTACCAGGTTTCATTCTCATATCTGTATGGTTTTACAGATGATGAGTGGGAGTAAGATATTGGGAATTAGGTGATTATCCTCATTATATCGGAATTCGTTGTAATTGGTGATATTTGAGGAAATCGCCAGGGTACAGTTTTCCACCTACAAAGCACAGGTTTTGAGTTGTTCAAATCAGAGGACTTATACAGAGTATTGTATGTTGTCCAGTGTCCATCAGGACAAAGGGGTAGGTCCTCGTACTATGTTCTGTTTACTTATAACCTATCTAGTATTTAGACAAGTGTTTCGTAGAAATACAAGGTCTAAGTTTTGAGAAGTTGTGGGTATAAGAATAAAGTGGAGAACCAGGTGTCACAAGTATCGGGATTCTTCAAAGAGATCGAAGATGTAGATTCTTGTGATTGGTATTCAGATGATAGTGATGGTTTTGAGAAACGTGTATCTCTTTCAGGTTACTCATAATTGGATGGATTCCTAAGTTGAGTGATGCTGATTAGCCTCTTTCCATTAAGTTGATATGCACTGGAGACAGCTGCATGGATTGAATCTTGGTTCCAATTAAATAAGTGTCAAAGTTTCTGTATTGGATATAGAATAGTTCGTACCTTAAAAGATGTTAAGGAACGGGGAGTTGGCCAGCTTATGCTTAAAACCAGACTCTGGATAACTCAGGGCACGTCTCTGTAATGGCTGTTTGTGGGTTGACCCTGGCTATGACGAGGGTTGATATTCTACCATTTGGAAGATCAATAGTGATATTGTTCTTGACTCGCCACAGTTTTAGTAAAAATGGATCTTTTTCAGAAAACAGTAGTGGGAGTATGGTAGAACTGGAAGTGATTCCAGAACCGCAAACGATTACGGAAAATTTAATAGAACCTATATATTCAATCAGGTATGACATTCCATTAGCCACTCCGCAGGTATGGTAGGTAACCTCAGGCGCCCGAGAGGTACTTCGGTAGCCTCAGAAACGGTGACAGGGAGGTTATTATCTACCAAGACTTGACACTACTGTTGTTCCAGGATATGAGACCCGGTAGGAGGGTTGTCGTAGTCAGTGGGAGCAGCGGAAGCATATTGGGCAAGTAGCTTATGTCTATTTATAGACTAGAGCAGTTATAGCGGAGATAGATCATCTAATTTTGATGTGACAGTCATGGGTTTGACTTCAATCAGAATAGGGGATGGATCAGTTATGAAGGTAGTAGGGTGTGATGTCATGGTATCTGGATGACATACACAGAGTAGGAAGTAAAATTCCTATACTACGATCGGTTGGACTGTGGTCGTCACACAGTTGTTTCTCCAGACAGGATATGGATATAATATTTGACATTCTGGTTTCTGGATCTATGGTTTTAGATCTGGATTTGGGTAGTTTCCCAATGTGGGTACTTTGATAGATATTCTAATGGTTTTTGGAATAGTTGACTCCTAGCATGGTGGTGTACCTGCAGGTGATGGAGTCACCCTCTCTAAAGGTGTCTTACAGACTAAATAGGAGAGGGATGTGCATGATTGGCAGATCACTTACTTAGGCAATTGAGTCAATCATGAGATGTCAAGTACCACACCAAATGTTGTTTTTGCACTAGATGTAATAAGTTTGTATTAATCCAATCCTGGAGAAACATAAGGAAGCAGTTTTAGAACATAAGTACATGTTCTACGGATTTGATGACGACAGCCCCCTTCGGGAGACGGTTATCATTCCAGGCTTCAAAGGTGACATGGATGACAGAGTGATTGTCAGAGTTATAGTTTTTCCCTCTGACGAAGAGGGACAGTATTATGGACAGGTGGTCCAAGAGGATACTGTGGGTGGCATGGTGCCCGATACTGATTAGGTTCAGTGATCGATTTAGTCTAAGAAGTTTGGATATGGAGTTCATTTATGAACTAAGGTCCCATCAGATATCCAGACATGTTCTAAGACAGGTATTACTCAATTCGGGAGATGGTTTTCTCTGCGAACTTGAGATTAAGAGAGATATAGAAAGATACTTCTAGGCGGATCCACTCACTGAGGCTATTTCTCGAACACAATAGTTTTACAAACGGGCTTTGTGAAACTGATTAGTAGAGGAGTTGGATGTTCGGTTTCACACGGGCTGTGAGTAGTCGACATCGCAATATTAGCCTTGAGTGCAAGTGGGAGATTGTTGGAGATAGTGCCCTCATAGTCAATTATTGGATCGCAGGTACGTGATTGCAATGATTGCGGATGACCTATCCCGGTAGCACAGTCTTACTCGAGATGATAGTATGCTATCTGGTTTGCCTTTATCAGTCGTGTACATGTTCAGGTGACTGATTGCATGTTACACTTTGATAGAGCCCTTAGGATCTTGCTTTACTACCAACAGTATGATGGCGATCATATACGTGAGAGTTGGGTAGTTTATATGCATATCCTTAATTGTGGTCCCTAGTCGTGGGAGTTTCGAGACAGGGCATCGATACTCCGGAGTAGACTAGTGTGTACAGTCGAGACCCCGACGAGGGGCGGTGGCCGGTCTCACAAGCCACTGGTGTCAGTTGGATCACCTAAGATGTATACAGGTGCTCATTGGGTTATGAGTACACCGGACAGGACTCGCCGGGAATCTGCTAGTTAGTACTATACCTATCGTCGGATAGCAGTTCCCTGGTGACATGTGTACAGGTTAGTTCATCGACCTGAGGTCGTCATTTGTCTCGTGTGAGTTCCCACTGTGCTTTGATTTCTACCCTACCACGGCTCAAAGAAGTCGTGCAAACAGGTAGCTTTTGGGTACAGTCCCGAGCCATATGGAGGCACGTGAGCGGATCGGCAGGGGATTCGTCTCTCCCGGTATTGGGGGCGAGGTCGTGCTGTGTCTAGGAGAGCCATTACACAAAGTCCATGGCCATGGCAGGAGATTTACTGGTAGGTACTCCAGTAGTATCTCAGGGAGTTATTGGGCTATACTCCGACACGACTTATACTGCTATTGGTGGTCTGACGTTACTAGCCCCCTAGGCGGATATGCGATACTCATTGACGAACGGACCGGACTGTATATACATTGTCACTGTTAGGCTCAGTAGGGTTTTCCGGATGAGTGCGCTCATCGGCATCCCTTGAGGTCAGTCCATGGGCAGCCGTTACGCATTGCTAGTGCCGCTGACGGTTTGTGGTTAAACCCACTGCCAGGGTACTGACGAGTCATTAGAGTCCCCCACAGACAGTTTCCCATGTTCGGGCGAAACGTTGTAGAGGCCGTATGGTTTTATGGCAGGGTTCGGAAAATGCACGTGCGTTTACGCACGTGTCGATTTTCGGACAGTTGATACTGGTCGGTTTTGGTTTAAGCCGGATCCGAGTATTATATTGAGTTGGTATAATATCTTTGTCTCAGTTGCATTTGTATTCGGTCGTAATACAAATGCGGGTATATTTATACAGTTTCGGGGTTATCCTGAAAGTCGTTTCAGGATCACTTTTGGAAGTTGCCTGTTTCCAGTTTTCTATCAGCCGTCTTTTAACATTTGGTTAAAGGCGGATTTATCTTTTCTTGGATGAGAGTGAGTCGTGCTTCTAGAAGCTTCTAGAAGGTTCTAGAATTTGTGACAAGGATTATGACACATGCTTTGTATTCAACCATTTCTTGTTTTCCCTAAGATCTTTATGCTAGATATTCTTATGTGTTCACATATGATATTTAGGCTTAAGGTTACCCTCTTTCTCCTACGGTCACCCCCCCTCTCTTTATAAGAGGCCGGCCCCCTCCTCTCTCTCTCAGGTTTTGTTGATTTCATTTTTGTAGAAAAAGATTATGATAGTTTGGGGTGTATGGAATTCACAGCTCATTTCATTCCATCACCCGATTTCCACGGCAACTTCATTAACCGATCGTCCACGGACTTGGACGAAGTGAGACAAAGTCATCTACTCATTCTCTACATCAATCTTGGTCGTCTCTTTTAGCAAACTTGACGATCGAGTTGCCTCGAGTCAGAGGCGGGAGCCCGTTTAAAGAATCGGTGATGTGGTGCCACCTCGACGAGAAGATCGGAGATCGACGAGATCGGAGCAGCCGCAACGGAGCGTGGGATGATGGTTGAAGAACGAAGGACTCGGATCGTTCGGTATAACCATTCTACACTCTTTACAGTTTGTTAGTTTAGCAATAATGGCAGATCCGGGTTAAAGTATACGATAGCGCCAGTTTAAAAGTTTTTGTTCCGCATTTGGCGTCTGTAGACTGCCGGGGCGCTAGCGTAGACTTACAGATGGACCCTCTAGAAGACAACAAACCTTAACTCGATTATGTGACCGTCTTGAACTGCCCTTTGAACCTTCGGGTTTGGGGCAGTACGGCGTGCCACATGTGAGGCGTTGGCTTGACCCTTCTACGGCTGGACCGTTGGTACTGTGGCACGAACTGAATGTTGTTAGACTTATTTCAAGTGTTGAGCTGTATCGGGATAACTTGGGTGTTCGATTGTTCGATCGGAAAGTTTAACATTTTCTATTTATCCGGAATGTGATACCATACTTGGAATTCACAAATAGTTATGAGATAACTGAATGAATGTTATAAACACAGCACTTTAGTCTCACTTGATCGGTTGCCACGGAATTTTGATGCGATCAAAAGTTCGTCGCAATCACGTAGCGTACGCAGATACTCGCCGGATAAACATAATAGACAGCTACACCCCATAGCCCCGACCAAGTGACTGTAGGAGAACCCCGTCACCGAAAGCATCCGTTCGGGTGCTCGCGGCAGCGGTGTTCCGCCTACGTGCACTTCGTCGACGGTATCGGGGGTGCGGCTGCCTACTAAAGTTTGCGACGAGCATTCGATCAGATTTTCAGGAATCTTGTTGAATTGCCCGACTTGATATTGAAAAGTGTTTTCGATAATGAGACTAAAATGCGGGGTTTATAATTGTTAGGCATGCGATGTCTAAGGAATTCATTTGGTCAGGCATATGATATCTGAGGAGGTTGCGGATTCCAACTGTTGTAGTTTTACACTTTCTTTTCTGTGACCGTAAGTGTAATATGTGATATCGCCGGTTTCGTTGCTATATGTCAACGACAATTGGGATACGCATGTTTACTTACGTTGATGACATGTGATGTTATGTGTTGCTGGATATGTTATATTGGATCGTCGTGTTTGAATAGCCGGGTTTTTTTTATGTGAGATGAGTGTTTTTCATTTTCATTCATGTAAAAACTTGTATGAAATATTCTTTTATTGGGGCACTTCCAGGTTGCGGAAGTTGTCACCGTTGTTGTATATTATTTACTTTTCCGCACTAGGATAGACCCAAGGAGGAGGGCACAAGTAACCGGGTTCTGGAGTCCAGTGGGAGACCAACTCAAGGAGTCGAGTCCGGGTCTCCTAACTCTAGAATTGGTAGGGTTGCTTGCCGCTCTTGTAGGGGTCTAGGGGTGTGGGTTTGGCTATTCATCACGACCGTGGAATCCGTGTTTTATACTGGCTCGTATTGAAAACACGGACGTCCTAGTATATCCAATATTTCATATGTTTCTTCTGCTGCGATATCTGTGATGTGATCATGTGATGTTCTGTGATAGATACAGTATATAGTATATATGATATATTATATAGGCGTTACTTATGTTTTACACCCGCTCTAGCCCTGCCCCGCTCTGTCGTTAGTTACCTAACCTAACGGTGCACGAGGGGACATCGAGGCGAATGCGGATGGCATAAGTGTACGTCGTATTTATCTGTGATGTTTAGGTAGCTTAAATGATGGGACTTCATTAATGTGATTAATGAAAGAAAAGAAACCTAAAGATGTTGTGGAATCGAATTTCAAAATAAAACAGGTAGCTGCAGTTCTTGCTTTGCACAGCGGTATATATGATATATCCTGCACCTCAATCGATAAGGAAAGGACCGAGATCCCTTCACCGGGAGTGACTCCTTTAGCGATAACTGGCAGATGCTACAACACTCGGTTTGTCTTTTGATTGCTTTTAAGAGTTCTGCTTTGCACAGTGATATATATGATATATCCAGCACCTCATTCGACGAGGAAAGGACCGACGATCCCTTCACCGGGAGTGACTCCTTTAGCAAAACTAGAAAAGCCTCAAAAACACTCCATTTTAAAATTCATTCGATCCTACAACGATATCAAGTTCATTACGCAATAGGTTTTCAGAAAAACCTGTCGTAGCCCTCCGTCATTTCAGATAAGTAGTAGTTAGTATTCGTGCTGCGTTTGTTGGCCTTTGTCAAGGCGTAGTGTGCGGTAGCTAACTGGTGCTTATCTGCTTATGCATATGATGCAGATTGGGTTAGGGTAGTCGTGCGACCTTGTTGGCCTTTGTCAAGGGTCGTGCGGGTGGGTTTAATTCAATTAGGAAATGACGGGTTGAACTTGACTAGCATCCTATGGTTTGTTGGCCTTTGTCAAGGTCATAGGAGGTTAGGGGCAAAATATTATCGGGAATTTCAAGTGTTGAAATTTGCAATGAGATTGCATACCTTCTATGAGATAGTTGGATCCCGATACCCGCTGCGAGTAATTGTTACTCCTGGGAGAGTTTTACACATTACAATTAGCCGATCAAGTAGGTGTCTATAAAGGTGTCAACGGGGTTACGCCTCTGGGAAAACAAGGTTTACATTAATTAGGTTCGTGCGAAAGCACGGGGCACCTCCCTCAAAGTACCGACACTGGCCTGGCTGAAAGATTGGCAAACTTGTGGTGTGTAATTAATCCCGGCTAGTATTTCCTTTTAGGGTTTGAAGGAAAATTTGATAAAAAGCGGTGGGAGCCATCCTGATTAGATAAAATAATAACCAATCTATTCTTGAAAGAGCGCACGCTGAGTGATTTCTTCTCTCTCTCTCCAGGTAGCGACCATATCACGCCTTAATCAAGATAATAATACGGAATATTGACCGAACCCGCTTGTTTTACTGAGCTGGGGTACGTTGGTCCCGCTCCAACTTATAATTGTTATAAGACAG
Organism: Agapanthus africanus; assembly: GCA_030015575.1. Lineage (NCBI taxonomy): Eukaryota > Viridiplantae > Streptophyta > Magnoliopsida > Asparagales > Amaryllidaceae > Agapanthus > Agapanthus africanus. The sequence continues at coordinate 260,799,115 of JASDDO010000008.1, forward strand.
AGCAGGAAATTGGGGAATACCAGATTTCCCGTGCCGCCCAAACGAAGAAAGTGCATATGATGCATCATCTTCGGGTGTGTTCGTTACACAGAACTGTTTCTCAATATCCTCTACGTCCTGGGTATATGATACCGGACCAGGATCCCAGATATGTAATCTGTTACATAGGGCTACAGATAGGTAGAGAACTGAGAACGGGTGATAAGTTTCATGAGGCAGAAAACGGGGCAAGTGTTGCAGCCAAGTCTGTTGGTCACTGTCACCCTGTATTACAAATACATTGATTCTGAACGAATGTTATTAGATACCGAACCTGATATACAAAATCATATCAGTCTCTTTATTAGTAAAGAAATGATAGAATTTTGTATTGTTGGATAATGTTTTGAACATTTCCTATATCAAAAGTTGATCGGTTCAGGCACGTTATCTAAAAGCATTGATGTTCTAAATCAAACTACAGTTCGATGTATACAGAACACACACAAGAGGAAGAGTTCAGAAATGAACGATTCCTTCTTGAGGTATTGTAGACTAGGTCATATCAATGCGACCCGACTAGCTAAAGTTACATATAGATGCATATTTAAATCAGTTTAAATTTACATCTTATGAAACTTGCCAGTCATGTCACAAAGATAAGATGACCATAGCTCCGTTTACTGGAAACAGAGAAAGAGTTAGTGAACTCTTGGGATGATACATGTTGATGTATGTAGGTCCCTGTCTACACAAGCCAGGACTGGTTCTTTATACTTCATTACGTTCTCTGATGATCTCTTTAGATTCAGACATATGTTCTTGTTGAAACACAAGTCCGAACCTTTTGAGATATTCACAGAATATAAGTTAGAAGTAGAGAACCAAAATACGGGTTTAAGTATTATGTCCTTTGATGAGATCAAGGAGGAGAATACTTGAGCACGGAATTCTTGGACTATTCTAAAGGAGAATGAGATTCTCTCTCAACACTACTCCTCCGTATACACCATTGCACGATGGTATATCGGGGCGGAGCAATCACACCCAATATGATAAGGTGTGCTCTATGATGAGTACTACTGAGTTACCTATTTCCTTTTGGGAGTGATGCGCTTGAGAAGCTGCATACCTATTGAATAAGGTTCGAATCAAATCAGATGCCTACCACTTCATATGTGATATGGAAAGGGAAGAGCCCATATCTTAAGTTAGTTAAGATTTGGGGTTGTCCGGCCTATGTCTAAAAGCAAAATCCGGACAAAATCGAGGCAAGGTCAGTTCTGTAGAACTGGAAAGGTTCCAGATATACAAAACTGCAGCTGATGATTTGACAGAACCAAAGGATTCAATAGTCCCCGAAGAACCTCAGCCTCTCCGCCGATCTAGTAGGGTTCCTCACCCACCTGAGAGATACTTCGGTTTCTCTATGACAGTGGGAGCAAGGAATGAATCATGAGATGATGACCCAACTAGTTTCGAGCTGGCCATCAAGAGTGGGACTCTGTAAGAATGGCTGGATGCTTAGCGATCTGAGATGGAATCCTTATACACCAACAAAGTATGGACTTTGGTTGCTATATCTGAAGGGTTAAATCCCCATCAGGAGCTAGTATATCTTGAGAAGATTACTTGGTGTACATGGAAAGGTTGAGACTTTCAAAGCTAGACTTGTTAAAGGTTTGTATCATTGACCAGGTATGGATTATGTTGAAACCTTTTCTAAGGATCTATGCTTAAGTCCATCCAAATCCTACTTTCCATGGCTACATACCATGACTACGACATCTGGCGGTTGGGTGCCATGACTGCTTTTCTAAATGATGTTTTAGAAGAGTGCGTCTATAAGTACACAGCCAGAAGGCCTCGTAGACAGTGGGAGCAGCGGAAACGCGTGCAGGATGTTTTATGTCATAAAGCAGGCATCGCGGAGTTGGAACGCCTGTTTTGATGTAGTAGTCAAAGAGTTTGACTTCATCAAAATGGTAGATGAACCTTGTATACACAAAAGGTAGTAGGGAGTATGGTGGTGATCCTCATAGAGTACGTGGATGACATACTCTTGATAAGAAAGCAGTTTCCTATGCTACGCTTGGTCAATCTCCGCTTATCACAATGATTCTCCATAAAAGATCAAAGTGATACCTACTAAATCCTGGATTTTGGATCTATGAGATAGATCTAATTGGATATTAGGACACTCACTAGCTGTAGTGAGATGGTATCAATTGATCCTGAGGAGAATCACTGGAAGGGTTCCAGGGTGATAAAGACGACTGAATGTCAGTCATAGGCATTGTCATTATCCTTAGTAAAGGGACGGTATGTTGAAAGAGTTCCAAGCTAGATACCGTGACATACTAGACGATAAAGGCTGGATACATCGCTACTTAAGATGCTACCAAAGAGGCAGTCTGGATGTATACATGTTCATGAGATGAACTTAGTTCCTCCCATTGTGTGACAATGGAGTTGTGGCTTATGCCAAGGAACGTCCGTCCCATCAGTGATCCAGACATATTCTAGGGCAGTATCACCTGATCATGGAGATGGTTGATCTCCAGGCTGATCGAGGTTAGGAGAGCAGACTCAGAGGACAACATGGCGGATCCACTCACAAAAGCCTATTCCCAGAGAGAGACTTTTATGGGATGGTTGAGTATGAGATACTGCAACCACTGCTACAGATGGCCCTAGTGCAAGTGGGAGATTGTTAGTTATATATATGCCCTAGAGGCCATTACTGTACATAGGATGTATATTGTAGTGGATGCTTGGACATATATAGGGAGGACTTTCTTGCTCGACATGATAGTATGCTATCTGGTTACTCTTTACCTTAACGTGTATACTGATTGTCTCTCTGCTACATGTTGGTAAAGCCCTTAGGATGTGTACTTGACTACCTGGACTATGATGCGGATCATACTAGTGGGGACATGGTAGTCCATAATTACATCCTTCAAGGTCCCTAGTCGTGGGTGTATCGAGACGGGGCATCGATGTACCAGAGTAGACTAGCATATACCTTCTCGACCCATACAGATGGGAGATGGATGATCCCATATCCATTGGTGTTTGACATCAGAGATGATATACGGGTGCTCAGTAGAGACTGGTTACACTGGACGGACTCGCCGAGAACTCCCATATGGTATTATACCTCACGTCAGATGGCAGTTCTCTGGTGACACTGGTACAGGTTAGTCTGTAGACCCGAGATCGTCATAGAGTCTTGTGTGATTCCCACTGTGCTTTGATTTCCACCTTACCACGTCCAAGAGGGCGTGCAAAACGGTGGCTTTTGGGTACAGTCCCGAATCACATGGAGGAAATGAGCGATAGGAGGGGATTCGTCTCTCCCGGTATAGGGAGTTGATGTTGCGCTGTGTTCGATTGGCTATAACCGGAAATCCCTGGCCAGGGTTGCTGAGATTTACAGGTAAGTGTTACCTGTAGTATCTCGAACTGTTATAGACCTCATATCGACACGACTTATCGAGCTATTGGGGTCTGACGTTTACCACCCCTAGGCGAGATATGCGACATATCAGACGATCAGACCGGACTGTACGGTAAATGTTACTGGTTGGATTCACAGGAGTATGAGCGGGCTTGCTCGTCGATCTTTTGATCGCTCAATACCCGGATGGCCGTTATGTTTAGCAGACCGCTTGCGGCTTGTGGGTGTTTGATATGATCATCACCTGCTGCCGGCGTATTGACGAGTCTTTAGAGTCCTACACAGAGGTTTCCTGGCTCAAGAGAAACTAAATAGGAGCGCATATGAGATATGTGCGGGACCGAGAATAATGCGTGTATGTGATACCGTATTTCATTCTCGCGATTTGTAACATTGATCGGTTATATGCGATATAGCCGGGTTATCGGATCAAGCGTTGATTCGATAAGTTGTTACTATTGATATTAGTCGGTTATATGCGATATGACCGGATCGTTAAATCAAGTGTTGATTTAATGATTTAATGTATAATTATATATATGATATATTACTTTACATTAACTAGTATTGGTTCATTTTAAATGGATTTTCTCACTTGAAGTTCACAAGTTGTATATGTGATATACTTTTGTGCACTTGTTTGTATCATGTTTGATGATATATGCTCACTTGGGTTTGTGTAAAGATTAAACCATGGTTGTGTAATGGTTAGGGTTTTCATATTATTTATTTATTCATTTATTTATTTATTTATTTTTGGCAAAAGAAAAGAAAAATGGTGGCTTTCTTTGTTTGTTCTTGAAGCTTCAAGAAGCTTTTGACCAAGTGACCATTTTGTCTTCATGCTTAACCCTAACCATTCCAATTAACCCTAGTTCATTCTCTACACTTGACCATGATTGGATTATGTTAAGTATTCATTTATTTTCTATTTTCAAATTACTTATCATAATATATTCCATCTTCTTCTTCTTCTTCTTCAACAAGAAGAAGCTTGCTACCAACAATGGCAAGTTGAGCAAATGAGTGAGAAATCCAATTCTAAAGTGAACCCACCTCCTATTTCTTCATCCTCTACCTCTTGCCAAGTAGTATAGGGTGTTTTCTTCACAAGTTTCATGACTTGGTGAAGTGGGAGCTTGAACTTGTGATGCCTCGACGTAGATCATCTTCGGCATCGTAGTCGATGACCTAGCCCGCCCATTCTCCGATGAAGCCGATGCTAGAGTCCGGGATCCGATATGGACAGCGAGGGGACTTCATCACGGAGCCTAGGAGGTGGAGAACCGGATCTACAAAGGTTATAGCCTCTTTCTTTTTAGTTAAGTTGTTAACTAGTTGCTCATTTCGCCTAAAATTCTAGTTAACGATTTAGTCTAGGGTTTCTCGGCACCGTAAAATTTTTAGTTGGCATGGTTGATGCCTTGTGAGACCTCATTAGTGTGCCTAGGAACCCTACACAGTCTTGGTTGGAGCCTTGTTCAAGAGATATGCAGCTGCTTCTAGTGCATAATCCCGGAAAGATCGCGGTAACTCAGCCTTACTCATCATGGAACGAACCATATCCAATAGGGTCCGATTCCGCCTTTCCGATACGCCGTTGTGTTGTGGTGTGTATGGAGGAGTAAGTTGAGAGAGAATTCCATTCTTTTTTAAGTAGCCCAGAAACTCGGCACTCAAGTATTCTCCACCTCGATCCGATCTTAGAATCTTGATACTTTTGCCGGTTTGTTTTTCAACTTCATTCTTGTATTCATGAAATTTCCCAAAGGCCTCGGATTTGTGCTTCATTAAGAAGACATCTCCATACCTAGAGAAATCATCTGTGAAAGTATTGAAGTAGGAATAACCACTTCGCGCAAGTGTAGACATTGGACCACACACATCACTGTGTATGAGTCCCAAGAGCTTGCTCGCTCTTTCTCCGTGTCCAGTGAACGGAGTCTTTGTCATCTTTCCCATGAGACAAGATTCACAAGTGGCATACGACTGATACTCGAACGGATTCAAGTACCCTTCATTATGTAACTTAGTTAATCGTGTTTCATTAATGTGACCCAGTCTACAATGCCATAAGAAAGCCCGATTTGTTTCTGGAGACTTTCTTTTAAGTGTGTTCTGGACACTGAAAATCTGAGCTTGATTTAACACGTATATTCCGTTCTGTAATATACCAGACCCAATCAGAACTTGATTTAGGTGGATGTGTACTACATCGTTTACAAAAGTAAATTCATATCCTTCCTTAGAAAGTAAGGATACAGATATGATATTACAAGTCGCATCTGGTATATACAAACAGTTACGCAAAATCAATATCTTCCCAGTTGTCAGTCCAAGATGATATTCCCCTACGGATTCAGCATCCATGCTCATTCCGTTAGCAACCCTGAGAGTCATATCACATTTCCTGATAACCCTACGGTTTCTCATAGCCTGTAACGAATTACAGATATGAGATCCTGATCCGGTAACCAATACCCAGGAAGTAGGGTTAACTGACATACAGTTCTCAATCACAAACACACTCGAAGCCGAAGCCACAACATGCTTCGAATTCTGGCTACTGGCTTTGCAAGCCCTACAATCCTTCTGCCAATTTTCATTCCCGTTACAATAGGAACGGCCCTCTTTAACCATATCCAGTCCTGAAACTTTTGCCCTTCGTTTTCCTTCTTCTTCTTCCCTGGTTTCCTTCAGGGTAAAAGCAGAGGGCAGGGACTGTAGAATTAAGTCATTACTTGACCCATTCTCCAACATGGTCTCCAGGTCCGTGAGCTCAAAATAGCAGGTCTCTGTAAGGACGTTGTCACCTATAGATGACCCGACAGCCAACCTCGCTTGAAGCAATTCGTTCGAGGTCTCATATCTTGCGATACGAGATTGCTCTCCATATAAAACTTTGTTATGAAGGAAGATAGAAACTGAGTCCATCTTCTCGTGCTGCCTCTGGTTTGCACCTTCAACTGAGGCTAACACGAGCCACTTGGCTTTCGCACAATCCTTTTCCGATGTCCTGCGGATGTAAACATCCGTGACAGGGGAATCTGGACCTGAGACGGCTGGGGTTTGATTAGTTAAGAGGTGTCCCAGCTTGTCATGGGCAATGGACATCTGGACAGACCTTTGCCAGTCATAACAGTCAGGTTCAGTCATCTTATTATCTAGATGTAACCTAGGTGTGGTCACAGGGTCGCTGCAATTAAGAGAGAGAGAAGAAAACACTCAGCATGATGCTCTTGCAAGTTTAGAGTGGTTTTTAGTTTGTCTAAACAGGATGGCTCCCACTGTTTCTCGAATCCCTCCTCAAACCAAAAAGGAAGAATTAGTCAGGATCAATCTCACCGTACAATTCTTGCTTAACCGTTCAGCCAGGCTGGTGTCGGTACTTCGAGGGAGGTTTTCCAACGCTTTCGCGAAGTTCCTTAATTTAAGAACCTCTTTTCCCTGGGGGCGTAGCCCCGCTAACACCTTTCTAGACACCTACTAGGTTTATAGCATTGATCGTTAAGTGAGAAATTTCCCGAGGAGTAGCATATACTCACAGTAGGATCGGGATCCAAATATCATTGCGTGACAAAACTGAAGGAATCCTACCAGAATCATCACACTCCAAATGGTATGCAGTGCTAGCAAGTTTCAGTTCTTTTGAAACTCCCGATGTGGATTTTTGCCCCATGCTCTTATGACCTTGACGAAGGTCAACAAATCATAAGTCACATGTCAAGTTCTACCCGTCATTATCCAGGTTAATTTGAACCCACCCGTATATACCCTTGACGAAGGTCAACAAGGTAATACGACTGTCCCAAACCAACGCATCCATCTATGCTACATATGAACACCCAACAGCTACCAATCACTATGCCTTGACGAAGGTCAACAAACATAGCTTGAATACTATTGAATATTCATACGAAACGACGGAGGGCTACGAATGGTTTTGGCGAAACCTTGAACGTAGTGAACTTGATATAATCGAAGGAACGAAATAGCTTTTAAAAGGAGTGGCTCAAGCTCCGCATTTAAAAGTTAGTTTTGAAAAGAACTGAGTGGTTTTTCGAAAGTGTTCCAACAATTTATACTTGGTTTATTTTCTTGCATTAGTTCTTTTAATGCGTGTTTTACTTGCATTAGTTCTTTTAATGCGTGTTATACTTGCATTAGTTCTTTTAATGCGTCCCATCATTTAAACCTACCATTGCAGAAAACAACCAAAATATGACGTACGCTTATGCCATTCGCATTCGCCACGGGGCCCCGTCATTAACCGTTAGGTTACTTAACTAACGACAGAGCGGGGGCTGGGCTAGCGCGGCTGTAAAACATAAGCAACGCCTAAATAATATCATATATAGATATATTGTAATGATAGACATTTCATATCACAGATGAACACATTGGATATACTAGGAAACTGCAATTCGTACGAGCCTGTAACGAAAAGCAGATTACACGGTCGCGGTGAATAGCCAATACCCCACCCAAGACCCCTACAGGTGCGGCAAACTACCCGCCAAGTACCCGAAGCGAAGCAACCTCCCTCAACCCCGTGAGTAGGCCACTCGGCACTTCGGCATACCCGGTAGTTTGTGCACCCCTTCCATGGGTCTATCCTAGGAGCAAAAACAGTAAAAAGAAATTATACAATGACGGCTACAACCCCGACCGGGTTGTGCGGCCATACAAATAATTATTACATCAATTTACAAATTTACATGAATTGAAAGAAAAGAAAACTCTCGCCTCACAACCCCCGGCTATTCACCCGCGACGATCCAATGAATTCATATACACATTCCAATGATATTACAGATCACAGATTTGTATAACCCCCACTAATCGACATATAGCGATTAGTAGACGTTCAATAGAAATATCACATCACAGAAAAACCCGTCAGCTTAAGTCTTTTAGAAGTTCGATCAAAAATACGGATTTATAGGCCCCAAATACAAAATTTTCGTTCTCAAAAATCTGGGCAGAAAATACATATTCCAAAATTCCCAAAATACCCCACTTAACAAACTGCAATCAACATTTCCCACTGCCGAGTCAACTCGGCCGTGTTTCCGCGGCGGGAGCACGCTCCCGCCGCGTTTCCGCGGCGCTTTGATCGGTTCAGTGGACGAAATTTTGGCAGTTTGTTATAAAAACCCTGAGCCGAATTTTAAGCTATGATTTATCAATTTTGGAACACAGGAAAAATTCGACAGCAAGCATGATATCGGGGTTCATTTCGGGACTTTTTCTTTGATCGATCTTCTAGCTACTTTGCTAACATGTTAGATAGAGTTTAACTAGGCTCTGATACCACTGTAAGTCCATGCTACCTCTCCCGGTACTTTCAGGCATGCGGAATTTGGTGAAAAACAATTTTTCTAGAGGTGGTAACATGGGCTCAAAACCGGATCTTTGTTAAACATCTAACTAACATCCTAACTAGGAGTTGTTAACTACTCGGTTAGGGGGTTATACCTTTCTTTCTTGAACTCCTTCGTCTTCATCTCTTGATGGTTGTCCGGATCGGCTTCACTCCGTCGTCTCCTTGCGCCGAAGATAGATCCACCTCGAAAGCTTCTACCTTTGGCTTCTTCTTCGGTCTTTGAAGAAACTAGTTCACTTGGTTTGCTAAACCTTGTGAACTAGAGTGAGTAGAGAAGAGTGTGTTGGGATTTTCTCTATGGTTCTTGGTTCTCAACACATGAGACAAGTGAACCATAGACTTGAGAGAGAGCAAGAGGAAGAGGGTAATAGCAAGAGGAAGAAGGTGATAGCAAGAGGAAGAGGGAGCTCAAAAAAAACAAGAGAGAGAGAGATAATGAAGGAATGAGCCTCTCTTTTGTCATACACCCTCTCATAATCCAAAAGCATCATGAGCCATAATGTTAATCAAGTATTATGTGATGGTTCATATCATGTCAAAGGCAATATCATTTCCATGCACTCATTTTGCAAACCACAACAAGCAAGCAAAAGTCTTTGCATGAAAATGACAACCATTGTCATCATGATGGTCAACTAGTCCAACCTAGTCAACCGGTCAATAAAGTCAACAAGTCAACAAAGTCAACCCTCAACAACCATGTCACTATAATACTTAATTAATATTATTGTTAATTACATATCATATTCTCATTAGGGTTGAGCAAAAAGTCAACAGTCAACAGTCAACAACCCTAATGAGAATCCTCTGCCTCTGTCTCTCTGTCAACTGTGCATACACACCCGCATCCGCGTTCCGAGGAACACGAATACATACTGGATAAAACCAATCCCAAAACGTACACTAGGATCTGGCTTAAACCAAAGCCCGCTAGTGTTAACTGTCCGGACACTGTACGTGCACAAGTGAACGGATGTGACCGAACCCTGTCGCAAAACCATGCGACCTGTCGCAAAACCATGCGAACTCTACTCTTTTGCCTAAAGGCGAATACCTTTCTGTGTGGGACTCTAAAGACTCGACACTACGCTGGCGGTGGGTTTAACCACAGACCGCAAGCGGCACTAGCTGTGCGTAACGGTCCCCAGGCAGTTGCCGACAAGAAGACTGACGAGGTGAAACCCATCTGAACTCCTACTGAGCCTGAATGTGACAATCTGCGTACAGTCCGGTCTGTTCGTCTGATACATCGCATGGCGGGCCTAGGGGAGCGGTAAACGTCAGTCCCCTAATAGCGGTACAAGTCGTGTCGGAGTGAAGCCCAAAACACCCTGAGATAACACTGGAAGCCTACCAGTATATCTCGATTGCCCTGGCCAGGGACTACTCGTGTAATGGCTCTCCTAGACACAGCGCGATATCAACCCCCAATACCGGGAGAGACGAATCCTGTCTAACCGTCACTGTCTCCAAGTGCTTCGAGACTGCACCCAACTACCACCTGTTTGCACGACTCCTTTGAGCCGTGGTAGGGTAGTAATCAAAGTACAGTGGGAACACACTCGAGGCGAAGTGACAGTGTCAAGTCAGCGGACTAAGCTGTACTCATGTCACCTGGGAACTGATAACTGACGATAGGTATAATACCAACCGGTCAGTTCCCGACGAGTCCTATCCAGTGCACTCGTAACCTAACGAGCACCCGTATACTATCTCCAGTACGACGTACTGATGGCTGTGGGACAAACCATCTCCCACACTGGGATGAGAAGCGCATACGCTAGTCTACTCCGGAGTATCGATGCCCTGTCTCGATAGTCCTGCGACTAGGGACCTGTATAAGGATGTGCTTATAGATTACCCAGCCCCCACTAGTGTGACTGCCATCACAACGCTGGTAATCAAGCAAAGATCCTAAGGGCTCCACTAATGTGTATAGGTGATATACAAAAATAAACACATGTACACATTGAAGTAGAAACAAACCAAGTAGCATACTACTATTTTGAGCAAGATTGTTTATACAAGGTGAATATCCCAAGCTTCCATTAAGTAATATACAAACTAGTTTGATACAGTAATGACCTCTAGGGCATATACACTAACACAAACACATTTGTACACTTTTACATGACTCGTCTAAAATAAGAACGAAAATACATACGATCTCTCCGCATGACAAGCGGGAACACTGTTTCACTTAAGTTTGGGGAGAACCATTTTGTTAGTATATATTTTGTTTGCTTTTTTCTTGTATTAAAAAAACTACAAATTTTGACCACTCAACAATTTTGACCGTCTTTGTGTGGCATGACAGTGAAGGCACTGTCAAGTTTATGTTTGGGGGTGTGCTCCGTATGCTTTCAATCTTTGCATTCATGTGTATATTTTGCATTTGCTTACTTATTTGATAACCCATAAAACTGAAATTTTTTCCAAAACATAAAAACTTTGTCGTCAAGTTAGGTTGTAGGGTAACATAGATTTTATTCCGAAAATTTTGCTAGATAGGTAAGAAATAACTAAATCGTAGGCTTAGGAATTGAAAACCCTAAAAATAACCCTCTTTGAGTTTAACCGTAGTAAATATACGTCCTTGCAGATTTTTTAGAAGTAAGTAATCTTGAGTTCAGTTTTTGAGTTAAGTTGAGAAGAAGAAAAAGTATTGAAAGCTTAATTGAAGGATAAGTCTGAAAAATAGTTTCTATTCTTGAGTCCAAATTCAGAAAGTATATAACCTACTAACATCACTTACACGTACCTTGAAACTTGGGATTAGAGGATACCTAAAAATACACTTACGTGAAAGCCTAGTTTGAAAGAAAAACGGTATTTGTAGCCGACCACCATAAGAGCGCTACTGAAAAAAATATATCCAGTCATAAAATTAAAAAAAAGAAAAAAATTTATATCGCAAGACCTGGAAACTGCTATTTAAGCCTTAATAAGCTCACACATTCGGTAATCGGCTGATTAGGGCCTCAAGAAGCAGTAGTAGTCGCATGAAAGGTTTGTGAGCGAATCCGTCCATCATTAATAAAAGGAAGTAGTGATAGGTATCAGGGCAAGGGTACTATAGCTTGAATTGAATTCTTCGGTGTATGGGTGAAATTTACACATACGTAGGGGTATACAATCGATGTTTGGAGGAGAGATGGGAGTAAAGAATAAGTATTATGTTTTCCGTAAAGATGATTAGAATTCTGGATTGGAGACTGCGTTTTAGAAGGAAAACTCAAGTGATACTGAGGTCTTTATAAACTGACAAAACGTATAGCATCTTTGGTTGAATGAATTGAAGGTGTGAAGAATAAAGGGTGGATATTTCTAAGTTAGGATGATAGAGTTTCTAACTTAGATGCTAAACCATAGGATTAGAGTCAAGGTTAACTAATGAAACTAGCTTAATAGAATTTTGTAAGTAGTGTCCACTGAAAACCCTCAGGAGACAACAGTCCTTCTAATAGGGATACCTAGAGCTTTAACGGCTTGTTGCACATGCTAAGTGCAACCGTGAATCCTATGAAAGTAAGCTTAGGACTTTTTGGAAATAAATTAGTTTTTGCTCGGGAGGAGCAAAAGTTAAGTTTGGGGTATTTGTTCACTTCAAAATATTACATTTAATACCGCTCATTCTTATGCACATTTGTATATGTTAGGAATATGTATGCCATAGAGGCCATTATTGTATGATATAGTGGATACTTGGACATATATATAGATGACTTTCTTGCTCGACATAATAGTATGCTATCCGGTTGCTCTTTATCTTAACATGTACGCTTGTATTATTATACTGTCTCTCTGATGCATGTTGATAAAGCCCTTAAGATGTTGACTTGACTACCAAGACTATGATTCAGATTATACTAGTGGGGCTTATGTAGTCCACTAGGACATCCTTTAACAGTTCGTAGTCGAGGGAGTATCAAGACAGGGCATCGATATTCCAGAGTAGACTAATGTGTACGTTTCTTATCCCTGTATGGGGCGATGGTTGATCCCATAACCATTGGTGTTTGACATCAAAGATTGTACAAAGGTTCTCATTACAGAATGGGTACACCGAACAAGACCCGTCGAGAACTCATAGATGGTACCATACCTATCGTCAGACAGCAGTTCTCTGGTGACACTTATACAGGTTAGTCTGTAGACCCGAGATCATCATAGTGTCTTGTGTAGTTCCCGCTGTGCTTTGATTTCCTCCCTACCATGGCTCGATGGAGTCGTCCAAACTGGTGGATTTTGGATACAGTCCCGAGTCACATGGAGGCAGTGAGCGATAGGAGGGGTTTCGTCTCTCCCGGTATTAGGAGTTGATGTTGCGCTATGATCGATTGGCTATAACAGCAAGTCCTTGGCCAGGGCTGATGAGATTTACTGGTAAGTGTTATCAGTAGTTTCTCAAAAGGTTATAGGCCACACATCGACATGACTTATCAAGTTACTGGGGTCTCATGGTTCCACCCCTAGACTCGATATGCGACATATCTGATGAAGAGACCGGACTGTACGGTAAGTGTTGCTAATAGGCTTTACGAGAGTTTGAACAAGCTTGCTTGTTGATCTTCTATTCGTTCAATACCGGGGTAGCCGTTACGTCCAGCTAGTACAGCTGATGGCTTGTAGGTATCTGATGTGATCATTACCTACTGCTGGCGTATTGATGATTCTTTAGAGTCCCACATAAAAGTTTCCTAGCTCAAGCAAAACGAAGTAGGGCACATAAGGTAATATGCGCGGGAGCTTGATTAAATACGAGCATGTGATACCGTATTCTAATATGGCGATATTTGATATCGGTTAGGTTATATGTGATATAACCGGATTATTGAATCAAGTGTTGATTCAATGATTTGTTATATGTATATATATATTTGATATGGGCCGGTTATATATGATATGACCGGATTATTAAATCAAGTGTTGATTTGATATTGTATATTGAATATTAGTCGGTTATATGTGATATAACCGGATTATTGAATCAAGTGTTGATTTGATAATTTGATATACATATACATATATATATATAAATGATATTAGTCGGTTATATATGATATAACCGGATTATTGAATCAAGTGTTGATTTAATAATTTGATATATATTTACATTTGATATATTTATATATTAACTAATATTTATGCTCACTAAAGATTTCTTCTCTTTATATATAATTATATATATATATGATATATGTATTTATATATAAATAGATTATGTATCATGGTTTATGATACATAGAACATGGGTGTATGAGACACAAACCTAGAGCTAAAGATTATTGGGGATTTAATTTTTGAGTAAATTGAAAAAGGGTAGAAAATGAGTCATGGCTTAGATGCTTAGAGAAGCATTGAGAAGTCATGACTCATCTTCTTTTTTTTTGTTTTACTCTTGGATATTTATTCATATCAACTTTATCTCTAGCTCATGGTTCATTCTCTCATTCACAACACTCACACACCCAAGTTCATCTCCTTCTCTTGAGCTTTCTAGGGTTTTTCTTGAGTTGGAAAAAGAAAGAGAAAAAGAGTCACGCCCTGCTTCCCAAAATACGGAAAACGAGGGATGATTAGGCCAGCCATGCTCCTACGGTCAAGGAATAATCCCGCCGTAGTCATACTTCGGCTTCTAGCATTACATGGTAATCAGTAAACAAAGCACAGAAGTAAAGGAAATACATCACTAAATTATTACATCAACTTTCATTGTTCACAATTTACAATAAAACAAGAAAAAGAACTACTAACCAAGTTCGAACACAATGTCTCTTTAGGAAAAGCAGAAAAAGTAAATGAGGTACTCCCGACTAAATCTCCGCAAGCTCGAAGGGCAAGTCCGACTCCTGCGCTGATTCTTCCTCGAGGTCTGAGCATGCATACTCAGGTCGTCAGAGCGACGTAATAGCAATATAATAATAGTGACAAGTAACAAGCACAAAAGGTATTAACAGTGGAAGTAAAATGCAGGTAATCAATATGTCACTAACTGATGCAAAGTATTATCTGTGTCCCTATCAGTCTCTAAGTCATTTTTGAAATCGAGTTGTGGAAAGGAGGATCATGTTTAACGAGGGTCTCGTACATACCAGAGACTACGACCCGCTATTGCCCGGGATATAACCCTGTCGGCCGGACCGCTAGGCCCAACCTAATATATATAAGAGTCGTTGTTCGAATGATCATCCTCTAAATCACTGTCCTCGCTAAATACGATGCTCTTTCCACTTCGATTTTCCCTTTTTCCCCAGGTTTACACTATTGATGAGTATGGTCTAGTCGTGTACAAATATGCACCAATAACACTGTTTTTATCACTGTTCACTGTATTTTTCACTGTCACGAATGATTCACGTTTCCATTGGCGTACTTGACACTCTTAAACCAATAACATTCGCGCACGATAATGCATTGTACACTGAATAATAACGCACACTTTCATTAGGTGTATGGCAATCGGGTAAGATATGTGCGTTTATGCAGTTAACAAGTCATGTGTAATACGAACTATTATGCACCTTATGAACTTAGAAAAATTTCATTAAATCATACGTTCAAAATTCAGTGAAACGATACAAAGACGGTAACAAGTAAACTCAGTCGGAAGTTCAGAAAAATTCATTTCAGTGCAATCGGATTTCGGGTTTGTAATTTACAGCCGTTTCATTTTAAGTGTTCGCTGCAGGAAATTCAGTTTCTGAACTGAACGTCCATTTCGCGACACAATTTTCATCCTGTTAGGATCAAAATTTAGCGACTCTATAGTTGAACGAAATTTAGGTTTTTCAATAGGGTTTCTAACGCACCAGAAGAATTCTCAATCGCGTCTCTATGTCAGAAGTTATACACTATTCAACAATAGGGTATCAGTTCTGTTTCTGTTTGGGACTGCTATACGTCCTGTTCATTTAAATTACAGTTTAAATAGTAAACGACGGTAAAAAGGGGTGAAATCACTTTTGTTATTTATCTAACTGTTTCATCTTCACTATGGTGTAGGGTTCCGCAGTATAATATGTCCAAGCAGTAGAAGGTAAGCATTACGAGATGGAATTCAACAGCCAGAGCTGCTCTGGACCGCAGTCCAGAGCCGCTCTCCGAACCAGTTTCCAACGTCTTTTCTGTATAGAAACAATTTAAAAATTTTATGGGGTTCCAGGTCGTCGGGTCGGATTCGATTTGAACCCTCGAACACATCATTCCAATTTGCAAACAATTAATTATGATTTTTACAAGTTTCATACGCGGGAAATTTTCAGTTTTAATGGGTGTAATTGGGGATGATCGTTCAAGTCAGTAACGAATATATTTTCAAGTCAAATTTTAACACAATGTTCATTGCCACACGGGCCAGCTTATATGATTAATTTCCGTCAGTTTAATGGAAGGTTTTCATTCGGGTTTCACATCAAACACTTGCGTCATACGATTTTACACGAATCATATGCACGGGATTAATAGGATTTTGAATTGTAACAAAATACTCTAGGATGTAGCAAGTAGGGTACTTTCCTAGAGATGACGATGGCACGGTAGCGGTCTATGAACGATGGCAAGGGATCAACGCACGCGCGGCTACGGTACGAACGCGACAGCGAATGCTTGTGTTCGGCTACACTCGACGGCGGCTCGTGACCACTGGAGGCGGAGTGGGGTGCTGTGGATCTCCTGGGAGTGTGCTGGGGTCGGCGGTGGTCGGCGGAGGTAGCTCCGGCGATGGGTGCAGCGGTGGCAAGTTCGGGTGCTTAGAGCTTGGTGTGGGGTTTGTTGAAAGATGGAGTGAGGTAGTGGAGGGGCTCGGGTTTTGGAAGAGGTGATGCTGAGGATGCAGAGGGGTCGACGAGGTGACTGAGGTGGTCGTCGTCGTCGTCGAGGTTCAGCGGGGGCAGGGGATGAAGCTGGGAGATTTTTTGGAGAGAGGAGAGGAGGAGGGAGAACGAGAGTGAGGAGGAGAGAGAGTTAGAGAGGGGCGCGCAAGTTCTTGGACGGGGTCGTGGTCGCAAAGACGGGGCGTCGGCGAAGCGACGTGGGCACGTAAGGAAGCGGGGACGTGGGCTCGCGGTGAAAGAATGGAGCGGGAAAGTTGAAACGAAGTGGGGAAGAGGATGGAGTCGGGTCGGGTCAGGTTGGCGTAGGTATGGGTTTGGGCGCGGGCTTAGGCCGGCTTGGGGAATTATTTGTTTAATTCATTTTGCAAAGGAAAAGAAATCGAAATGGGCAGGGCTTGGTGGTTTTTATTTATATATTTTGTTTTCTTGTTTTTTATTCTGTTGGGCTGGGGATTTGTATATATATTTTGTTTTTATTTTGTTTCGGGCTCTGATTTTAATTGTGGATTTATGTATATTGAGTTTTTATTTTGTTTTGGAAAATCTAAATATTAAAACCTAAGCAACTAATTTTCACACAAAATAATACGAAAAAAATAGGATAGCATTCGGGGGACTAGCAAAATATAGAAAGATTTTATTGATGGAAACGGGAATTTACAACATACCCCCTTACAAAAATTTCGTCCTCGAAATTCAAAAAGAGACAACGAAACAACAGTACTAAACAAAGAGATGTGGAAAACGGGCACGGATATCTTCCTCACGCTCCCAGGTAGATTCTCCCGGGGAACGACCGCCCCAAGACATTCGGACTAACAGAATGACCTTATTCTTCAGCACTTTCTCCCTGCAGTCGAGGATGGTGGTGGGATGCTCCTCGTAAGATAGATCGGTACCCAAAAATAATTCCGAATAGTCGAGAACATGGCTCTCATCCCAAACATAACGCCGCAACTGAGATACGTGGAAGGTATTGTGCACACCAGCTAGCGATGGAGGCAAGGCAAGTTGTCACGACCCGAAATAGCACGTGACTGGCCCTTGAATCATATGAAGTCTATAGGACCTCATCTAATCCAAGTAAGCCAAAAACCCAGAAATCTAAAACCATTTTAAGGAGTAATTAAAGAAAACTAATTTTTAAGAAGTAAGAAAACATGTTTAAAAGCAAGGTTTTTAAATAAGTAAGCCGAATATGTATTTTTAAAACCTCTAGTCTCTTCTGAAAATTTCGGCAGAGTTTCCTTTGTAAATACTGGCCCCAAACGGGGTACAACAAGAATAATATATGCACAATGATAAAAGGCATCCCCAAGCGGAAGTTAGCTCTTCGTCAATCGACGGTCACAACCACGCAAGAAGTATAATATACAACGCCGAAGGGCGAGGATCAAAACTCAAAAAGGAAACTCAAAATCAGCACGAAAACCATAATACTACAACGCGCGACTCTAAGGTCAAAATAATACACAACTGGTTTTCTAAGTCTGAAATAATATACAAGTTTGGTTGATGGAATTTCTAGATACAACTCAATAATACATATACAATGGTGGTTCTGATGCAAAAGAAGCCACCTACCAAAGCAATCACCTAGAAAGGAAGCAATGTGCCAGAAAAGCTGCAATGATACCTGTACGGCAGAACCTGCAAGAAACTGTGGCACAACGGGGGTGAGTTGCCAACTCGTGAATAGAAAACATCACAGAGCAGAAATCGTATGTATGACTCAATCCTAGGTCAATATGATCAATATATATATAAAGCTCAAATGAATAAGTCTACAGCATGAAAAGGTGGCAATGTAACCTCTATACATGAGTGTAGTGCCAAGTGCTCATGGCAGTGCCTCAGGTAATAACATATCATCAATATGAGGTATGATCAATGTCGACTATATCATGAAGTCTATAGGTATGTTTGTGGATATCGTCCATTTGTCACCCAATGACAATAAACATCATGCATGTAAATATCATAAAGCATATGCATGGAAGTATGAGGGTGTAAATCAACATGTGTCGCTCGCGACATATCAAATCATGGAACCTGAGTGTCAAGCATCGACACTCGAAAACATCATGAAACCTGTGCCTAGCATCGGCACGTAAATCCTCATATATCGGGCTCCGTCAGTCCGGATCGGCCAATATCATCTATCGTCTCCGGTCGGTATCCTCCGGATATCCGCCGAGCCCAAAACTGTCACCGGTAGGTAGTAGTCCCTCTGCCACGCTCACCGTCTACCACACAGCGATCCGTTCTCGCCCCAGGGTACCATACTGTTAGTGTATATGCCCTAGAGGCCATTACTGTATCATACTAGTTTGTATATTACTTAATGGAAGCTTGGGATATTCACCTTGTATAAACAATCTTGCTCAATATAGTAGTATGCTACTTGGTTTGTTTCTACTTCAATGTGTACATGTGTTTATTTTAGTATATCACCTATACACATTAGTGGAGCCCTTAGGATCTTTGCTTGATTACCAGCGTTGTGATGGCAGTCACACTAGTGGGGGCTGGGTAATCTATAAGCACATCCTTATACAGGTCCCTAGTCCCAGGACTATCGAGACAGGGCATCGATACTCCGGAGTAGACTAGCGTATGCGCTTCTCATCCCAGTGTGGGAGATGGTCTGTCCCACAGCCATCAGTACGTCGTATTGGAGATAGTATACGGGTGCTCGTTAGGTTACGAGTACACTGGACAGGACTCATCGGGAACTGACCGGTTGGTATTATACCTATCGTCAGTTATCAGTTCCCAGGTGACATGAGTACAGCTTAGTCCGCTGACTTGACACTGTCACTTCGCCTCGAGTGTGTTCCCACTGTACTTTGATTACTACCCTACCACGGCTCAAAGGAGTCGTGCAAACAGGTAGTGGTTGGGTACAGTCCCGAAGCACTTGGAGGCAGTGACGGTTAGACAGGATTCGTCTCTCCCGGTATTGGGGGTTGACATCGCGCTATGTCTAAGAGAGCCATTACGCGAGTAGTCCCTGGCCAGGGCAATCGAGATATACTGGTAGGCTTCCAGTGTTATCTCAGGGTGTTTTGGGCTTCACTCCGACACGACTTGTACCACTATTAGGGGACTGACGTTTACCGCCCCCCTAGGCCCGCCATGCGATGTATCAGACGAACAGACCAGACTGTACGGAGAATGTCACATTCAAGCTCAGTAGGAGTTCAGATGGGTTTCACCTCGTCAGTCTTCTTGTCGGCATCTACCTGGGGACCGTTACGCACAGCTAGTGCCGCTTGCGGTCTGTGGTTAAACCCACTGCCAGCGTAGTGTCGAGTCTTTAGAGTCCCACACAGAAAGATATTCTCCTTTAGGCAAAAGAGTTGAGGTCGCATGGTTTTGCGGCAGGTCGCTTGGTTTTGCGACAGGGTTCGGTCACATCCATGCACTTATGCACGTACAGTGTCCGGACAGTTTACACTAGCGGGCTTTGGTTTAAGCCAGATCCTAGTGTACGTATTGGGATTGGATTTATCCAGTATGTATTCGTGTTCCTCGGAACACTGATGCGGGTGTGTATGCACAGTTGACGGAGAGGCAGAGGCAGAGGATTCTCATTAGGGTTGTTGACCGTTGACCGTTGACTTTTTGCTCAACCCTAATGAGAATATGATATATGATTAACAATAATTTTAATTAAGTATTGTGGTGACATGGTTGTTGAGGGGTTGACTTTGTTGACTTTGTTGACCGGTTGACTAGGTTGGACTAGTTGACCATCATGATGATAATGGCCATCATTTCATGGCAAAGACTTTTACTTGCTTATTTCTCTTGTGAGAAATGAGTGCATGAAATGATATGGCTATTATAGCTTAAACCATTTTACACAATACTTGATTACTATTTTGTGATGATGGTTATGGATTATGAGAGCCAAGAGAGAAAAGTCTTCTATCATTCTATCATTCTCATACTCTCTCTTGTTCTTGAGCTCTCATCTCCTTCCTCTTGCTCTCCCTGTCTTAGTCTATGGTTCACTTGTCACATGTGTTGAGAACCAAGAACCATAGAGAAAATCCCAACACACTCTTCTTTACTCACTCTAGGTTTGGCAAACCAAGTGAACTAGTTTCTTCAAAGACCGAAGAAGAAGCCAAAGGTAGAAGCTTTCGAGGTGGATCTATCTTCGGCGCAAGGTGACGACGAAGTGAAGCCGATCCGGACAACCATCGAGGCTTGAGTCCGGTTTTGAGTCCACCTCGAAAGGTATAACCCCCTAACCGAGTAGTTAACAACTCCTAGTTAGGTTGTTAGTTAGATATTTAACAAAGATCCGGTTTTGAGTCCATGCTACCACCTCTAGAAAAATTATTTTTCACCAAATTTCGCATGCCCGAAAGTACCGGGAGAGGTAGCATGGACTTACAGTGGTATCAGAGCCTAGTTAAACTCTATCTAACATGTTAGCAAAGTAGCTAGAAGATCGATCAAAGAAAAGTCGCAAAACGAATCCAAAACTGTCAAGTTTCTGCCGAAATTTTTTCTGTTCAAAAAATGATAAATCTTATCTTAAAAATCGGCTCAGGCTTTTGTGTGAACACCCAAGAAATTTTGTCCCCTGAATCGTTTAATGTGCCGCAGAAACGCGGCGGGAGCATATTCCCGCCGCGGTTCCGCGGCCGAGTTAACTCGGTCGGGGAAAAATCTTCTTGCAGAGTGTTTATGGGGTTGTTTTGGGATTTTTGGAATATGTATTTTCTGCCCAGATTTTCCAGAACGAAAATTTTGTATTGGGGGCCTATAAATCCGTATTTTTGATTGAACTTCTACAAGACTTTAGCTGACGGGTTTTTCTGTGATGTGATATTTGTATTGAACGTCTGCTAAACGCTATATGTCGATTAGTGGGGGTTATACAAATCTGTGATCTGTAATGTCATTGGAATGTGTATATGAATTCATTGGATTGTCGCGGGTGAATAGTCGGGGGTTGTGAGACGAGAGTTTTCTTTTCTTTCAATTCATCTAAATTTGTAAATTGATGTAATAATTATTTGTATGGCCGCACAACCGGGTCGGGGTTGTAGCCGTCATTGTATAATTTCTTTTTACTGTTTTTGCTCCTAGGATAGACCCATAGAGGGGGTGCACAAACTACCGGGTATGCCGAAGTGCCGAGTGGCCTACTCACGGGGATGAGGGAGGTTGCTTCGCTTCGGGTACTTGGCGGGTAGTTTGCCGCACCCGTAAGGGTCTTGGGTGGGGTATTGGCTATTCACCGGGACCGTGTAATCTGCTTTTCGTTATAGGCTCGTACGAATTGCGGGTTCCTAGTATATCCAATGTGTTCATCTGTGATCTGAAATGTCTATCATTGCAATATATCTATATATGATATTATTTAGGCGTTGCTTATGTTTTACAGCCGCGCTAGCCCATCCCCCGCTCTGTCGTTAGTTAAGTAACCTAACGGGTAATGACGGGGCCCCATGGCGAATGCGAATGGCATAAGCGTACGTCATATTTTGGTTGTTTTCTGCAATGGTAGGATTAAATGATGGGACGCATTAAAAGAACTAATGCAAGAATATCACGCATTAAAAGAACTAATGCAAGAAAATAAACCATGTAAAAGTCGTTGGAACACTTTCGAAAAACCACTCGGTTCTTTTCAAAACAAACTTTTAAAATGCGGAGTTTGAGCCACTCCATTTAAAAGCTATCTCGTTCCATCGATTATATCAAGTTCTCTACGTTCACGGTTTCGCCAAAACCATTCGTAGCCCTCCGTCGTTTCACATGAATAGTCAATAGTATTCAAGCTATGTTTGTTGGCCAAAGTCAAGGCATAGTGATTGGTAGCTATTGGGTATTCATGTGCAGCATAGATAGATGCGTTGGTTTGGAACAGTCGTACTGCCTTGTTAGCCAAAGTCAAGGGTAGGTACGGGTGGATTCAAAATAACCTGGAGAACGACGGGTAGAACTTGACATGAGACTTATGATTTGTTGGCCAAAGTCAAGGTCATAAGAGCATGGGGCAAAAAATCCACATCGGGAGTTTCAAAAGAACTGAAACTTGCTAGTGTTGCATACTATTTGGAGTGTGATGATTCTGGTAGGATTCCTTCAGTTTCGTCACGCGATGATATTTGGATCCCGATCCTACTGTGAGTATATGCTACTCCTCGGGAAATTTCTCACTTAACGATCAATTCTATAAACCCAGTAGGTGTCTAGAAAGGTGTTAGTGGGGCTACGCCCCCAGGGAAAAGAGGTTCTTAAATTAAGGAACTTCGCGAAAGCGTTGGAAAACCTCCCTCGAAGTACCGACACCAGCCTGGCCGAACGGTTAAGCAAGTATTGTACGGTGAGATTGATCCTGACTAATTCTTCCTTTTTGGTTTGAGGAGGGATTCGAGAAACAGTGGGAGCCATCCTGTTTAGACAAACTAAAAACCACTCTAAACTTGCAAGAGCATCATACTGAGTGTTTCTTCCTCTCTCCCCTAATTGCAGCGACCAATCGACATGACTGGACTTAAGTTACTTCTAGATTAAAAACATACTGACAGGGCCAAACTACAAAGATTGGCTCAGGAATGTCAAAATGGCAATCACTTACGGCAAGCTGGGGTATCTTCTTACCACCAAAGCTCCCCCTGTCCCAAGTCCCACCTCCAGCGTCGCGGATGAGGAAATTCGTAAGACCTGGAGATTGATAGCGCGAAGGCCAAGTGTCTCGTACTTGCCTTGATGGACAACGAACATCAGAGGAGGCACGAGAATATGGACCTTGAATCCATATTTCTCCATACAAAAGAACTATATGGAGAGCAATCTCGTATCGCAAGATACGAAGTGTCGAAGAAGTTATTTTCGGCAAGGTTAGCCATCGGATCATCGGTAGCGGAATACGTGCTTAAGATGATTGGCTTCATTGAGGAGCTCGCGGAACTTGGAACCACGTTGGAGAATGAGCTCTATACTGACTTGATTCTCCAGTCCCTTCCTTCCACTTACGCCCAGTTTATACTGAACTTCAACTTACAAGAAAAAGAAGTTGAACTTTCAGAACTCCTCAACATGCTGAGGAGTGCAGAGGGCACCCTACAGAAAAGTAGGGAAACATCCACTTTGTTTGTAGGAGGATCTTCCTCTTCTAGGTCCAAGGCGAAAGCCAAGGGAAAGAAGAAGAAAGCCTTCGCCAAACCAAGGGGCGGTGTTAGTAAAGTGGATACGAAGGGAAAAGCAAAGGCAACAAAGAAAGCGGGGCAGCTTGTGGATAAAGAAGAATGCTTCTATTGTCATAAGAAGGGTCACTGGAAGAATGATTGCAGGGCTTGGAAAGCCAGGACACAGGAATTGAAGCAGGTTGCGGCTTCAGCTTCAGGTGTGTATGTTATTGAAAACTGTCTTTCAATAAACTCTACTTCCTGGATATTGGATACCGGATCAGGATCTCATATCTGTAATTCTTTGCAGGCGTTGAGAAACCGTAGGGTTTTGAAGGCAGGTGACATGACCCTCAGAGTTGCAAACGGAGCTAGCATGGATGCTAAGGCCGTGGGGGACTATCACCTGGGAATGTCAGATGGACATGTTTTGGTTTTGCGTAATTGCTTTTTTGTACCCAACGCAACTTGTAATATCATTTCTGTATCTTTAGTTTCTAAAGAAGGTTATGAATTTGCGTTTGTAAGTAATGTTGTAAACATTCACCTTAATCAAGTTTTGATTGGGTCAGGTACATTGAGCAATGGTATATACGTATTAAACCAACCACAGATTTTCAATGTCCAGAATACACACAAAAGAAAGTCTCAGAAAATAAATCAGACTTTCTTATGGCATTGTAGACTAGGTCACATCAATGAGAGAAGGTTGACGAAGTTACATAAAGAAGGATATTTGAATCCGTTCGAATATCAATCGTATGCCACTTGACAATCATTTCTCAAAGGAACGATGACAAAGACTCCGTTCACTGGACACGGAGTAAGAGCGAGCGAGCTCTTGGGACTCGTACACAGTGACGTGTGCGGTCCAATGTCTACACATGCGCGAAGCGGTTATTCTTACTTCATTACTTTTACGGATGACTTTTCAAGGTACGGTCATGTCTTCTTAATGAAACATAAGTCCGAAGCCTTTGGAAAGTTCCAGGAATATAAGAATGAAGTAGAAAAACAAACTGGCAAAAGTATCAAGATTCTAAGATCGGATCGAGGTGGAGAATACTTAAGTGCCGAGTTCCTGGATTATTTAAAAGAGAACGGAATTCTCTCTCAGCTTACTCTTCCATACACTCCGCAACATAACGGTGTATCGGAGAGACGGAACCGAACCCTATTGGATATGGTACGGTCCATGATGAGTAACGCTGAGTTACCGCGATCATTCTGGGGGTATACGCTAGAATCAGCTGCATACCTTTTGAACCGAGTTCCTACTAAGACTGTACCTACTACACCATATGAGATGTGGTGTGGGAAGAGACCCTATCTTAAGCACATTAAGACATGGGGATGTCCAGCTTTTGTTAAAAAGCAGCATGCGGACAAGCTCGAGGCACGCTCAGTACAGTGTAAGTTCGTGGGATATCCAAAGAACTCCAAGGGATATTTCTTCTACTGCGAAGAGGAACAAAAAGTTCTTGTTTCTCGTCATGCCTACTTCTTGGAAACTGAGTTTTTGGAAACCCAGATAAGTAGGAGCACAGTAGAACTGGAAGAAATTCCAGAACCACAGACTATTACTGAAAGCTTAGTGGAACCAGAGGTTTCAAAAGAACAGGACATTCCTACGCCGCTCCGCAAAAGTAGTAGGCAGTCTCATCCGCCCGAGAGATACTACGGTTTTCTCATAGACGGGGATAGAGAGGATTGCATCATAGATTATGATGAGCCTACTAGCTTCCAGCAAGCCGTTCAGAGCGTCGACTCGGTAAAATGGCTGGATGCAATGCGGACCGAAATGGAGTCCATGTACACCAACAAAGTATGGACGTTGGACGTTGCTCCAGACGGGGTGAAACCCGTAGGATGCAAGTGGATCTTCAAAAGGAAGATTGGTGTAGATGGACAGGTTGAGACCTATAAAGCTAGACTGGTTGCAAAGGGTTTTCGTCAAAGACCTGGTTTGGACTATGACGAGACTTTTTTCCAGTAGCTATGCTGAAATCCATTCGGATCCTTCTTGCCATTGCTGCCTTCCACGATTATGAGATTTGGCAGATGGACGTAAAGACCGCTTTTCTAAGTGGAAATTTAGAGGAGTGTGTCTATATGGACCGGCCAGAGTGTTTCATTCAGAGTGGGAGCAGCGGAAAGGTGTTCAAGTTGCTTAAGTCCATCTATGGACTAAAGCAGGCATCGCGGAGTTGGAACATCTGTTTTGATGAGACGGACAAGGAATTTGGCTTTATCAAAAATCCAGATAAACCATGCATCTATAGTAGATTTGTAGCGAGAACTGTAGTATTCCTCGTTTTATACGTGGATGACATTCTCTTAATAGGAAATGACATTCCTATGCTACAATCTGTCAAGGGGTTCTTGTCACACAGGTTCTCCATGAAAGACCTGGGTGATGCCTCATACATCCTGGGGATCCGGATCCATCGTGATAGATCCAAGAGGATATTCGGACTTTCACAGTCCAGGTACATCGACACCATACTGAAAAGATTCAGTATGGAAGATTCCAAGCGCGGCAACCTACCGGCTTGTCACGGGATCACCCTCTCGAAAGAGATGTCTCCCAAGACTGATTTGGAGAGGGATCGCATGTCTATTATACCCTACGCTTCTGAGATAGTCTCTATAATGTATGCGATGTTGTGTACCAGACCGGATGTAGCTTATGCACTGAGTGTAGTAAGCCGGTATCAGTCAAACCATGGGGAGAAACACTGGATAGCGGTAAAGAACATTCTCAAGTACCTGAGAAGGACTAAGGAGATGTTCTTGGTGTATGGCGGAAAAGACCTCCAGATCGAGGCCTTTGCTGACTCCAGCTTCCAGAGTGACAAGGATGATTCCAAGTCCATGTCGGGTTTTGTCTTTACCCTCAATGGAGGGGCTGTGTGTTGGAAGAGTTCCAAACAGGAAACTGTTGCAGACTTGACGATGGAAGCGGAATACATCGCTGCATCTGATGCCGCAAAAGAAGCTGTCTGGATAAGGAAGTTCTTGAAAGAACTTCAGGTGGTTCCATCCATTGTTGATCCAATACCTCTGTATTGAGACAACAACGGGGCTATAGCTTTAGCAAAGAAACCCAGGTCCCATCAGAGATCCAGACACATCTTGAGGCGGTATCACCTGATCAGGGAGATCGTGGATCGCCAGGAGATCGAGGTTTAGAGGGTCGCTTCAGAAGATAACACTGCAAATCCATTCACCAAGGCCTTGCCCCAGACTCAGTTCGAGCGGCTGATCGAGATGATAGGTCTTCGATACGCCAGTACATGGCCTTAGTGCAAGTGGGAGATTGTTAGTGTATATGCCCTAGAGGCCATCACTGTATCATACTAGTTTGTATATTACTTAATGGAAGCTTGGGATATTCACCTTGTATAAAAAATCTTGCTCAATATAGTAGTATGCTACTTGGTTTGTTTCAACTTCAATGTGTACATGTGTTTATTTTAGTATATCACCTATACACATTAGTGGAGCCCTTAGGATCTTTGCTTGATTACCAGCGTTGTGATGGCAGTCACACTAGTGGGGGCTGGGTAATCTATAAGCACATCCTTATACAGGTCCCTAGTCGCAGGACTATCGAGACAGGGCATCGATACTCCGGAGTAGACTAGCGTATGCGCTTCTCATCCCAGTATAGGAGATGGTCTGTCCCACAGCCATCAGTACGTCGTACTGGAGATAGTATACGGGTGCTCGTTAGGTTACGAGTACACTGGACAGGACTCGTCGGGAACTGACCGGTTGGTATTATACCTATCGTCAGTTATCAGTTCCCAGGTGACATGAGTACAGCTTAGTCCGCTGACTTGATACTGTCACTTCGCCTCGAGTGTGTTCCCACTGTACTTTGATTACTACCCTACCACGTCTCAAAGGAGTCGTGCAAACAGGTAGTGGTTGGGTACAGTCCCGAAGCACTTGGAGGCAGTGACGGTTAGACAGGATTCGTCTCTCCCGGTATTGGGGGTTGACATCGCGCTGTGTCTAGGAGAGCCATTACACGAGTAGTCCCTGGCCAAGGCAATCGAGATATACTGGTAGGCTTCCAGTGTAATCTTAGGGTGTTTTGGGCTTCACTCCGACACGACTTGTACCGCTATTAGGGGACTGGCGTTTACCGCCCCCCTAGGCCCGCCATGCGATGTATCAGACGAGCAGACCGGACTGTACGGAGAATGTCACATTCAGGCTCAGTAGGAGTTCAGATGGGTTTCACCTCGTCTGTCTTCTTGTCGGCATCTACCTGGGGACCGTTACGCACAGCTAGTGCCGCTTGCGGTCTGTGGTTAAACCCACTGCCAGCGTAGTGTCGAGTCTTTAGAGTCCCACACAGAAAGCTATTCGCCTTTAGGCAAAAGAGTTGAGGTCGCATGGTTTTGCGGCAGGTCGCATGGTTTTGCGACAGGGTTCGGTCACATCCGTGCACTTATGCACGTACAGTGTCCGGACAGTTTACACTAATGGGCTTTGGTTTAAGCCAGATCCTAGTGTACGTATTGGGATTGGATTTATCCAGTATGTATTCGTGTTCCTCGGAACACGGATGCGGGTGTGTATGCACAGTTGACGGAGAGACAGAGGCAAAGGATTCTCATTAGGGTTGTTGACCGTTGACTGTTGACCATTGACTTTTTGTTCAACCCTAATGAGAATATGATATGTGATTAACAATAATATTAATTAAGTATTATGGTGACATGGTTGTTGAGGGGTTGACTTTGTTGACTTGTTGACTTTGTTGACCGGTTGACTAGGTTGGACTAGTTGACCATCATGATGACAATGGCCATCATTTCAGGGCAAAGACTTTTACTTGCTTGTTTCTCTTGTGAGAAATGAGTGCATGAAATGATATGGCTATTGTAGCTTAAACCATTTTACACAATACTTGATTACAATTTTGTGATGATGGTTATGGATTATGAGAGCCAAGAGAGAAAAGTCTTCTATCATTCTATCATTCTCATTCTCTCTCTTGTTCTTGAGCTCTTATCTCCTTCCTCTTGCTCTCCCTCTCTTAGTCTATGGTTCACTTGTCTCATGTGTTGAGAACCAAGAACCATAGAGAAAATCCCAACACACTCTTCTCTACTCACTCTAGTTCACAAGGTTTGGCAAACCAAGTGAACTAGTTTCTTCAAAGACCGAAGAAGAAGCCAAAGGTAGAAGCTTTCGAGGTGGATCTATCTTCGGTGCAAGGAGACGACGGAGTGAAGCCGATCCGGACAACCATCGAGGCTTGAAGACGAAGGAGATCAAGAAAGAAAGGTATAACCCGCTAACCGAGTAGTTAACAACTCCTAGTTAGGTTGTTAGTT
Source organism: Agapanthus africanus (assembly GCA_030015575.1). Lineage (NCBI taxonomy): Eukaryota > Viridiplantae > Streptophyta > Magnoliopsida > Asparagales > Amaryllidaceae > Agapanthus > Agapanthus africanus. Next base: position 260,828,289 of record JASDDO010000008.1, read on the forward strand.
AGATGTTTAACAAAGATCCGGTTTTGAGTCCATGTTACCACCTCTAGAAAAATTGTTTTTCACCAAATTCCGCATGACCGAAAGTACCGGGAAAGGTAGCATGGACTTACACATACCGGGTCCACCATGTACCCGCAATCGTCATCATCCGCCTCCTCGAATCGGGTTTCACATGTCGCTCTCATAACCGATAAAACACATGGTGGACGCACTGAAATATCATATCAAGGGTAACCGGGTTTTAAAAACAATTATATACTCTCTTTTGAAAAACCCACGGTTACCAAATCCAGAAATATCATGGAAACAACATATCACGATGCGTATAATAAAAAAGCATGATGTATGCGACATGTAAAAGAATGTAAGCATATCAGTATATCATGCAACATGGAATAGTAATATACACATATTAAGGAAAACCGCTCTTTTAAAATGAATCAGTTTTTAAAGAGTATCTTGCGGTTCCCAAATCTCTAATCAAGCCAGAATCATCTATGTACGCGCGAATACGTATGTATGCACGTATGGGTGTACAATATGTATGTACACAAGTATACCATGCAAGGGATCATATCCTGAATGCAACAGTCCTATAGTGTAGTGACATGGCAATTATCGATGATGATGTGTGTGAGCCGGCTAGCAGGTGTATGTGGAACATATGCATCATCGATAATGGTGTTGGTGTCCTAACAGCTTGGTTTTGATATAACAATAAACACATTTGCACATGCAATGCGATGCGAATAGCAAGAATATGCAGAAATCGACTAATAAACACAAAAGTGAAGAATCTACATCAATATAAAAATGTCATACATTTTTGCCATTTGAAATAAGACGAATCGGGGTTTTTAGTAAAATAAGGGCTACGGTGTTTTTATAAGAAAATGTGCGTCCTTTGAAAATATCTGTATAATCCATTTGCATGTCTTTAAAATAATCCCAATTCGTTAGTTTTTGAAATTGGTATGACATCGGCTAGCCTAACATCTACTAGTAAAACTACAGCTCTAACTAACAAGTCAATCGGGAGGGGTATGGAAACCACCTAAATCTGAGTCGATATATATATATATATATATATATATATATATATATATATATATATATATAATAGTCGGCGATCCTTCCTCAAAGGTACCGCGTACAATACAATATCATATGACATCCTCGAGTCATGAGTGCGGATCTATCATCAATATAGAGCTCGTACGGTATATCTTCGTACGGCATCCCAAAAGCTGGATACGGGTCATTATCTCATTCATCTCATCAATTATCTGGCATTCTCATCATCATATCTCATGATCTGGGGTACCGATCTATGTCTAGTACAAATCGATACCATCTATATAAATATAAATGCGTGTGTGAAACACACGTCTAAAGGCCCTCTAAAATCTCATGTCGTATCCCAAATACGAATCACATCATATCATCGATATCACAGCACCATGCCCAAAGTCATCGACTCATCTCCAAATATCATCCACTATCCTCAACATCCAGGTATAGGTATAACAAGCAAGCATGTGTGTGTGCGTTGGTGTAAACCTATTCTAGGGTTCGCAACTAGGAATCTATACTAGTTTACTTCTAAACCCGAATCTATCCATAATACACCTAATCACATCTAGAATATCCATAACACACTTAACGCTATCATACGTATATATATAGTATGTATAAAGTATACTAAGTGTCGAACTGTGGGGGTGCTATACGCCATCAACCCGACTTCCCCCGTAGATATAATCTACTCACTTGATCTTGCTTGCCGATGCCGATGTCGCCACCATCTTCTTCATCGTCTCAAATCACCGTGGGGGTACCTACATGTCACACGTATCGCATCGCATTAAAACCAAATCAAAACTAAAATGACACACGAAAACCAAAACGATACGCTTAAAAGCTTATAGGTTAGAACCTATGGCTTGCATCTCGCAACACAACCCAATACACTTGATATAGACGTCCAAATGTCACATAATCGAGATAAAGAACAAATATTAAAATCTAGAATTCGAAATACGGAAAACCATAACTCAAATCAAACCAGCAACTAGAGAAAGTGGTCCCAGATTTTGACTCAGGTCACAACAAGGCAAGAAAACAACTCTGGGGTGATATATAGGGTGCATATGACCTACTGAAGCAATCTGGGCACCTACTTCATTAGGGGGCCAACCACATAGGGGAAAAATGTGGCCAGGCCGGTTTAGATAGGGAGTTAAGGGCTCATATTGGTAGGGTGTCTTCCTACGGGTCCCACTAGGTCTCTGGTATTGTTTACTTTTCTAGTGTTGTCCCGGGATCACTCCAGATTTCCCTGCACGCTCCAATTCCTCAGAAGCCGACATGAAAGTTCTGAAATTCCGTATTTTTGGGTTTCAGGTTTTGTATTCTGTTGGATTTGGGTTCATAGCACCAAGGGGGGTTTAAGGGTCACTACTAAGGCTTAAGTACACTAACACAACTCAATTTAAACTTAACCCTCTCTAGGTTTTTCCAAAGCTCACCAAACTTCACCAAAACGATATCAAACTTGAAATGAGGCTTAAACAACCTAAACACTACACTATTTGTGAAAGGATATACCTCGCTTAGCACCCATGATTCCTCCACAGCGCCAAAATGAAGACTTTCTTGGTCCATTGGGTAGCTAGAGGGCTTGTGCACCTTTTTTGTGAAATGGGTGTGAGATTTTGGAGGGTTTTTCATGGAGTTTTGTGGCTTGAAGATGGAGGAGGAAGAGGAGTGCAGCAGCAGCAGCAACAACAAGAGGAGGGGAGAAGAAATGAGTGGAAGAAAATGATGGGAAATGGCTCAAGACAAAGGGTTGACCCCTTACCCACTCTTTCTCTCTCTTCACCATACCTAATATAATACTCTTTTCTTTTTCTTTTCTATTTTCTTATAAATCAACAACCATGTTTAAAACATGAAGGAAAGCCATGGAAAATATGTAACAAGTGTAAAATTGATACGGTGCAATGTTTTGCGCAAAATACGCTTAAAGTGCGATTAGCGATTTTTAATCGCGATTAGCACTAAATTAGCATATAATTAATCATAAAAACTTAAAATTTGCATAATTAACATAAAACACCTTCTTTTAAGTAATTTCTATAATTTTCAAATTTTTTCCAATTTATTGGTATTTAATTATACCGCCTTATTAAAATATTCAATATTTTATTATTAAATTATAAAAATTCCCAAAAATAATATTTTATTTTTTTGAAATGTTACAATATTTCCCCTTAAAGAAATTCGGTCCCCGAATTTAAATTTTAAACCCCCAAATTCTAAAACATTTCAATAAAAAGTCCAAGTCGTCGGGGCTCCGAAACCATCAATACATAAGACGCATCATAGCGCAATGCATGCGCGTGAACAATGAGCAGATAGCTCAAAAACAAAGCTCCATCAAGCATCCCGCAATCATCGGATTCATGGTAAATACGAAATGTCAAATCCAAAACAAAACCCATATGATATATCTCAAAACCATACATGTAGACATCAAATCTATAAATGTAAATATCTGAAAGAAATGCATGCCAAACCTTTCATGTTGCTGTGCGATGCGCATAGCACTGCACAGTGGCGGATGTCTAATGTAAGAAAATAACTATATATGTATATATCTTTTTTTTAATATGTACGTTCCGCCGTTTTGAATACAATTTAAAAGGATTTTCTTGTTTTAAACGTTTCGTGCCATATCAGACACGTAGGTAAATACTGAGACTATAGCTCGCCTTTTTTTTGGAAATCCCTTCAATAACTATCGATGCATGCAAATTATATTCAGGTACTGTACTCTGACTAGTCCTGTTCAGTACGAAAACATATAGCAAATATCATAAAAACGTACTGCTCCATAAGGAATCAATCCCAAAAATGTATATAAGAATACCCTGTGCGTCTGGTGCGCACGGAAATCAAAATCCATATATGTGCCATACATGTGCATAGAAACAACATCTAGGTGCAACGGGTGTGCACGAAACATCTGCCATAGGCAACGTGTGTGCCTGACAGCAAAATCATGTGCATCTGACATGCACGAAGAATTCCGATTTAGTGCATCGGGTGTGCACCAAAATCGTATCTCAAAACATGCGCTCAATACGCGCGAAAGTCCAAATCAGGTGCATCCATCATGCACGAAATCCAATATCAGAATCAAAATCGACGGTATACAATACGTCTCAATCGAAATCAGGTATACCGCGGTATATAATCTCACAACCATGTGCATCAGCGTGCACAAATCAAATCAAAACACTAAAAGTGCATGTAAACGATGCCGAAGGCATAAGTCAAATCGCATGCATAACATAGGCATGAAATCAAAATCCATATATCGAATGACATCAAATTGAAGTCAGGTGCAACTGAGGTGCACAAAATATAAATCCGGTGCAACAAAGGCACGAAAAATAAATCTGGTGCGACAAGCACACGAAATATAAAACTGGTGCATCCTGTGCAAGAAGTACAAATACAGTGCATCATGTGCACAAAACCTACACAATAACTCAAATGCATAGATAGCAACACCGAGTGTACCCAGGGGTAAAAATCATAAACGTGTGCAACTGCGTGCACAAAATACATATCAATGCACTACAAGCACATATAAGCTATACCGAGTGCAAAAATCAAATCGTGTGCGCGTCATATGCACAAAATCTACTCAACAGTATGAAATCAATGAAGTCATTAGCATGTGCAGCCAAGGCACGAAAACGATATCAGGTGCAATAACTGTGCACAAATTATAAATCAACACAACGATGTATAAAGAACATCTCAAGTGTAATAACTATGCGCAAGATATAAATGCCCAGTAGGTGCAACCATGGTGAACGGAAACAAATATCATGGAACTTGGTCATCAAGACTAAATCATGCGAATAAATCGCCCAAAATACCGAAATCCAAGGTGACGGATACGTGATAATCAAATCACAAATCATAAATACCGCCTTCGATATTTCCTCCTTCGCAGTCGAGAAGGTGTCGGTGCATCCAATGCTAGCAGCATAAGATATCTACTTGCCTCTTGCTCACGGTCTGGCGTCTTCTGTTTCTGGCCCTTATCTTCTCTGTAGATTACTAATCTCGCAATCCATCGGCTCATCGGCCCTGTCAGGTATGCTAACGGGGATGATTCCGTCCTGGCACTTCACTAGTCTTCTCTCGGTCAATCCCCATGACCACTCGTAAAGCAGCATGTTGCTAGCGCCGACCTCTGGTCCTCTGAATACACATCACACATTTGATCCTGGGTGCAAACCTTATCGCAGCAGTGTCCAGGAAGGAATCCTGCTCAAGGTCTTTTCCGATCTCGCCTATGCCGAACTGTACGGAGGTTGGTACTCTTGCATAATCTTTTCTCGCTCGCTGGGCATCTGCGTCTTCAGCACAGCACTTCCTCGGAAGCTGGTCGCGTCCTAACGCCTCTGTAGACATATCCGACCTTTAATCTTAACGGGGAGTAACAATAGCTCATCAACATCACGCACGAACCTCTTGTCCCTCTTGTCTGTATCATCGTCTACTCGACGTCACGTCTCTATCTGCGCACTGCAAATGTTCTCGGCTACGGTCCATCCGAAGTCTCTCACACGGACTCGAAATCACGAACTCGATATCTTCATCACTCTGTGGAAGATATCTAGCCAAACACGTCCTCCGGAACTCTTCCCAATCTGCGGAGATATACTCCATTCTCGTCCATTCTTGATCAATTCACAATGCATCTGGGTGAGGTCCTCTATCCGAACCTGGTCAACTATCTCGTCGACGATGCCGAACTCTGTCCTGCTGGTTGTGCGCAATATGACCACTCCTGGGTCTAATTCTTCTCGTATAGTATTCCAGAAAGGTCCTGTCGAGGTCTCTCTCTAATCTCGTTTCTGCCGAATTGCCCAGAAGTTATCATCTTTACTATATCTGTTTCTCATTCCGGAACGGCTGTATGCTCATCGCGACTCCTTCTGAAAGGTATATCCATATACAACGCCCCTGTATGCGTATCGCATCTCTGATGTCAGCGGAGTGGAATGTCATCTCGTCGAAATCTCGTGCGAACTCTTTGCTCCACTCTGTTCCAATGTCGACTGATTTGGACTCGTCTTCTCGTAGCTGCGTGGACTGCGCTCAAACGGCTATGCTCGTATCTGGAGTCTCCCAAGCAATGTGTCTCATCACATGATATCCGAATGATGTCGAACCATCCAATCAATATGTCAAAACCTCATAATCCCCCAAGAGATCAACATCTTGGGTACAGTTTAATAGTATTCCGGTACATACCACAACACCTGTGGACCAACAGTAGAAGGGCAAACCCAAGCCTCACAAATGGCACCGCTAAACTGCCGCAAACCTTAAGGTTTGGAGGCGTTCCATGGTCATTACGTCGAGTTAGGGTTTCATTCTTCTAGAGGGTCCATAGCATTACTTGCATTGTCTTCCGAATACTTTAAACTTGGAAATGGGTTCCTGACATTCGATCGTCTCTATCGACTCTCAACGAATCTGCGTGAAGTTGTCTCTAGCTGGAATCAATCTATCTGATGACCTCGCATCGGGGTAAGCGAACGAACCGCATGTCCTAGTCATTCATCCTCGGGTGACTAGCGACCTTCCATCATATCTCTAAGTATTTACTCATGCTGCAGTAGCTCCAACATCTGGGCGATATCTCGTCACTTGCATCAACAACTGGCTCATTCGTCTGTACGCTAAACAGCGCCTCAATAAACATGAATAAGCGATATATCAAGGGTCATCACATCCTGGCTGGCCTCTAGCAGTAGCCAGATCCTCTTGTGCTGATCTGCACGTCCGGGAAAACTCGTAAAAGCGATCTGTCAAACGCTCATGGCGTGAAAACACAATAAAAAGAAGCCTCTATATGATCGTACGTCTCTGGAATCACGCCTTGGTCAGTCCTCATCCATGACGAGCACAAGTTGACGCAACTCTAGCCGTAGCTCTATCTGCCCGTGTAATCGTAGCAGCAAAATCATAACCAACATCGATGAGGATAAATCATAGGAATGAATATAATACCGTGCAAGGAAATGTACATCCTAAGGTTTCTTAAGCGGAGTAGCGTATCGTAAGTATGCCGCGGAACATACGTACGGTACGTCACTCTACTCAAGCTACCTACTCCATCAACCAAGGGTCATCTTACGTGACAAAAGTGCTGGTATAATACCCTCTCGACTAAGTCTAAGTTCCGTAAGGTCAAGCCTAAATTCCGTATTTATATAAACGCTCTAGGCTCCACATAGTCAAACATAGACTTGAACCATGGTTAACCTAGCGCTGTGATACCAACTTTGTCACGACCCGAAATAGCACGCGATTGTCCCTTGAATCATATGATGTCTATAGGACCTCATCTAATCCAAGTAAGCCAAAAACCCAGAAATCTAAAACCATTTTAAGGAGTAATTAAAGGAAACTAATTTTTAAGAAGTAAGAAAACATGTTTAAAAGCAAGGTTTTTAAATAAGTAAGCCGAATATGCATTTTTAAAACCTCTAGTCTTTTCTGAAAATTTCGGCAGAGTTTCCTTTGTAAATACTGGCCCCAAACGGGGTACAACAAGAATAATATATGCACAATGATAAAAGGCATCACCAAGCGGGAGCTAGCTCTTCGTCAATCGACGGTCACAACCACACAAGAAGTATAATATACAACGCCGAAGGGCGAGGATCAAAACTCAAAAAGGAAACTCAAAATCAGCATGAAAACCATAATACTACAACGGGCGACTCTAAGGTCGAAATAATACACAGCTGGTTTTCTAAGTCTGAAACAATATATAAGCTTGGTTGATGGAATTTCTAGCTACAACTGAATAATACATATACAATGGTGGTTCTGATGCAAAAGAAGCCACCTACCAAAGCAATCACCCAGAAAGAAAGCAATGTGCCAGAAAAGCCGTAATGATACCTGTACGGAAGAACCTGCAAGAAACTGTGGCACAAAGGGGGTGAGTTTCCAACTCGTGAATAGATAACATCACAAAGCAGAAATCGTATGTATGACTCAATCCTAGGTCAATACGATCAATATATATATAAACCTCAAATGAATAAGTCTACAGCATGAAAATGTGGCAATGTAACCTCTATACATGAGTGTAGTGCCAAGTGCTCGTGCTAGTGCCTCAGGTAATAACATATCATCAATATGAGGTATGATCAATGTCGACTATATCATGAATTCTATAAGTATGTGGATATCATCCAACTATGTAATCAATGTCATCATGTATGTAGATCTCGTCCAACTATGTGATCATGTCATCAATGTCAACTATATGTATGTGGATATCATCCAACTATGTAATCAATGTCATCATGTATGTGGATCTCGTCCAACTATGTGATCATATCATCAATGTCAACTATATGTATCTGGATATCATCCACGTGTCACCCAATGACAATAAACATCATGCATGTAAATATCATAAAGCATATGCATGGAAGTATGAGTATGTAAATCAACATGTGTCTCTCGTGACATATCAAATCATGGAACATGAGTGTCAAGCATCGACACTCGAAAACATCATGAAACCTGTGCCTAGCATCGGCACGTAAATCCTCATATTTCGGGCTCTGTCAGTCCGGATCGGCCCATATCATCTCTCGACTCCGGTCGGTATCCTCCAGATATCCGCCGAGCCCAAAACTATCACCGGTAGGTAGTAGTCCCTCTGCCAGGCTCACCGTCTACCATACAGCGATCCGTTCTCGCCCCGGGGTACCATACCGGGTCCACCATGTACCCGCAATCGGCCCCATCCGCCACCTCGAATCGGGTTTCACATGTCGCTCTCAGAATCGAGAAAACACATGGTGGACGCACTAAAATATCATATCAAGGGTTAGCGGGTTTTAAAAACAATTACATATTCTCTTTTGAAATTCCCACGGTTACCAAATCCAGAAATATCATGGAAACAACATATCTCAATGCGTATAATCAAAAAGCATGATGTATGTGACATGTAAAAGAATGTAAGCATATTAGTATATCATGCAACATGGAATAGTAATATGCACATATTGAGGGAAACCGCTCTTTTAAAATGAATCAGTTTTCAAAGAGTATCTTGCGGTTCCCAAATCTCTAATCAAGCCAGAATCATCTATGTACGCGCGAATACCTATGTATGCACGTATGGGTGTACAATATGTATGTACACAAGTATGCCATGCAAGGGATCATATCCTGAATGCAACAGTCCTACAGTGTAGTGACATGGCAATTATCGATGATGAAGTGTGTGAGCCGGCAAGCAGGTGTACGTGGAACATATGCATCATCGATAATGGTGCTGGTGTCCTAACAACATGGTTTTGATATAACAATAAACACATTTGCACATGCAATGCGATGCGAATAGTAAGAATATGCAGAAATCGACTAATAAACACAACAGTGAAGAATCTACATCAATATAAAAATGTCATACAGTTTTGCCATTTGAAATAAGACGAATCGGGGTTTTCAGTAAAATAAGGCTATGGTGTTTTTTTAAGAAAAGGTGCGTCCTTTGAAAATATCCGTATAATCCCTTTGCCTGTCTTTAAAATACTCTCGATTCATTTGTTTTTGAAATAGGTATGACATCGACCTAGCCTAGCATCTACTATCAAAACTACAGCTTTAACTAACAAGTCAATCAGGAGGGGTATGGAAACCACCTAAATCTGAGTCGATATATATATATATATATATATATAAAATATTCGGTGATCCCGCCTCAAAGGTACCGCATACGATAAAATATCATATGACATCCTCGAGTCATGAGTGCGGATCTATCATCAATATAGAGCTCGTACGGTATATCATCGTACGGCATTCCAAAAGCTGGGTACGGGTCAATATCACATTCGTCTCATCAATTATCTGGTATTCTCATCATCATATCTCATGATCTGGGGTATTGATCTATGTCTAGTATAAATCGATACCATCTATATAAATAAAAATGTGTGTGTGAAACACACGTCTAAAGGCCCGCTAAAATCTCATGTCGTATCCCAAATACGAATCACATCATATCACCGATATCACGGCACTATGCCCAAAGTCATCGACTCATCTCCAAATATCATCCATTATCCTCATCATCCAGGTATAGGTATAACAAGCAAGCATGTGTGTGTGTGTGGGTGTAAACCTATTCTAGGGTTCGCAACTAGGAAACTATACTAGTTTACTTCTAAACCCGAATCTATCCATAATACATCTAATCACATCTAGAATATCCATAACACACTTAACTCTATCATACGTATATATAGTATGTATATAGTATACTAAGTGTCGAACTGCGGGGGTGATATACGCCATCCACCCGACTTCCCCCATAGATATAATCTACTCACTTGATCTTGCTTACCGATGCCGATGTCTCCACCATCTTTTTCATCGTCTCGAATCACCGTGGGGGTACCTACATGTCACACGTATCGCATCGCATTAAAACCAAATCAAAAACAAAACGACACACGAAAACTAAAACGATACGCTTAAAAGCTTATAGGTCAGAACCTATGGCTTGCATCTCGCAACACAACCCAATATCACTCGATATAGACGTCCAAACGTCACATAATCGAGATAAAGCACAAATACTAAAATCTAGAAATCGAAATACGGAAAACCATAACTCAAATCAAAGCAGCAACTAGAGAAAGCGGTCCCAGATTTTGACTCAGGCCAAAACAAGGCAAGAAAACAACTCTGGGGTGATATATAGGGTGCATATGACCTACTCAAGCAATCTGGGCACCTACTTCATCAGGGGGCCCGACCACATAGGGGAAAAATCCGGCCAGGCCGGTTTGGACAGGGAGTTAGGGGCTCATATTGTTAGGGTGTCTTCCTACGGGTCCCACTAGGTCTCTGGTATTGTTTACTTTTCTAGTGTTGTCCCCGGATCACTCCAGATTTCCCTGCATGCTCCAATTCCTCACAAACCGACATGAAAGTTCTGAAATTCCGTATTTTTGGGTTTCAGGTTTTGTATTGTGTTGGATCTGGGTTCATAGCACCAAGGGGGGTTTAAGGGTCACCACTAAAGCTTAATTACACTAACACAACTCAATTTAAACTTAACCCTTTCTAGGTTTTTCCAAAGCTCACCAAACTTCGCCAAAACGATATCAAACTTGAAATGAGGCTTAAACAACGTAAACACTACACTATTTGTGAAAGGATATACCTCGCTTAGCACCCATGAATCCTCCACATCACCAAAATGAAGACTTTCTTGGTCCATTGGGTAGCTAGAGGGATTGTGCACCTTTTTTGTGAAATGAGTGTGAGGTTTTGGAGGGTTTTTCATGGAGTTTTGTGGCTTGAAGATGGAGGAGGAAGAGGAGTGCAGCAGCAGCAGCAGCAGCAAGAGGAGGGGAGAGGAAATGAGTGGAAGAAAATGATGGGGAATGGCTCAAGATAAAGGGTTGACCACTTACCCACTGTCACGACCTAAAGTTCGGCCCATGACCGGCACTTAACCACGTAACGTCTACAGGCATAACGCGATTAAGTAAGCCGAAACCCAGAATTCAAAACCATTAAAAGTATTGAGTATTAAAACATTTAAGTGAAACATTTGTTTAAAACATTTAGAAAACCTTAAGTAATTTAGTAAAATTCTTTAAAGTTCAAGTTATTATCTTAAAAATTTTGGCAGCATTTACTTTGTAAAAACTAGCCCCGAAATCCGGTACAAAGCAATATATGAGTAAAATGATGTACAATAAGAATAAAGCATCCCAAACGGGAGCAATCATGACCAACGGCGGAAACAATCACCACGATAATAATATACGACGTCGTAGCGAAGAATGAGCAAAAATAAGTGAAGACAACATGAAATATAAAACTGCATAAATAAAGTCGGCTTACAACGAGCTCGACACCAGAGTACAAAATAATATACATCGTCCTCACAACTGGTCTCTAAGTCAAAACATAAGTAGTAGACAGAGAATACTAGATACAATGATGTATACAACTGGAAAAATAAACAGATACCGCACAAAAACCCACCTATCAGCAAGAGGGCTCACACGTCAACTGCAGTGGTATCTGTATCAGAGATGCAAGAAAGTAGCCTGCCGCGACTACTCCGAGGGGCAACCTGCAAACACTGTGGCACAACGGGGGTGAGTTGCCAACTTGTGAATAGTAGATAACATATAAAGGTAATCGCGAGTATGCACGTACTGCGATACTCTAACCTATGCCAACAGAAACATCTATATGATGAGTTGGGAGCACAATAATAATGCAACAAGTGCAATCTAATAACATCTCTACATGATGAGTAAGGTATGCGATAATCATGCATAGCAAGTGTGTAACGTTTGAAAATAGTTTCGGAGAAATTTCGGAAAATCGGTAAAATAATGGGGTTTTCTGTAAAAAGTCAAAATACAAATATCTTTATTATAAAATTTAAAAATACATATTCTACCTATGTAATTGCTAGTATTTGGTGTTTATTGAGCCACTGGTGATATTTCAAATTTTCTGAAATTTTTTCCGAAATTAATTATTTTAATATTATTTTAAGCCGTCATTAATACATTTAATTAGGGAAAATTACAAATTGGAATGGGTTGAAACAAATTTTGCATCATAAAAAATCAAATAAAATTTTAGCATGTGGTTTTTGAAACAAAATGAAACTGCCAAACGGTGTTAGAAATTATTGAAGAAAAAAGGCTTTTTTGGTGAAATTAGTGTAAATGGAATTGGGGTATAATATTTATCCTTTCCCAACCCACTCACCCACACACACACACACACAAGGACATGGCTGCCCCTCAACCACACACTTCACACTTCATGAGAAAAGAAATGAGAAAAGAAAAAGGAAAGAGTAAGGAATGAAGTCAAAAAGAGGTATGACTTTGACCTTGGGTTGACTAGATGACTTTTTCCCCACCTCACTCTCTCTCCTCTCACTCCCCCCATTGTGGCCGAGCTCTTTTCCCTTCCCCAACAGCAACAGCCCCTTCATTTCCCCTTCTCATTTCTCATCAAAAAATTCACCAAAAATGCTTTAAATCCACAAAAAAATCAAAGCTAAATCCAAATCCAACACTTACCCATTATTCTTTAGCCCATCTAGCATGGATCTTAGGGCATAGAAGCTAATTTGGGAGGCTAAGTTGCATTTAGATCTACAAGTTTTGTGAGGTATAAATCTTTGTCCCATGGTTTGATTATTGATTAGTTACTTAATTGTTGCTATCATACTTCAAGTGAAGCTAATTAGGTGTTTAATTAGGTTTTTTTGCTTATTTAGAAAATTCAAGAAAGGGTTTTGAATTGCAATTAGGGTTCTTATCATGTAATCATGGTTAAAATGAGTAGATTAACATGTAATTGCCTGCTAAAACTAATCTAGTTGCTAGTTTGCATTTTTGTTGATTTAAATTTGTAATAAGTGTATAAATTGCAAACTAGGTTTTAAAAAATATATATATTTTGGTGAGATAAAATTTTAATTAGGGCTTCATGGCATTATTAACATTATAAATTGTGGTTTAATACTTTTGTATATGCAAAACCAAGCTTAATTGTAAAATTGTGAATTTTGCTTTAAAAAGTGTTAAAATCGATATTTGTTGCAAACTTGAATTTTGAGTTAATGATAATTAGTGAGATTAAAAATATGGAGGTGATTTGTATGACCTAATTATGATATTAAGTGAGCATTTTGGCCATTAGAATCGTTAAAATATTTAGTTTGGGTAAAACATCAAGTTTTGAACCGAAATGGGAATTTGTGCTAACTAGGTTTTTGGAAAATAAAACGATTTGTTTAATTTTATGGTTTTGATGAATTAAACCCTATTTCTTATATAATTAGTCGGTTTACAAATCACGATTGGTGTGTTTGGGTTTTCTCGATAGTTTGACGTTTGTATATCGACATCGAGGGTTGGTTTGGATATTCTTACATGCGTAGACGATAGGTTTTGACCTATGCATGATACGCGTGCCGAATTGGATTTCGTATACCGTTTCGACTTTGGATTTGGTTTTTATGCGTTACAATACGTGGTGACTTGTAGGTACCCCAGGTGGACTTGAAGACGACAAGCAAGCGCGTAGCGACGTCGGCACCGGCGAGCGCAGATCAGGTGAGTAGATTTTATCTACGTGGGAAGTCGGGTGGATGGCGTATAGCACCCCCGCAGTCCGTAGTATAGTTGATGATATATATATATATGTTATAGGTGTTTTATGATACGAGGATGATTATCTGTAAGTGCACGGCGGCGCCCCGACTGTCAATCCGAGGCCAAAATGCGGAAACGATACTTTTACGAAACTTGTAAACCGGCACCACCGCGCACTATAAACCCGGATCGGGACATTAACCTAATCCTAGCTAACCAGAGAAGGGGTAGAGAGATATACCGAGCGATCTGTGTCCTTCGGTCTTCTCGTCGTCGTCCCGATCTCCCCGCGGAATCTCCGGTCTTCATCTCCTCGTCGGAAGGGCACCACATCGCCGGGTTCTTTTACGGGCTCCCACCACTGGACCGAGGCAACTCGGGCACGAAGTTGGCGAGTCGACGTGTCCAAGGATGCTGTAGGCTAGTGTAGTACTCTTTGTCTCTTGGGGTTACTAGAAGTTGCCTTTTGGGTGGAGGAATGAGATATGAGCTTTTGAGATGAACAATGGGAATTTTGTGCAAACAAAATGAGAACCAATCCCACCTCCAAAAATGGGACAACCCCTATCAAGGAATGGCTGGCCACCACTTCATGAATGAGAATGGGAGTGAGCCAAGAGAGGGAATAATGCAAGAGAGAGAGAAGTAATAATCATGAAGAATAATGACCACTACCAAATCCATATCAACTCCCATCACCATCTCATCTCCAAAAGTCAAGCAATCATGAGTAAAGAAGTCAAATGATGGTTGAACCATCATGAAGCAACAATTTACAAAGACCACCCTCCAAAATGCTAATTTGCACATTTGCAAATAAGCCCTCCTCTACCAAATTTCTGCCACGGAAAGAAACAAAGGAAAATGGCCGAAACGGAAAGGAAACTGGCAACTTCAGAAAAACGATCCCGTAATAAATTACTGGAAAACCCCGCGACTGTATATACATACCCGCATTTGTATTCCGACCGAATACAAATGCAATGAGACAAAATCTACACTGTACAATACTAGGATCCGGCTTAAACCAAAGCACGCTAGTATTATCTGTCCGATCAGGATCTGTGCAATACCGCATGTATATGATCGAACCCTGCCATATCTCCATACCGCCTCTACAGCGTTTCACCCGAAACTTGAGAAAACGGTCTGTGGGGGACTCTAAAGACTCCTCAATCCCTTGGCTGTGGATTTATCCACTAGCATGTCGGAGGTATTAGCCATACGTAACGGGCTACTAGGTATTGACCAAAAGCGACGTCGATGAGCGAACACATCCTGACACCCTACTGAGCCTGTCAGTGACAATATCCGTACAGTCCGGTCCGTTCGTCTATGAGAATCGCATGGTGGGCCTAGGGGGTTGGTAAAAGTCAGACCCCCAAAAGCGGTACAAGTCGTGTCGGAGTGTAGCCCAGAACACCCTGAGATACTACTGGAATATCTACCTGTAAATCTCCTGCCTTGGCCAAGGACTTCGTGTAATGGCTCTCCAAGACACAGCGCGACCTCACCCCCAATACCGGGAGAGACGAACCCCTGCAGATCCGCTCACTGCCTCCATGTGGCTCGGGACTGTACCCAATTAAACCTGTTTGCACGTCTCCTTTGAGCGTGGTAGGGTAGTAATCAAAGTACAGTGGGAACTCACACGAGACAAATGACGATCTCAGGTCGATGAACTAATCTCTGCACATGTCACCAGGGAACTGCTATCTTGTAAGTGCACGGCGGCGCCCCGGCCGTCAATCCGACGGCCAAATGCGGAAGCGGTGATAAACTTTAATTTTGCGGACTTAGCAAACCGGCACCACCGCGCACAAAACCCGGATCGGGCCATTAAACTAGATCTAGCTAACTACAAGACGGGTTAGAGATATACCGAGTGATCCGAGTCCTCCGGTCTTCTCGTCGTCATCCCGATCTCCCGCGGATCCTCCGGTCGTCGCCTCCTTGCCGGAAGGGCACCACATCGCCTGTATCTTTTACGGGCTCCCACCTCAATACCGAGACAACTCGGGCGCGAAGTTGGCTAGCCGACGCGCCCAAGATCTGCTGTAGAATAATGTAGAAACTTGTCTCTTTGGGGTTTAAGAGGTTGCCATGTATGGAGGAATTTTTTGCAAGAATAATCATGGATGAGAACTTGATGAAGAATGGAGCATCCCCTAAAAATATGAGCTCGGCCAGAGCAAGATATTTGCTCACTGGAAAATAATGATGTGTACTCTCACATGAAAGAATGTGTGTAGGAATAAATACTAAAGAAAAGAAAATGTCTTCACTGCACACACACACACACAAAGATGGGGGGCCCACGAAATTCATCATGAAGGAAAAACATTCCAGCACACTCATTAATCATTCATTCTATACAAAGGAAATTAATCCACTCAAATAATCTCACTCCATACCCAACAGTGGCCGGCCCAATCCCATTTTCCATCACAAAACCCATACCACCATCTAATCACAATAAATGCATCATGGAGGAAAAAAGCAAAGATGCTAAACATATCAATCATTTATGCAATAAACCCCTCCAGAAATGTTATTTGCACAATTGCAAATAACCCCCTCCATCGGAAAAGTCTGGCCGGGAAAGAACAAAGGAAAACCGGCCGTAACGGAATGCAAACTGGCAACTCCAGAAAACTGGTCCCGTAATAAATTACAGGAAAACCCCGATACTGTGCATACACACCCGCATTTGTATTTCGACCGAAATACAAATGTAAAGAGACAAAACTACACTATCAAATACTAAGATCCGGCTTAAGCCAAAGCCGGCTAGTAAAAACCGTCCGATCATGATCCGTGCAATGCCGCACGTATCTGATCGAACCCTGCCATATCTCCATACGGCCTCTACAGCGTTTCGCCCGAAAGCTGAGTAACTGAAAGTGTGGTGGACTCTAAAGACTCGTCAATACTATGGCTGTGGATTTAACCACTAGAACGTCAGAGGTATAAGCCAATACGGAACGGGCCACCAGCTATTGACCAAAAGGGACGTCGATGAGCGAACTCATCCTGACACCCTACTGAGCCTGTCAGTGACAATATCCGTACAGTCCGGTCCGTTCGTCTATGAGCATTGCATGTCGGGCCTAGGGGGTTGGTACAAGTCAGACCCCCAAAAGCGGTACAAGTCGTGTCGGAGTGTAGCCCAGAACACCCTGAGATACTACTGGAATACCTACCAGTAAATCTCCTGCCTTGGCCAAGGTCTTCGTGTAATGGCTCTCCTAGACACAGCGCGACCTCACCCCCAATACCGGGAGAGACGAACCCCTGAAGATCCGCTCACTGCCTCCATGTGGCTCGGGACTGTACCCAACTAAAACCTGTTTGCACGACTCCTTTGAGCCGTTGTAGGGTAGTAATCAAAGCACAGTGGGAACTCACACGAGACAAATGACGATCCCCAGGTCGATGAACTAACCTGTACACATGTCACCTGGGAACTGCTATCTGACGTCAGGTATAAGACCAACTAGCATGTTCCCGGCGAGTCCTGTCCTGTGTACTCATAACCCAATGAGCACCTGTATACATCTTAGGTGAACCAACTAACACCAGTGGCTTGTGAGACCGGCCACCGCCCCTCGTCGGGGTCTCGACTGTATACACTAGTCTACTCTGGAGTATCGATGCCCTGTCTTGAAACTCCTACAACTAGGGACCTTTTAAGGATGTGCTTATAGACTACCAGCTCCCACGTATGTGATCGCCCTCATACTGCCAGTAGTCAAGCAAGAATCCTAGGGGCTCTATCAACGTGCAATAGCGACCTATCAGGTCACCTAAAGCAGTACACGATGATAAAGGTAAACCAGATAACATACTATCATCTCGAGTAAGACTGTCCTCCCGGGATAGGTCCTCCCACAATCATTGCAATCACGTGCCTGTGACCCAATAATTGACTCTGAGGGCACTATCTCCAACAATCTCCCACTTGCACTCAAGGCTAATTATTGCGATGTCGCATACTCGCAGCCCTTGTGATACCGAACACCCAACTCCCCTACTAGTCAGTCTCACAAAATCCGTTTGCGAAACTATCGCGGTCGACGAATAGCCTCAGTGAGTGGATCCTCCTAGAAGTTTCTTTCTGTGTCTCTCTCTATCTCAAGTTCGCGGAGAAAGCCATCTCCCAAAATGAGCAATACCTGTCTTAGAATGTCTGGATGTCTGATGGGACCTAGCACATAAATGAACTCCAAATCCAAACTTCTTAGACTGTATCGTCAACTGAACTTAATCAGTTTCCTGCGCCATGCCACCCTCAGTATTGCCTTGGACCACCTGTCCAAAATACTGCCCCTCGTCAGAAGGAAAAATATAACTCTGACAACCTCCTTGTCGTCCATGTCACCTTGGAAGCCTGGAATGATAATTGTCTCCCAAATGAGGCTGTCGTTATCATATCCCTAGAACATCCACTTATGTTCTAAAACTGCTTCCGACTGTTTCTCCAGGATGGGATCAATATCAACTTATTGCATCTAGTGCAAGAACAACATCTGGTGTGGTACTTGACATCTCATGATTGACTCAATTGCCTAAGCAAGTGACCTGCCAATCATGCGTATCCCTCTCCCCTTTAGTCTGTAAGACACCTTTAGAGAGGGTGACTCCATTACCTGCAGGTACACTACCGTGCCAGGAGTCGTCCATTCTAAATACTCTTAGAATGCTGTCAAATTACCCTGATTGGGAAACCACCCAAATCTAGATCTAAAACCATAGATCTAGTAACCAGTATGTCTGATATAATGTCCAAATCCTTTATGGAGAAACCACTGTGTGACGACCAAAGTATAACCGATCGTAGTATAGGAATATCACTTCCTACTACCTTCTCAACAGATCCATCCCCTATTCTGATGACGTCAAACCTATGACTGTCACATCAGAAATAGATGATCTATCTCCGCTACATCTGCTTTAGTCTATAAATAGACATAAGCCTGATGTCCACCAATGCTTCCGCTGCTCCCACTGACTACGACAACCCTCTGGCAGAGTCATATAGACGTGCACTTCTAAAGCTAGTTTAGAACGACGCTATACTCATCCTCCTGCCGGGTCTCGCAGCCTGGAACAACAACAATGGTAAGTGTGGGTAAACAAGAACTTCCGTGTCACCGTCCTTGAGGCTACCGGAGTACCTCTCGGGTGCCTGAAGTTACCCACCTTATCTGCGGAGTGGCCAATGGAATGTCAAATCAGATTGAATCTTTAGGTTCCTTATCAAATCTTCAGCAATCGTTTGCGGTTCTGGAATCACTTCCAGTTCTACCATACTCCCACTACTGTTTTTTGAAAAAATCCATTTTTAATAAAACTGTGGCGAGTCTAGAACAATATTTCTATTGATCTGCCAGATGGTAGAAAATCAACCCTCGTCATAGCCTGGGTCAACCCACAAACAGCCATTACAGAAACGTGCCTTGAGTTGTCTAGTGTCTGTTTTTAATCATAAGCCGGACAACTCCCCGTACCTTAACAACGTTAAGATATGAACTGTTTTATATCCAATATAGAACCAGAGGCACTGATTTAATTGAACCAGATTCAAATCATGCAGCTATCTCCAGTGCATGTCAACTAAATGGAAGGAGGCCGATCAGCGTTACTCAACTTAGGAATACTTCCAATTATGAGTAACCTGAAAGAGAAGTTATTTCTCTTTATCATTACTATCAACTGAATACCATACACAAGTATCTACATCTTCGATCACTTTGAAGAATCCTGATACTTGCTACACCGGGTTCTCTACTCTATTCAAATACCTATAACTCCTCAAAACTTAGACCCTGTGTTTCTACGAAACACATGTCTAAGAACTAGAGAAGTTAAAAGTAAACAGAATATAGTACGAGGACCAACCCCTCTGTCCTAATGGACACTGGACAACATACAATACTCTGTATAAGTCCGCTGAGTCTAACAACTCTTTCACTGTGTGTCGTAGGTTGAAAACTGTACTTATGGTTAAGAAGAATTACACCGCTGTTTAATGCTCCTTACCCAACCATCCACTGATATAGGTAAATGTCATCGACATAATATCAAAAGGTATATCTCACTCTATGAAAATAGACGTACAGATATATCAATTTGAAATTGGTGCACAACAGCGGATATTCAAAACCAAATATTTGCCGACCGGCAAACAGCCCAGGTGATCTCCTCAAATATCACCGATTACAACGAATCCCGATATAATGAGGATGATCACCCAATTCCCAATGACTTACTCCCACTCATCATCTGTAAAACCATACAGATGTGAGAATCATACCTGGCAAATACATACCCTGGAGTAAGTATCTAATCGGGAAATCAGTTTTCTTTTAACAGTACACAGTTGAACTAAAACATTGAAATGTTTCGATTGGGTATCCTGGTATTCTTAGTAATGCCTCTACCATTATCCAGATTCACAACTATAACCGTATAATTCTTTGCCACCTCTCCAAATCCCTTTATATGTCTTTAGTCATTACCTTCTGCACACCCCTTAGGCCAAATGGTTTTCTTCCTTCCCTACCGTTCGGCTCCAGCCTATGGTTTGGAAGAAGACTATCCAATAAGCATAATGGGTGTACTGTCCCAATCCTAGGAACACTCGCAATGTGAGAGAAGGTGAGGATAAAAGACAACCGAATAATCCTTATTCTTATTTCTCCTGGACCAGAATCCATCCCCGAACTGGAACAAGTTCCTTTCGAGTTCGTATATAACCATACGATGGAGTATCCAAATAAACTGTGGATCTTCGTAGTGATACGGAGTGTCCTGGAGAAATACAAAGGTGATTTAGGATTGGTGAAGAAATACTTGGTTTGGTCGTGAATATCTGTTGCAATTTACTTTGCCCTCTTACTAATCCCTTACTTTGTCTGAACTTAATACCTTCTGTACACTATCGTTAGGCCAATTGGTTTTCTTCATTCCCTACCGGTCGGCACCAGCCTAAGGTTTGGAAGAAGACTATCCAATTTGCGTAATAGGTGTACTATCCCCTAAACCAAGGAGTACTCACAACTTGAGAGAAGGTAAAAGGAAAAGACAACTGAATAATCCTATCCGTTTTCTCCAGAACCGGAAACCATCCTCGAATTCCTTCGAGTTCGTATCTAACCATACGATGGTTTTGTCCAATGGAAGTGGACGTTCGCAGTAATACGGGGTGTCCTGGAGAAAAGGGTAAAAGTAGGAGTGGCAATGAGGTCTGCAACTCTGACAATCCAAAAGCCAGTGTTAAGAAGGTTCGGTCAACTTGGTCACTGAGTCGTAGTCTTAGGGTCGGGTCAATGGTCGCTGCCAGAGAGAGAGAAAAGAAACACTCAGCGTGCACTCTAACCTTGATCAGAATGGTTATCACTTAATCTAATCTGGAAACCTCCCACTGTACCTCAAATTCTCCTCCAAACCTGAAAGAAGAATTAGTCGGGGTCACCCGAGGAGTAAACCAACTCATCAGTGGGAATCGGGATCCAACTCTCATCGCATGATAACGTGACGGAATCCGCTCACGGTATCACACTCCAGAAGGTATGCGCATATCTGGCCAGTTTCAGTACTTTTGAAACTCCCGATGTGATTTTTACCCCATGCTTTTATGACCTTGACTTTGGCCAACATATCATAAGTCACATGTCAAGTTCTACCCGTCATTCTCCAGGTTAATTTGAACCCACCCGTACATACCCTTGACTTTGGCCAAAATGGCAGTACGACTGTCCCAAACCAACGCATCTATCTATGCTGCATATGAATACCCCAATAGCTACCAATCACTGTGCCTTGACTTTGGCCAACATACACAGCTTGAATACTATTGACTACCCATATGAAACGACGAAGGGCTACGAATGGTTTCTGGTGAAAACCTTTAACGTAATGAACTTGATATCGTTGAAGGAACGGATAGCTTTTTAGAAAATATAGTGACGAAAACCTTTACTAAAGAGGTCACTCCCGGTAAAGGGATCTCGGCTCTTTCCCCGTAGAATGGGGTGCAGGATATTCCAAATGAATACCACGATGCAAAGCAAAAGTAATCGGCTATAGTGAAGTTAATGCCCTGACGCAAACTTCTGTCCAAGGGGTCACTCCCGGTGAAGGGATCTCGGCCCTTGCCTCGTCGACTGAGGAGCAGGATATTCCAAATGAATACCACGATGCAAAACAAAAGTGAACGTCCTTGCAATAACATCTTTTTGAAAAGTGTTCCAGCAACATCAGAATAGGTTTGTTTAACTTGCATTGATCCGAATCAATGCAGTCCCATCATTGATCACACCACAAAGAACGAAAATATACTGACGTACGTATATGCCATCCGCATTCGCCACTGGGTCCCGTCATCACCCGTTAGGTTAGCTTACTAACGACAGAGCGGGGACTGGACTAGCGCGGATGTAAAACATATACAACATCTACTAATATATATACCAATATATTATATTTCGCTCAAGGCGTGATAAAATGCAACATCACAGAAATGTACAGCATCACAGAACAATACAGATATCTGGGATCCCCGGGTTTCACAGAGCCACTACTGAAACCCGACGTTCCCCTGGTCGTGTGGATAGCCTGTGCAATGAAATCCTAGACCCCTACGGGCGCGGCAAGTTACCCGCAAAAACCTGAAGCGAGGCAGCCCCCTTCAGCGCCGTGAATGGACCACCCAGCACTTCACGGAATCCGGTAACTTGGGCACCCCTCCTGGGTCAACCTGTACCCCCTACGAGTGCGGCGAATAGCCCGCCAATTCTAGAGTGAAGCCCCCTCCGTCCCAATGCCATGAGATGCGGGCTTGTTGCCATCCAGAACCCGGCTATCCGTGCACTCCTCCGCGGGGTAATCCTAGTACAGAAAGTAAAATATACATACAACGGGTACATTGACCGCAACCAGGTCGTGCCCCAAAAGAATAATACAATCAGGCAGTGACGGCAGTCCACATGTCGGACGCTCGCCCCGCAATATCAAATGTACATAATACAGCAAAACAGTACTAGCATTGCATCCAGGCTATCCCCCACGACCGATCCGCAACATCACAGCAAATACAAAGAACATCAACGTGAAAATCATGTTCGCAAATCCGTCTAACCGGGCTATAGCAGTTAGACCGGATTTACCGATCGAGTGACATTCAAGGTCGCAGATATAATGTAAATACTGTGAAATAATGTGTTTAAAATATCCGATCGATCAAAAATTAACAAGTGGGCCCCCAAGCAATACTGTAGCACTCACAGAAAATCTGGGCCCAATTTTAATATTCCAAAACTCCTAAAATTAACCCAGAAGCCCACTGGAAAAACCTGGCCCATTGATCCTTTCATGTTGCGGCGGAACCGCGGCCCAAAGTGGTTATTGGCCGCGGTTCCGCGCTCTCGATGAAAGATCAATGACTCGGATTTCTGCAGTAGTCTTAGGTTTTCAAGTACATCACATTTTTGCAACCTGAAAAATTTTTGGGCTTAAAAAAAAATTTCAACAGAAAACTGATGTTAACAAAATACGAGTTTTGGAACATTTGATCGATCGGAAATGCAAAACACATCAAACGAAGCTAGACGAAGTTAATGGCGAGGCTCTGATACCACTGTAAGTGCACGGCGGCGCCCCGGCCGTCAATCCGACGGCCAAATGCGGAAGCGGTGATAAACTTTAATTTTGCGGACTTAGCAAACCGGCACCACCGCGCACAAAACCCGGATCGGGCCATTAAACTAGATCTAGCTAACTACAAGACGGGTAAGAGATATACCGAGTGATCCGAGTCCTCCGGTCTTCTCGTCGTCGTCCCGATCTCCCGCGGATCCTCCGGTCGTCGCCTCCTTGCCGAAAGGGCACCACATCGCCTGTATCTTTTACGGGCTCCCACCTCAATACCGAGGCAACTCGGGCGCGAAGTTGGCTAGCCGACGCGCCCAAGATCTGCTGTAGAATAATGTAGAAACTTGTCTCTTTGGGGTTTAAGAGGTTGCCATGTATGGAGGAATTTTTTGCAAGAATAATCATGGATGAGAACTTGATGAAGAATGGAGCATCCCCTAAAAATATGAGCTCGGCCAGAGCAAGATTTTTGCTCACTGGAAAATGATGATGTGTACTCTCACATGAAAGAATGTGTGTAGGAATAAATACTAAAGAAAAGAAAATGTCTTCACTACACACACACACACACAAAGATGGGGGGCCCACGAAATTCATCATGAAGGAAAAACATTCCAGCACACTCATTAATCATTCATTCTATACAAAGGAAATTAATCCACTCAAATAATCTCACTCCATACCCAACAGTGGCCGGCCCAATCCCATTTTCCATCACAAAACCCATACCACCATCTAATCACAATAAATGCATCATGGAGGAAAAAAGCAAAGATGCTAAACATATCAATCATTTATGCAATAAACCCCTCCACAAATGTTATTTGCACAATTGCAAATAACCCCCTCCATCGGAAAAGTCCGGCCGGGAAAGAACAAAGGAAAACCGGCCGGAACGGAATGCAAACTGGTAACTCCAGAAAACTGGACCCGTAATAAATTACAGGAAAACCCCGATACTGTGCATACACACCCGCATTTGTATTTCGACCGAAATACAAATGTAAAGAGACAAAACTACACTATCAAATACTAAGATCCGGCATAAGACAAAGCCGGCTAGTAAAAACCGTCCGATCACGATCCGTGCAATGCCGCACGTATCTGATCGAACCCTGGCATATCTCCATACGGCCTCTACAGCGTTTCGCCCGAAAGCTGAGTAACTGAAAGTGTGGTGGACTCTAAAGACTCGTCAATACTATGGCTGTGGATTTAACCACTAGCACGTCAGAGGTATAAGCCAATACGTAACGGGCCACCAGCTATTGACCAAAAGGGACGTCGATGAGCGAACTCATCCTGACACCCTACTGAGCCTGTCAGTGACAATATCCGTACAGTCCGGTCCGTTCGTCATGAGCATTGCATGTCGGGCCTAGGGGGTTGGTACAAGTCAGACCCCCAAAAGCGGTACAAGTCGTGTCGGAGTGTAGCCCAGAACACCCTGAGATACTACTGGAATACCTACCAGTAAATCTCCTGCCTTGGCCAAGGTCTTCGTGTAATGGCTCTCCTAGACACAGCGCGACCTCACCCCCAATACCGGGAGAGACGAACCCGTGAAGATCCGCTCACTGCCTCCATGTGGCTCGGGACTGTACCCAACTAAAACCTGTTTACACGACTCCTTTGAGCCGTGGTAGGGTAGTAATCAAAGCACAGTGGGAACTCACACGAGACAAATGACGATCCCCAGGTCGATGAACTAACCTGTACACATGTCACCTGGGAACTGCTATCTGACGTCAGGTATAAGACCAACTAGCATGTTCCCGGCGAGTCCTGTCCTGTGTACTCATAACCCAATGAGCACCTGTATACATCTTAGGTGAACCAACTAACACCAGTGGCTTGTGAGACCGGCCACCGCCCCTCGTCGGGGTCTCGACTGTATACACTAGTCTACTTTGGAGTATCGATGCCCTGTCTCGAAACTCCTACAACTAGGGACCTTTTAAGGATGTGCTTATAGACTACCAGCTCCCACGTATATGATCGCCCTCATACTGCCGGTAGTCAAGCAAGAATCCTAGGGGCTCTATCAACGTGCAATAGCGACCTATCAGGTCACCTAAAGCAGTACACGATGATAAAGGTAAACCAGATAACATACTATCATCTCGAGTAAGACTGTCCTCCCGGGATAGGTCCTCCCTCAATCATTGCAATCACGTGCCTGTGAACCAATAATTGACTCTGAGGGCACTATCTCCAACATATCTGACGTCAGGTATAAGACCAACTAGCATGTTCCCGGCGAGTCCTGTCCGGTGTACTCATAACCCAATGAGCACCTGTATACATCTTAGGTGAACCAACTGACACCAGTGGCATGTGAGACCGGCCACCGCCCCTCATCGGGGTCTCGACTGTATACACTAGTCTACTCTGGAGTATCGATGCCCTGTCTTGAAACTCCTACGACTAGGGACCTTTTAAGGATGTGCTTATAGACCCCAGCTCCCACGTATATGATCGCCCTCATACTGCTGGCAGTCAAGCAAGAATCCTAAGGGCTCTATCAACGTGCAATAGTGACTTGTAAGGTCACCTGAAGCAGTACACAATGATAAAGATAAACCAGATAGCATACTATCATCTTGAGTAAGACTCTCCTACCGGGATAGGTCCTCCCTAAATCATTGCAATCACGTGCCTGTGATCCAATAATTGACTCTGAGGGCACTATCTCCAACAATCTCCCACTTGCACTCAAGGCTATTTATTGCGATGTCGCATACTCACAGCCTGTGTGATACCGAACACCCAACTCCTCTACTAATCAGTCTCACAAAACCTGTTTGCGAAACTAATGCGTTCGAGGAATAGCCTCAGTGAGTGGATCCGCTCAGATGTTTCTTTCTATGTCTCTCTTTATCTCAAGTTCGCGGAGAAACCAATCTCCCGAAATGAGCAATACCTGTCTTAGAATATGTCTGGATATCTGATGAGACCTAGCTCACAAGTGAACTCCAAATCCAAACTTCTTAGCCTGTATCGTAAACTGAAACCAATCAGTATCCTGCGTCATGCCTCCCTCAGTATCCCCTTGGACCACCTGTCCAAAACACTGTCCCTCGTCAGAGGGAAAACTATAACTCTGACAACCACTCTGTCATCCATGTCACCTTGGAAGCCTGGAATGATAACTGTCTCCCGAAGGAGGATGTCGTTATCAAATCCCTAGAACATCCACTTATGTTCTAAAACTACTTCCGACCGTTTCTCCAGGATTGGATCAATATCAACTTATCGCATCTACTGCAAAAACAATATCTAGTGTGGTACTCATGATCGACTCAATTGCCTAAGCAAGTGATCTGCCAATCATGCACATCCCTCTCCCCTTTAGTTTGTAAGACACCTTTAGAGAGGGTGACTCCATCATCTGCAGGTACACCACCATGCCAGGAGTCATCCATTCTAAATAACTTTAGAATGTTGTCTAAGTACCCAGATTGGGAAACTACCCAAATCTAGATCTAAAACCATAGATCCAGTAAGCAGAATGTCTGATATAATATACAAGTCCTTTGTGGAGAAACCACTGTGTGACAACCAAAGTATAACCGATCGTAGTATAGAAACTTCACTTCCTACTCTGTGTATGTCATCCAAATACCAGGACATCGCACCCTACTACCTTCTTAACAGATCCATCCCCTATTCTGATGAAGTCAAACCTATGACAGTCACATCAGAAATAGATGATCTATCTCTGCTATATCTGCTTTAGTCCATAAATAGACATAAGCCTCTTGTCCACCAATGCTTCCGCTGCTCCCACTTCCAACGACAACCCTCTGGCAGAGTCATATACACGTGCACTTCTAAACCCAGTTCAGAACGACGCTATACTCATCCTCCTGCCGGGTCTCATAGTCTGGAACAACAACAATGGTAAGTCTGGGTAAACACGAACCTCCCTGCCACCGTCCTTGAGGCTACCGAGTACCTCTCGGGTGCTGATGTTACCCACCTTATCTGCGGAGTGGCTAATGGAATGTCAAACCAGATTGAATCTTTAGGTTCTTATCAAATCTTCAGTAATCGTTTGCGGTTCTTGAATCACTTCCAGTTCTACCATACTCCCACTACTGTTTTCTGAAAAAAAAAATTATTCAAACTGTGGCGAGTCAAGAACAATATCACTATTGATCTTCCAGATGGTAAAAAGTCAACCTCGTCATAGCCTGGGTCAACCCACAAACAGCCATTAC
Organism: Agapanthus africanus; assembly: GCA_030015575.1. Taxonomy (NCBI): domain Eukaryota; kingdom Viridiplantae; phylum Streptophyta; class Magnoliopsida; order Asparagales; family Amaryllidaceae; genus Agapanthus; species Agapanthus africanus. Next base: position 260,856,439 of record JASDDO010000008.1, read on the forward strand.
AGAAACGTGCCTTGAGTAATCCAGAGTCTGGTTTTAAGCATAAACCGGACAACTCCCTGTACCTTAACATCGTTAAGATACGAACTGTTCAATATCCAATACAGAAACAGATGCACTGATTTAATTGAACCAGATTCAAATCATGCAGCTGTCTCCAGTGCATGTCAATTAAATGGAAAGAGGCCGATCAGCATTACTCAACTTAGGAGTGCTTCCAATTATGGGTAACCTGAAAGAGAAGCAAGTTCTCTTAACCATTACTATCAACTGAATACCATACACAAGTATCTACATCTTCGATCACCTTGAAGAATCCTGATACTTGCAACACCTGGTTCTCTACTTTATTCTTATACCTATAACTTCTCAAAATTCGGACCTTGCATTTCTACGAAACACTTGTCTAAAAACTAGAGAAGTCATAAGTAAACCGAATATAGTACGAGGACCAACCCCTCTGTCCTAATGGACACTGGAAAACATACAATACTCTGTATAAGTCCCCTGAGTTGAATAACTCAATCCCTGTGTGTCGTAGGTTGAAAACTGTACTTATGGTTAAGAAGAATTACACCGCTGTTTAATGTTCCTTACCTAACCATCCACTGATATAGGTAAATTTCATAGACATAATTTCAAAAAGGTATATCTCACTCTATAAAAATAGACGTATAGATATATCAATTTGAAATTGGTGCATAACAGCGGATATTCAAAACCAAATATTTGGCGTCCGGCAAACAACCCAGGAGATTTCCTCAAATATCATCAATTACAACGAATTCCGATATAATGAGGATGATCACCTAATTCCCAATAACATACTCCCACTCATCATCTGTAAAACCATACAGATGTGAGAATCATACCTGGTAAATATATACCCTGGAGCAAGTGTCTAATTGGGAAATCAGTTTTCTTTTATCAGTACACAACGAAACTGAAACATGTAAATGTTTCGAAGGGGTATCCGGGTATTCCTAGTAATGCCTCTTCCATTATCCAGATTCACAACTGTAACCGTATATTTCTATACCATCTCTTCACATCCCTTCATATGTCTTTAGTCATTACCTTCTGTACACCCTCTTAGACTAAATGGTTTTCTTCCTTCCCTACCGTTCGGCACCAGCCTATGGTTTGGAAGAAGACTATCCAATAAGCGTAATGGGTGTACTGTCCTAATCCTAGGAGCACTCGCAACGCGAGAGAAGGTGAAGATAAAAGACACCTGAATAAACCTTATTCCTATTTCTCCTGAACCAGAATCCATCCCCGAACTGGAACAAGTTCCTTTCGAGTTCGTATATAACCATACGATGGAGTATCTAATAAACTGTGGATCTTCGTAGTGATACGGAGTGTCCTGGAGAAATACAAAGGTGAGGTGGGAGTGGTAATGAAATACTTGGTTTGGTCGTGAATAGCAGTCGCAATTTACTTTGCCCTCCTTCTAATCCTTTTATTTGTCTTTACTTAATACCTTCTGTACACCATCGTTAGGCTAATTGGTTTTCTTCATTCCATACCGGTCGGCACTTGCCTATGGTTTGGAAGAAGACTATCCAATTTGCGCAATAGGTGTACTATCCCCTAATCTAAGGGGCACTCGCAAACTGAGAGAAGGTAAAAGGAAAAGACAACTGAATAGTCTTATTCGTTTTCTCCAGAACCGGAAACCATCCTCGAATAAATTCCTTCGAGTTCGTATATAACCATACGATGGTTTTGTCCGATGGAAGTGGACGTTCGTAGTAATACGGGGTGTCCTGGAGAAAAGGGTAAAAGTAGGAGTGGCAATGAGGTTTGCAACTCTGACAATCCAAAAGTCAGTGTTTAAGAAGGTTCGGTTAATTTTGGTCACTGAGTCATAGTCAAAGGTCGGGTCATGGTCGCTGCCAAAGAGAGAGAGAAAAGAAACACTCAGCGTGCACTCTAACCTAGATCAGAATGGTTACCAATTTATCTAATCAGGAAAACCTCCCACTGTACCGTCAAATTCTCCTCCAAACCTGAAAGAAGAATTAGTCGGGATCACCCGAGGAGTAGACCAACTCATCGGTAGGAATCGGGATCCAACTATCATCGCATGATAACGTGACTGAATCCGCTCACGTTATCACACTCCATAAGGTATGCGCATATCTGGAAAGTTTCAGTTTCTTTCGAAACTCCCGATGTGATTTTTACCCTATGCTCTTATGACCTTGACGAAGGCCAACATATCATACACTAGTAAAATAGGGGGTTGCCCCTATGGATGGCAATATCCGTAGGGGCAGATTTAACTTGGCCCTACGGATTAATCCGTAGGGCTAAAAAGGTTGCTCCTACAGGCACAGACGTCCAAGAATAAAAATATTAATTCTTAATTTGGTGTTTGCCCCTACGGAGCCGCAAACAAAAGACCTACGGTTATGTCCGTAGGGGCAAGTAAATATCGTTTTAAAATAAAGCCAGATCGATCGCCTACACTCACTTTCTCTCTCTCTCTCTCAATCGCGCGCGAGAAAAAACGCCAAATCGCCACGCCGTCGTTGCCACCGTCGCCACCGTCATCGCCACCGCCGGTTTCGTCGCCACCGTCGTCGCCACCGCCGGTTTCGTCGCCAAATCGCCACCGTCGTCGCTCCAGCCAACCAGCAGCCGTTCAGGTATAAATCTCGAGGTAAATTAAAGCATTTTTGGATTATTTTGGGCTTATGGTTCATGGCTGGGTCTGGGTTGCGTGCGCGAGAGTTGGGGTTGGGCAGGGGTCGCGGTGGCGGTCGGGGTCGGGGTCGCGGTAGGGTTAGGGTTGGGGTTAGGGTTATGGTGGGGCTGGGGTTAGGGTTACGGTGGGGCTGGTTGAATGGCTCTTCTGATTAGTTGACAAATACAATGTTAATCATAATTTACTCGACACAGATGGTAGAAAATCAGAAAAAGATCAAGAAAAAAATAATCAATTTTGATTTTAACATGTGGGGTGTTGATGCAAGATGTAATATCTAGTAGCAGATGCTAGGCATATAGACTAAAGAATAGTTGTAAATGAACCGCTAGCAAGAAAATCCTATAATTATACACATTGCTTGACGCATGAAGCCTGAAGCTCTTTCTTTTGGGGGATAAAACTAGTTATATTCCTGCATTGCCTAGAAATAGCAGTGAGTTGGTTAAAACCTTTCAAACACAACCCCCCCACCCCCCAAAAAAAAAGAAAGAAAGAAAGGGCAAGGAAAAAAAAAGAATAGCAACAAGCAATACAAGCTAGAAACCGTAAATAACTGCTGAGATTATGTCTACCTTGGCAATTTGAACAATGATGGTCTTGTCTGGATTGTTAAGATCCACTTTATGGGGGTGAGGAACACATTTTGCAACTGTATTTATGATTTTCATTCTGTCAAGTGTTGAAATAAAAATCAACACTTGACAATCAATCCAAGATGCTCAATAACTTGCTTCAAAACCATAATCTAATCTTGATGATGCTCAATATTAGCGATTTCCATGATCACGACACGTGGCAGATGACGTGTCTCATAACGCTTTATGATATCAGTATCCTATATTTGTAGTTTTAATTGTTGATTGTTATAGATGTATACCATTGCAATAATAGTTTTTGGTTGATGAATGCTATTGCAATGTAGGATGATCAGTTCTATCAATCTTGATCTCAATGGTTTAAAATCATGTGACACATACAACACGAATGCACAACAAACGCATAATTAAAGAGCGACTCGAGATATTCAGGTTAAAACCAATATATGATACTCGATGATAATATGAAACCTTCATATTCCCAACGATACCCATATATGAAACTAAAAGCGCCACTTAGTCCCCGTCTATCGGTTAACATACGTGCGATGCTCGTCGTGACCTAGAACTATACGAAGGTTGTTAAATATCGGACAGTATAGCTCGATACTAACAACCGTCGTATAGTCTACGCGACGAGAAAATTCAATCGTATGGTAACCCATAGATTTGTCCCGTGTGGACAAGTTAAGAATGTATAAAGCAAACGCCTTCATTCACTTGTGTTTTCATCCGTTTCGAGATATTTCGTCGGCATCTTTTCGCTGGTTCTCCGTGTACAAAGATAGATTAGATGTTCATTTCAACGTTGTTTCACAGCTTTGAAATGATTATCTATTCTATTACAGTGTACTCGGAGAACAGCGGGGAGGTGCTGCCGAAATTTACTCGAAACGGTTGAAAGCACAAGTGATGGGCGTTCGCTCTATATATTCTTAATGGGATAGAAGCCTACACCCGACAGCCGGAATACATACATACAAACGCATAATTAGAGAGCAATTAGAGATGTTCGGGTTAAAACCAATATATGATAATATGAAACCTTCATATTCCCATCGATACCCATATATGAAACTAAAAGCGCCACTTAGTCCCCGTCTATCGGTTAACATACGTGCGATGCTCGTCGTGACCTAGAACTATACGAAGGTTGTTAAATATCGGACAGTATAGCTCGATACTAACAACCGTCGTATAGTCTACGCGATGAGAAAATTCAATCGCATGGTAACCCATAGATTTGTCCCGTGTGGACAAGTTAAGAATGTATAAAGCAAACGCCTTCATTCACTTGTGTTTTCATCCGTTTCGAGATATTTCGTCGGTACCTTTACGCTGGTTCTCCGTGTACAAAGATAGATTAGATGTTCATTTCAACGTTGTTTCACAGCTTTGAAATGATTATCTATTCTATTACAGTGTACTCGGAGAACAGCGGGGAGGTGCTGCCGAAATTTACTCGAAACGGTTGAAAGCACAAGTGATGGGCGTTCGCTCTATACATTCTTAATGGGATAGAAGCCTACCCCCGACAGCCGGAACACATACATACAAACGCATAATTAGAGAGCGATTCGAGATGTTCGGGTTAAAACCAATATATGATAATATGAAACCTTCATATTCCCATCGATACTCATATATGAAACTAAAAGCGCCACTTAGTCCCCGTCTATCGGTTAACATAACGTGCGATAATTTATTCTTTTCAACGACAAACGCACACACAAAGAATATACACGGATTTTCTCCTTTGTCAGTAACTATCCCGTTCTTATATTTCTCAATATAGTCAGCATAACCTACAATTTATATGTTATTCATTCTAACATGGCCCATGAGTACGTCAGAGTTAAGGACTGGATGTATGTGGATTGGAAACAACGTATGCAACCTAAGTTTGTCGCAGGAGTTGCTGCTTTCCTTGAATTTGCACGAGCTAAGATCATAATAGAGAAGATTCTCTGTCCGTGCGATAGATGTGGAAATAAGTACTGGCAGAAGGTAGAATTGGCAGAGCTTCATATTGTAAAACATGGGTTTACTAGACTTTATTCAACTTGGAAATATCACGGGGAAGGAGAAGAATGCAGTACTGCGGTAGAAGAAGAAGGAGAACACGATAATGCAGCAGGAGAAGAAGAAGAATTCGGTAATACGGCAGGAGACGGAAATTTATTTCCAACAGAAGAAATGGAGGATATGGTAGAGGCTGCCCTAGGTAAATCTATTCGTACCGAAGATGACATTCCTTCCGGTCAAGGACTGCGTGCGGATAAATATGAAAATTTCATGAATGATGCTAGGAAACCAATTTATGAGAATGCGAAGTATTCCACCCTCTCATGGTTCGTCCAACTTTTCCAAATTAAGTGCCTAAATGGATGGAGAACAAGTCATTCACAATGCTTCTTTCGTTCTTGAAAGATTCTATGCCTCCGGGAAATAATGTGCCCGAAAGCTGGTACGAAGCCCAGAAAATGATGTCTGATTTGGGTCTAAAGTGCGAGAAGATTCAAGCATGTCCTAAAAATTGCGTGTTGTACCGGAAAGAGAATTCAGATTTGAAAGTGTGTCCAACATGCGCAGAGGCCAGGTATAAGCCGAAAGATTCTGATAAGAAGCCTGATATACCTGTGAAGATAGCACGATATTTTCCCATAACACAGAGGCTATTCAGGTGCAAGAAAACAGCCGAGGCAATGATTTGGCATCACCGTGCTCCTCCAAGCGAAAATGGAAAAATGAGCCATCCAAGAGATTCACCGGCATGGAAGGATTTCGATAGGAGGCACGCAATATTCAGTAGCGATCCTCGCAATGTCCGGCTCGGACTGGCTGCCGATGGCTTCTGCCCATTCAACTATATGGCTGGAAGTCACAGTACATGGCCCGTTGTAATGATAATTTATAATCTGTCTCCTTGGTTGGCTATGGACCAATCATACTTTATGATGCCTCTTCTTAACGACGGACCAAACTCACCGGGGAACAATATCGACGTCTATCTCCGACCTCTGATCGAGGAGCTGAAAACTTTGTTCATTGATCGTGTAGAGACATATGATTCAAACACAAATACAACTTTCATACTGCGTGCGGCTTTAATGTGGACAATTAATGACTTTCCTGCGTATGGAATGCTATCAGGTTGGTCCGTACATGGTCACAAAGCATTTCCTCATTGCCATGAACACACAACATCAAAATTTTTGAATATTAGCAGGAAGGTTTGTTATTGCGGCCATCGACGTTTTCTGCCTCCAGACCACCCCTATAGGTTAGACACGGTTCACTTTAATGCTCATCAGGAGCTTCTTAGGCCTCCATCCCCATTGTCCGGAGAGGACGTGACTGCTAAATGGGATGGTTACAATAACGTGACCTTCGAGATGGATCCGACGAAACAGGTCAAACCACAATATTGGAACAAGTTAAACATTTTCTTCGAGCTTCCGTACTGGTCTACAAATTCAGTGCGTCATTGTCTGGACGTCATGCATATAGAGAAGGGAGTATCAGAGCACATACTTAACTTGCTTCTGTGTAAAGACGGGAAATCGAAAGACAACATGAATGCCCGGATGGATCTACAAGAGTGGGGAATAAGAAGTGAACTGCACCCTAAACCGGTAGCGGGTAAATCGGTCAAGTTTGTACTTCCCAATGCCGCTTATCATATGTCACAACCGGAGAAGAAAAGATTCCTGCAGGTGTTGAATGATTTGAAAGTCCCCACAGGTTTCTCAGGATCATTCAGCAAGAAAATAAAAATTGTGAAGGGCAAGATCGATGGTCTGAAAAGTCATGATCACCATGTTATCGTGGAGCACCTTCTTCCATTAGCCCTCAGGACTTCTCTCCCCGACTCGGTTGGTCTAGTAATCAACGACCTATGTTGTTTTTTCAGGGAGTTGTGTGCTAAAACACTGGAGGTTGCGACGCTGGATAAAATAGAAAATTCTATTGCGTTGATACTTTGCAAGTTTGAGCGTATTTTCCCACCGTCATTCTTCGATATCATAATACACTTGACGGTTCATCTTGCAACTGAGGCGAAGTTAGCCGGACCGGTACAATATCGATGGATGTATCCCATCGAGAGGTACGTGTAATTTTTCGTTTCGCGCAATTTATAAATTTATTGTTGTCCTGTATGCCCATGTTTATTTATTCAACATATTCTCATTAGGTACCTTTACACTCTTAAGAAGTATATACGCAATAAAAATCGACCAGAAGGTTCTATCATGCAAGGTTATCTTCTTGATGAAGCAACCACATTTTGTTCCCGCTATCTGGACGAGAACATTGAGACAAGGCTTAACCGACCACGAAGAATTCAAGACGGTCCATATGGTAAAGCCGAGTATAAGAGGGTAGACACTATGTTTATCAACAAGATATACCGGTTTATCTTGCTTAATTGCGTATGTCTTGAACAAATTAGAGAGTAAGTTCTTTTGGATTAATTGTTATATCTGTGTTTGTGTGTGTATGAAATGATATAATATTAATGTCACAATTATTTGTCGAAAACAGAACTCATTTTAACGAGGTACGTGAGGGGCATCCTGATTGGAACGAAGAGCGTTTGGAAAAATACCATCAGGATAATTTTTGTGATTGGGTCACAGAGCATGTAAGTTATTCGAATTACATTTTATTGCTATCAGTTTTAATCTAAACTTGTATCGTTATGTATTTATCGTAAAATTTGTTTTGTTAGATCCACGATCCGAACTTGTCTGCATCATTTGAGAGTGATTCAAGATGTTTAGCTCAATTTCCTAGTATGGAGGTTGCATATTACAAAGGATTTGGTGTCCTTGGATACAAATTCGAAGTTAAGGACATAGAAACATCTAGAACCACTCAGAATAGTGGGATTGCGACGGTAGGATCGGACGGTGTGATTTACTATGGGTACTTAAATTTTATACTCGGCATTCACTATCCCGGACGATCAGAACCCTTTTATATATTCCACTGTACTTGGTACGATCCGCGAACCGATACAGACAGGTGGAGAAGCAGTCTTGGGACTTGGAAAGATGAATATGGATTGACCAGTGTGAACACACTTCGATTTTACGGTCAGGACGATCCGTTTATCTTTCCGAACCAAGCGTTCCAAGTATACTACTCACATTGTTTGAAGCATCCGGGGTGGAGTGTTGTATGCCGATGGAAACCTAGAGATGTCTACGATGTCCCAGAATACGAGGACAGCGATGAGGACGAAGAAGAGAGAAGACTTAAAGTGCTCCGACCGTCTGTTTCGAAGGACGGGTTGTCTTCGACCGATCATGAAGTTACGTGGGTTAGAAATGACATCGACGATGAAATCCAAGTAGATATGTATGATGCGCCCACAAAACGAAAAAGGTTATCAGTAATGTTATATTATTACTTCACATTTTACGCTCTAGATCATATATAGTCAATACTTTTAATGATTGTCTAATGCGTCCACGAACCGTTTATCTAGATTTGATGACGATGTCGGGAGCAGCGAGGGGCGGCAGGAGCTCCAGCCGCGGCAGAGGCAGAGGCAGAGGCAGAGGCAGAGCGGTTCTGCCGCCAGGAGAGCTCCGTAGGGAGCTTCAGAGGGCCGGTCTTGCACCCAGATCGGAGACCCCTTCGGATGCCTCCTTCCATGTTGATTTGGCCACACCTCCTGGTATACTGCACGCATATCCATTTTGAATGTAATATTACAGATATTCATGCATGTTTATGTCAAAATTACTTATATTGTCAATGTTTGATTGTCTAGTTGTTGGTGATGCGTCCACATCTGGGACATAGGCCACCCCCGCTCCTCCAGGTATGTTTATATATCATATAGTGTATGTATATTGATTTAGAATGATATATCATAAATACACACATTCCTTTTGCTCTTACTTAGCAATTTTTATTATTGTCTAGCTGTAGGTGGTGACACCACCGTACCTGCGGGTATGTTTATATATCCTATAGTGCATGCATATTGATTTAGAACGTTATATTATTGATCTACACATTCTTTTTGAAATTACTTATATAATCTATTTTTAATTGTCTAATTATAGGTGGTGCGTCCACACCTTCCACAGGGGCCACTCCTGCCGTTTCCATACCCTCCGCATCGTCTGCAGGTTAGTATGAATAAATTTAAAATATTTATTCATTTTACATATGCTCTATAGAATAATTATGAACTTCATGGAAATTTAGCGTCGATGTTTATTTTATAGTTGGAGGGGATGCGTCCGGGTCCGGGACCCCGGTTGTTCCTCACCGGAGGAACTATCGTCCCGCTCGTGCTGCTGCTCGGGCCCAGGCTCGTGCGCTAGTCACCGGAGGTATATATCACACTTGAATTTTTGTTTAACCTTGATTTATTAATACAACTTTGTCTTATTATTGATTGTCTTGATATTTCGTGCAGACGCAGGGCCTCTCCATCCCCAGAGGGGGACTCGAGGCCCGAATCAGTCCCATAGGCTGAGGCCTGATAGAGCTAGGGGGAGGCAGCATTCCCCCTATTTTTTACCCTTGACTATCGCTATACCGGTCCTCATGCCGAGCGGTTCGGCCGGTATTTGGGGGACGAGAGCCGGATCGTGAAGAACTATCCACTTCACGTTGAGTGGGGCGAGCAGCACCAGCGTTCATTCGCCCTCTTCTTTGATCAGGGTCGGGTATGTATTAATATATATTTTCATTTGATCTATCCAATATATTTATTATTAACACTTGCAATCTAATAACAATGTTTTTTTTGTATTTTCAGTTGGATTACGATTTTCAGCCTGTAGCCGACCCTGATCACCCGGGGAGGGTGCTCGACCTTCATGCTCTGTACAATGGCCTGATGAAGAACATGCAGGCCAAGGTCCGATACAACAGGAATGAGCTGAAGGCCGACTGCTACTCCCTGTGGACAGCGACCCCCGAGGCAGAGAGAGCGGCCCTCCTATCTACTCCGGCGTTTGCGAGAGTCGACGTAGAGACATGGCCTCTATTGTGCGCTTATTTCGACTCCGAACGCAAACAAGTATGTATTTTAAATTTAATTCATTATTTATGATATAATTTATTTCTTTGTGTTTCTTAATTTGAAAACTAAATGTTAATGCGTTGTGCAGAAACAGGCCGCTCAGAATACGGAGAACAGGAAGTCGGCGAAGAGGGGTCGCCCCACTTACACAGGTGGCTCGAGGAACATTACTCGAGCCATGGAGTTATCGGTAAATTAAGAGTTATTCTCTAATATTCTGCAATATTAAGAGTTATTCTCTAATATTTCTAATATTGCAGACATCTCGGACCGTGGCGTCAGGTGGTACACCGAGCGTGCTGTCCGCATATCTTGCCGTCCACGGCACCTCGACAGATCCCGCCACGGGCGAGCTTCGATATCCCGACGTCGCTACCCAGGAGTACTGCGTAAGTGTTAATATTTTTTCTACCCAAATTTGAAATTTTAGTTTTGGAAGGTTCAAGTTTAAATTTTATACTTATACTTTACTGCTTAATGTGGGTGTAGGAGCGGGTGGTTGAGCAGGCCCAGGCCTCGGGGATCGATTTTACCGGACAGAACGATCCGAGGCTGCTGACCCCAGTTCTGGACGCTGCACACGGAGGGCACCACGGAGGTTGGGAGAGAGGCCGGGGATTAGGCCCTAGCAGGGCCCATATGAGGTTGGACTCCACCCCGGCGGTTACTTCCTCCGTCTCAAGTGACCGACATGTCCATCAGGAACTGGATAGCTTGAGGGCCACCGTTCAGGAGTTGAAGGAGATGCTGGTATGTATACTACTTTATAGTAAAATATCATTTCATATTATATACATATCAACATATCCATAATTAGTACGTAGCTTGAGCTTATTTGGTTTTAGACTTAAGTTTGATTAATCATACATACATATGTAATTAAAATAAACAACGCTTTTCCAAACTAGATATCCAAACAGGGTTTCGAAATAACTTAATAATGAAACGAATTCGAATAATACACAGTTCTTACACGCTTCTTACACACGTTATGTCCAGACGCGACAGGGTAGATCGGCCGAGCCTCCACATGCATCTCCTTCGGCTGCGGCTCCGCAAGCCACTACATCGGCTGCGGTTCCGCAGACAGCTCCTGTAGCTCCACCGCCCACTCAGACTCCCGCAGCCGCGGCTCCGCAAGCAACTAGCTCGACGGCGGCTGCGCAGACCACATCGCCAGCTCCACATGCCGCTCAGACTCCCGCTCGCGACGCATTGCAGAGTGTATTGACCGAGGAGCAGGCGCGTGTTATTCTAACGTTATTCAGTGGTGGAGCTGGACCGAACTAGGGTAGCTTTTTGGTTCTTATTTTTTGAAACATGTATTTATTTATATCACATTGTACTACATTTTGAAATGATATTGATATTGGTTTGTATTTATATCATATTCAGTTTTTGGGTTTCTTTTGTATATTATATATATGCGTGAGATGTGATTATGAATACTGCAATATATGATTTGATTGATGTATATAGTATTTTGCACAGGGCGGGAAAAAATCTAGCAGCCCATTTTTAAAAAAAAAATACAGACAATATGTACCTACGGATTAAGCCGTAGGTATATATGTTGCCCCTACGGACATATCCATAGGGGCAAACTATCAGGAAACCTGATATTTTTCCCACCTGATCTCTGTGCAGGGTGTTGGGAGTGCCCCTACGGATATGTCCGTAGGGGCCACTGTCTATCCCCTACGGAGTTATCCGTAGTGGCCAAATATTAGGTTTCCTGATATTTTTTGCCCCTACGGAATATTACATACGGATATATCCGTAGGGGTAGAACAAGGACCTACGGTTGTATCCGTAGGTACATACAATATATTCAAAAAAAATACATATATGATTTGATTACCCCTACGGAGTAATCCGTAGGGGCAACAACACCTACAGATATATCCGTAGGGGCAAAAATTTGCCCGTAGGGGCAAGAATTTGCCCGTAGGGGCAAGTTCAGGGCCTCAACTTGCACCTGCGGCCTTTGCACCTACGGGGTATTTTTTCGCCCCTACGCAGATATCCGTAGGGGCAGTGGGTTGCCCCTACAGATAAATCCGTAGGGGCAACCCTTATTTATAGTAGTGATAAGTCACATGTCAAGTTCTACCCGTCATTATCCAGGTTAATTTGAACCTACCCGTACATACCATTGACTTTGGCCAACAAGGCAGTATGACTGTCCCAAACTATCGCATCTATCTATGCTGCAGAAAAGTAACAAATAGCTACCATACACTATGCCTTGACGAAGGCCAACATACATAGCATGAATACTAAGTGCTACCTTTCTGAAATGACGGAGGGCTACGAATGTTTTTTGGCGAAAAACCTTTATCGTAATGAACTTGATATCGTTGAAGGAACCGGATAGCTTTATATAAAAATATAGTGACGAAAAACTTTGCTAAAGAGGTCACTCCCGGTGAAGGGATCTCGGCTCTTTCCCCGTAGAATGAGGTACAGGATATTCCTACTGAATACCACGATGCAAAGCAAAAGTAATCGACTATAGTGAAGTTATTGTTGGAGATAGTGCCCTCAGAGTCAATTATTGGATCACAGGCACGTGATTGCAATGATTGAGGGAGGACCTGTCCCAGTAGGACAGTCTTACTCGAGATGATAGTATGCTATCTGGTTTATCTTTATCATTGTGTACTGTTTTAGGTGACCTGACATGTCACTATTGCACGTTGGTAGAGCCCCTAGGATTCTTGCTTGACTGCCAGCAGTATGAGGGCTATCATATACGTGGGAGCTGGTAGTCTATAAGCACATCCTTAAAAGGTCCCTAGTCGTGGGAGTTTCGAGACAGGGCATCGATACTCCAGAGTAGACTAGTGTATACAGTCGAGACCCCGACGAGGGGCGGTGGCCGGTCTCACAAGCCACTGGTGTCATTTGTTTCACCTAAGATGTATACAGGTGCTAATTGGGTTATGAGTACACCGGACAGGACTTACCGGGAACATGCTAGTTGGTCTTATACCTGACGTCAGATAGCAGTTCCCTGGTGACATGTGTACAGGTTAGTTCATCGACCTGGGGATCGTCATTTGTCTCGTGTGAGTTCCCACTGTACTTTGATTACTACCCTACCACGCTCAAAGGAGACGTGCAAACAGGTTTTAGTTGGGTACAGTCCCGAGCCACATGAAGGCAGTGAGCGGATCTTCAGGGGTTCGTCTCTCCCGGTATTGGGGGTGAGGTCGCGCTGTGTCTAGGAGAGCCATTACACGAAGCCCTCGGCCGAGGCAGGAGATTTACTGGTAGGTATTCCAGTAGTATCTCAGGGTGTTCTGGGCTACACTCCGACACGACTTGTACCGCTTTTGGGGGTCTGACTTTTACCAACCCCCTTGGCCCGCCATGCGATGCTCATAGACGAACGGACCGGACTGTACGGATATTGTCACTGACAGGCTCAGTAGGGTGTCAAGATGAGTTCGCTCATCGACGTCCCTTTCGGTCAATAGCTGGTGGCCCGTCATGTATTGGCTTATACCTCTGACGTGCTAGTGGTTAAATCCACAGCCATAGTATTGACGAGTCTTTAGAGTCCACCACACTTTCAGTTAGTCAGGTTTCGGGCGAAAAGTTGTAGAGGCCGTATGGAGATATGGCAAGGTCCGATCAGATACGTGCGGTATTGCACGGATCAGGATCGGACAGTTAGTACTTGAGGCCGTATGGAGATATGGCAAGGTCCGATCAGATACGTGTGGTATTGCACGGATCAGGATCGGACAGTTAGTACTAGAGGCCGTATGGATATTTGGCAGAGTTCGATCAGATACGTGCGGTATTGCACGGATCAGGATCGAACGGATATTACTAGCCGGCTTTGGTTTAAGCCGGATCCTAGTATAGTACAGTGTAGATTTTGTCTCATTGCATTTGTATTTCGGTCGGAATACAAATGCGGGTGTGTATACACATTATCGGGGTTTTCCTGTAATTTATTACGGGACCAGTTTTCTGGAGTTGCCAGTTTGCTTTCCATTTCGGCCATTTTCTGTCACGACCCAAAGTTTGGCCCGTGACCGGCACTTAACCACGTAACGCCTACAGGCGTAACACGACTAAGTAAGCCGAAAACCCAGAAATCTAAAACCCTTTTTAAGAATAAGTAAAGAACTACATGTTTAAAAATCAATGTTTTTAAATAACTAAGCCGAATGTGCATTTTAAAAACAGTACAATCTTTTCCAGAAATTTCGGCAGAGTTTCTTTTGTAAAAATGGCCCCGAATGGGGTAAAACAAGAATAACAATATATATGCAATGATAAAGGCATCCCCAAGCGGGAGCTAGCTCTTCGTCAATAGACGGTCACAACCACACATGCAACAATAATATACAACGCCAAGTGGCGAGGATCAAACCCAAAAGAAAGCTCAAGCAACAAGAAACCTCAATACTACTAAGCGCGACTCTAAGGTCGAATAATACAACACTGTCTCTAAGTCTGAAAGAATATACAAGTTTTGGTTGATGGAAATTCTAGATACAATGAGTAAAATGAATACAAGGGTGGTTCTTGATGCGAAAGAATCCACCTACCAAAGCAAGCCACCCGCAAGAAAGTAGTGTGCCAGAAATGCCGCAATGAAACCTGTACGGCAGAACCTGCAAGAACTGTGGCACAACGGGGGTGAGTTGCCAACTCGTGAATAGAAACATCTACACGCAGAAACCGAATGCAAGACATAAACCTAAGTCAACAATCAGTAATAATCCACAAGAGTACATCTGAGTGTGATAAGGTGGCAAGATAACATCTAAATAGGTATGTGGTGCCAGGTACTCAGGTAATAACATGTCATCAGTATAAGGTATGTCTGCAAGAAGTAAATATGATGCAGTATCAATGATATCAATACACATATATTAGCGTCCCATACCACTAATATTTGTGTAAGGGTATATATAACAGCGCCCTCATACCCTGTTATATATACAAAAGAAGTATGATAAGTGTAAATCTAGTCTGTATATGATCCATGTCTGTATATGATCCATGTCTGTATATGATCCATGTCCGTATATGATCCATATCTGTATATGATCTATGTCTGTATATGATCCATATCTGTATATGATCTATGTCTGTATATGATCTATGTCTGTATATACGTGGAACTCGTCCACCCGTCACCCAATGACAATAAGCATCATGTATGCAATATGAGGATATAAACAACATCATGGTAAAACATCATGAAACCCGTGCCAAGCATCGACACGTAAATCCTCATCCATATGGGGCTCCGTCTGCGGTATCGGCCCTCGGCCCCGGCAGTACGAGTCAACCCATGTCCATCTCTGGGCTCCGTCTGCGGTATCGACCCTTGGCCCCGGCAGTACGGGTCAGCCCATATCCATCTCTGGGCTCCGGTCGGAATCCTCCAGATATCCGCCGAGCTCAAGTACAATCACCGGTAGGTAGTAGTCCCTCTGCCGGGCTCACCGTCTATCACACAGCGAAACCGTTCTCGCCCCGGGGTACCATACCGGGTCCACCATGTACCCGTAATCGGCCTCAACCGCCTCCTCGATTCGGGTTTTTATATATCACTCTAGCACCGAGAAAACACATGGTGGACGCACCGAAATATCATATCAAGGGAACCGGGTTTTTAAATTATTACATATTTGAAATAGCCACGGTTCCCAAATCCAGAAATCACATATAATCCAAACTAAAATGTAAGTCACTAATCTGATATGATATGTGCGTCAAACATAAATATCATGTCAAGTCACATATAGATGAGCTACAATATAATGATCAGGTGTGATATAAGCATCAATGTGAGTATCAAGTCATGTCACATATAAATGAGCTACAATATGATGATCAGGTGTGATATAAGCATCAATGTGAGTATCAAGTCATGTCACATATAAATGAGCTACAATATGATGATCAGGTGTGATATAAGCATCAAATGTGAGTATCAAGGCATGTCACATATAAATGAGCTATAATATAATGATCAGGTGTGACATATGTATCAAATGTGAATATCAAGTCAAAATCATATACGTTTGTGTACAGGTCTATGTGTACAATATGCCATGCGGAAATCATACCATGAATGCAGCAGTACTACAGTGTAGTGGCATAGCAATTATCGATGATGAAGTGTGTGAGCCGGTAATCAGTGTACGTGGAACATACGCATCATCGATAATGGTGCTGGTGTCCTAACAGCATGATGGCAATATAACAATAAGCACAAGTAATGCCATGCAAATAGTATAAACAGGTGCAATCGAAATAAGCAACACAACAGTGAAGAATCTAACTCAAAAGCTATATCATACAACCTTGCCTTTTGAAATAAGACGAATCGGGGTCTTTGGTAAAACAAGGGCTACGGTGTTTAGAAAATAGACACTACACATTTGCAAATATCCGTAGAATCCCCTTTTTCCTATCTTGCAATATTCCCGATTCGTTAGTTTGAAATAGGTATGACTCTGGTCTAATCTAACATCTACTATGCAACTACTGATCTAAGTATCATGCAAGTCTGGAGGGGTATGGAAACCGCCTAAATCTGAGTCGATACATATATAAAGGTATATAGTCGGTGATCTCGCCTCAATGTCATATCATAAGATATCCTCGAGTTATGAGTGCGGATCTATCATCAATATCGGCTCGTACGGTAATCATCGTACGGCATCCCAATAGCTGGGTACGGGTCAACATCTCACTATCTCATTACATAACAGGTATCACTGCCATCAGATCACATAGCCTGGGGTACTACTCTATGTCTAGCACCAAACGATACCATCAGTGAAGTATGCATGCGGGGTAAACACATATCCCAAGCCCGCAAGAGATCACAAGTCATATCCCACAATGAATCGTATCCAATCACCGATCTCACGTCATCAAGCCCACATCATCGACTCATTACCAACGTCATCAAATATCATCCATCAAGGGTAGGTATAAGAGATATACATGTGTAGGCGTGTAGGTGCAATTCTATCATAGGGCTCGCAACTAGGAACTACACTAATCACTTCTAACCCTAACTACACATAATACTTCTAACACAAAGCTACAACACACTAAACTATCACACATCTAATATATATAGTATACTAACTACGTACTGCGGGGGTGCTATACGCCATCCACCCGACTTCCCCCTGTAGATATAATCTACTCACCTGCATCATCATTTGCGGACATCACCACGCAATTGCTTGTCGTCCCGAAGTCTTCATGGGTACCTACACATCAAATATCGTATATGCGCATTAAAACCAAATCCAAGCTAAAACGGCACATGAAATCCAAAACGATACGATAAGGGGTCCTATAGGTGAGAACCTATGGCACGCCTTCAAAACCACATATAAGTCCTCTATATCGTCGTATAAACGCCAAATAGTCGAGGCAAAACGAAACACACCAATGCAGAAATGAAAATACGGAATACGGAAACTAAAGTCCAAAACAGTAACTCATGAAATGTGTCCCAGATTTTACCCCAGGTCACTTTATACAAATCTATATACCAGGGGCCTAAACTAACAATGTAGGAGCTACAGAATGAAAACGAGACAAAAAGGTGGGACCCAGGCCGCAATTGGCGGCCAAAAGGGGAGAATTGGCGGCCGGGAAAGGGAGTTGGGGGCTAGGGTTTTGGGTGTTGCCTCTATGGTGCCTGCACATCTCAATTTCCACTCAATATCATTTTAGGGTTCCCGGGGTGATAGCAGATTCAAGTTAACCTGCACAGATTACACAATTTTCCCGATATCGGTTTCTAAAATCCGTATTTCTGGTTCTAGCTTCAGGTTTTGGGTTCCAATTCAAACACTAGGGTGTTGGTGTATCCTCTACTGACCTCAATTTCATAACACAACACCAATTCACCACAACCCTAACTAGGTTTTCATCAAGTCCATACTATCTCACAATATCGATATATTCTTAATATGGGGTTATAGGAAAGGCTATAATTGAGCTAATGGTTCAGTAATTACCTCCGTTAGCAACTCAAGAATTTTCTTGAGTTGCCCCTAGTGGCCAAAATCCATGCTTTCTTAATCCATCTTGTAGATCTCGAGCTTGTGCACATTTTTAATGAAACCGATATATGGTTTTGGGGTTGTTTTTGAGATGATTTGAGGGATTGAAGGTGGAGGAAGGGGGAGGAAGAGGCAGCAGCAGCAAGGCAAAGGGAGAGGGAGAGAAATGATGAAAATGGCTAAGGGTTTGGTCAATGGTTCAACCCATACTTCTCTCTCACCTACCCTCACTTCTTTTCTTTTTCTTTTTCCTTTCTTTTCCTTTTTCTTTTAAATCCCTAACCTTCTTACAAGAATAGTAAACCCAAAATGAGAAACCATGGTAGAAAGTGCACAAGTGTAGGAAAAATAGTGTGTGCATTTTTTTGTGCAAATTTGTTAAAAACCGATTAGCGATTTTAATCGCGATTAGCACTAAATTAGTGTCAAATTAATCACAAAAACTTAAAAATGTCATAATTCACTAATTTACCCTATTTTAGAATTTTCCATAATTTTTCATAATTTTTCTAACATTTTTCCTATTTATTTTCATTTAATATTAAAATAATCAATAAAATAATATTAAATTATAAAAATTCCCAAAATTAATATTTTATACTTTTGAAAATGTTACAATCTACCCTCCTTAAAGAAATTCGGTCCCCGAATTTAAATTTAAACCCCCACTACTAAAACAATTTCAGTAATAATCCATTTGTCGGGGTTCCGAAAACATCAACACATAGAGAATATCATAAAAAAAAGTACTACTCTACTAGAATCAATCCCCAAAATGCATATATAAGAATTTCCTGTGCGTCTGGTGCGCAAGGAATCAAAATCCATATATGTGTCAAACAGGTGTAGAAAACAGCATCTAAGTGCAACGGGTGTGCACGAAACATCTGTCGTAGGCAACGTGTGTGCCTGACAGAAAAATCAAGTGCATATGAAATGCACGAAGAATTCCGATTTAGTGCATCTGGCGTGCACCAAAATCGTATATCAAAACACTAAGATGCATGAAAACTACGCTGGAAGTGCAAATCAAATCACTGAATACGATAGGCATGAAATCTCAATCAATATCTCAAATGTAATAACTCAGCGCAAAATATATAAATATCCAGTAGGTGCATGAAACCAATATCATGAAACTCAGTCATCAAAACTAAATCATGTAAACAGAACGCCCAAAATACCGAAATCCCAAAGTGACGGATACGTGATAATCGAATCACAAAATCACAAATCATAAATACCGTCGTCGGTAGTTCCTCCTTCGAGGTCGAGAAGGAGTCGGTGCAATCCACTGCTAGCAGCGCAGGATATCTACATGCCTCTTGCTCACGGTCTGGTGTCCTCTGACTCTCTGGGTCCTTATCTTCTCTGTGGGCTACCAATCTCACAGTCAATCGGCTCATCGGCCCTGTCAGATGTGCTAACGGGGACGATTCCGTTCTGGCACTTCTCTGGTCACCTCTCGGTCAAACCTCACGACCACTCGTAAGGCAGCATATCGCTGGCGTCGGCCTCTGGCTCTCTGAATGCACGTCACACATCTGATCCTGGGTGCAAACATCATTGCAGCAATGTCCTGGAAGGAATCCTGCTCAAGGTCTCTTCCAATCATGCCTACGCCGATCTGTACAGAGGCTGGCTCTCTTGTACTACCTCTTCTCGCTTGATAGACATCTGTGTCCTCAGCACAACCTTTTCTCGGAAATTGGTCACATCCCAACGTCTCTGTAAGCATATCAGGTCTCTAGTCTCGACGGGAAGCAATGACAGCTCGTCAGTGTCTCACACGAACCTCTGGTTCCACATGTCTCTATCATTGTCCACTATGACGTCACGCCAAGTCACCTTGCACTGCACTGTTCTCGGCCACGGCCAATCTGAAGTCTCTCGCACGGACTCGAAATCGCGTACTCTGTAGCTTCACCATTCTGTAGAAGATGTCAGGCCGAACAGATCCTCGGGAACACGTCCCAACCATCGGAGGAATACTCGTCACTCGTCCGCCCTTGATCAATTCGCAACGCATCTGGGTAAGTTCCTTTATCCGAACTGGGTCAACTACCTCGTCGACAAAGCCGAACTCTGGCCTGCTGGGTGCACGGAATACGACCACCCCTGGTCTAGGTCTTCTCGTATCGTACTCCAAAAAGGTCCTGTCGAGGTCCCTTTCTCAAATCTCATTCCTGCCGAAATGCCCGGAAGTCGTCATCCAATGCTGAAGCTAAAGCTTATTCCGGAATGGCTGCATACTCATCGCGCTTCTTTCTGGAAGATCTATCCACATACCACGCCTCGGGGTGCGTATCACATCTCTGATGTCAGCGGAGTGGGACGCCATCTCGTCGAAATATCTTGCGAACTCTTTTCTTCGCTCTGCATCAATGTCGACTGATTCGGACATAACTCATCGTGGCTACACGAACTGCGCTCCGACGGCTACGCCCGCATCTGGAGTCTCCCAAGCAGTGTCCCATCACGATATCCGAAAGATGTCGAACCATCCGATCGACTTGTCAGATCCTCATAATCCCCCAAGAGCTCACATCTCGGGTACAGTTTAATAGTATCGAGTACATGCCACAGCGTCGGTGGTCCAGCCGTAGAAGGGCAAACCCAAGCCTCACTAATGGCGCCGCGGAACCGCCGTAAACCCTAAGGTTCAAAGGCTGTCACACGGTCATTAAGTTGAGTTGGGGTTTCATTCTTCTAGAGGGTCCATAGAATCACCTGCATGTCTTTCCGTATACTTTAAACTTGGAAAATGGGCTCCTGACATTCGATCGTCTCAATCGACTCTCAACGAACCTGCGTGAAGTCGTCTCTAGCTGGAAACAATCTATCTGATGACCTCGCATCGGTAACGAATGAACCACATGTCCTAGTCATTCATCCTCAGGTGACTAGCGACTCGCTATCATCTCTCTGAGTATATGCTCACGCTGCAACAGCTTCAATCATCTGGGCGATATCTCATCATTTACAGCAGCAACTGGCTCATACGCCTGTACGCCGAACAATGCCTCAATCCTCCAGGAAGGGCAATACATAAGCGGTCATCTCTGAATCGGTCTGCTCTAGATCTGAGTGAGACTCTCCACACTCGAAATCTTCAACTCAACTGGGCCCGCTCTGGCGCAAAATCGGACGAATCACCTTCGTCTCTCAAATCGGGTAGACTAGCTATCATCTGTCTCATATCTGCCTAAAAGCTCCGGCAATCTCAGCTCCTAAGCTCCGAAAGCAACATCCTGTCGATCTCAGCAACAGCTGGTCCATCTGTCTGCACGGTAGGCGACATCACAATCTCTGAGGTATGCTGTACATCAACAATCCTCTCTCAACTGGCAGCTCTAACAATGGCCCGATCATCCGGTGCAAATCCAAGCACTCGCCTCCACTAGAGGTCACAATCACCAATACTAACTCGAGACATTCCCATGTCATCAGAAAACACAATGGTCGGCCCTCGTACCAAACGAGCTCACACCGGCCGTAACCCTAGCAGCAGCCCAAACTGCGCTCAAACATGGTGACAGGAACCTCAATCGAGTATCAAAAGAGCACATCAATGACAAGAAGGAAACAACAGATCCAAAGTGGATACATGATCATAGGAAGGAACAGCATCAATGAAGATATGATCATGAACTAATAGAATCGGGGATCTCAAATGGAAGTAAAATCCTGGATATGAAGAGAATCACTGATCTCGAAAAGTATGCATATCCTAAGGTTCCTTAAGCGGAGTGGCGTGTCGTAAGTATGCCGCGGAACATACCAACGGTACGTCACTCTACTTTAGTCACCTATTCCATCAACCAAGGGTCATCCTAATACGACGAAAGTTCGGGTCTAATACCCCCTCGACCAAGTCTAAGTTCCGTAAGGTCAAGCCTAAGTTCCGTATATATATATATAAACGCCCTAGGCTCCACATAGTCAAACTTCGACTCGAACCAAGGTCAACCTAGCGCTCTGATACCAACTTTGTCACGACCCAAAGTTTGGCCCGTGACCGGCACTTAACCACGTAACGCCTATATGCGTAACACGACTAAGTAAGCCGAAAACCCAGAAATCTAAAACCCTTTTTAAGAATAAGTAAAGAACTACATGTTTAAAAATCAATGTTTTTAAATAACTAAGCCGAATGTGCATTTTAAAAACAGTACAATCTTTTCCAAAAATTTCGGCAGAGTTTCTTTTGTAAAAATGGCCCCGAATGAGGTAAAACAAGAATAACAATATATATGCAATGATAAAGGCATCCCCAAGCGGGAGCTAGCTCTTCGTCAATAGACGGTCACAACCACACATGCAACAATAATATACAACGCCAAGTGGCGAGGATCAAACCCAAAAGAAAGCTCAAGCAACAAGAAACCCCAATACTACTAAGCGCGACTCTAAGGTCGAATTATACAACACTGTCTCTAAGTCTGAAAGAATATACAAGTTTTGGTTGATGGAAATTCTAGATACAATGAGTAAAATGAATACAAGGGTGGTTCTTGATGCGAAAGAATCCACCTACCAAAGCAAGCCACCCGCAAGAAAGTAGTGTGCCAGAAATGCCGCAATGAAACCTGTACGGCAGAACCTGCAAGAACTGTGGCACAACGGGGGTGAGTTGCCAACTCGTGAATAGAAACATCTACAAGCAGAAACCGAATGCAAGACATAAACCTAAGTCAACAATCAGTAATAATCCACAAGAGTACATCTGAGTGTGATAAGGTGGCAAGATAACATCTAAATAGGTATGTGGTGCCAGGTACTCAGGTAATAACATGTCATCAGTATAAGGTATGTCTGCAAGAAGTAAATATGATGCAGTATCAATGATATCAATACACATATATTAGCGTCCCATACCACTAATATTGGTGTAAGGGTATATATAACAGCGCCCTCATACCCTGTTATATATACAAAAGAAGTATGATAAGTGTAAATCTAGTCTGTAAATGATCCATGTCTGTATATGATCCATGTCTGTATATGATCCATGTCCGTATATGATCCATATCCGTATATGATCTATGTCTGTATATGATCCATATCTGTATATGATCTATGTCTGTATATGATCTATGTCTGTATATACGTGGAACTCGTCCACCCGTCACCCAATGACAATAAGCATCATGTATGCAATATGAGGATATAAACAACATCATGGTAAAACATCATGAAACCCGTGCCAAGCATCGACACGTAAATCCTCATCCATATGGGGCTCCGTCTGCGGTATCGGCCCTCGGCCCCGGCAGTACGAGTCAACCCATGTCCATCTCTGGGCTCCGTCTGCGGTATCGGCCCTCGGCCCCGGCAGTACGGGTCAGCCCATATCCATCTCTGGGCTCCGGTCGGAATCCTCCAGATATCCGCCGAGCTCAAGTACAATCACCGGTAGGTAGTAGTCCCTCTGCCGGGCTCACCGTCTATCACACAGCGAAACCGTTCTCGCCCCGGGGTACCATACCGGGTCCACCATGTATCTGTAATCGGCCTCAACCGCCTCCTCGATTCGGGTTTTTATATATCACTCTAGCACCGAGAAAACACATGGTGGACGCACCGAAATATCATATCAAGGGAACCGGGTTTTTAAATGATTACATATTTGAAATAGCCACGGTTCCCAAATCCAGAAATCACATATAATCCAAACCAAAATGTAAGTCACTAATCTGATATGATATGTGCGTCAAACATAAATATCATGTCAAGTCACATATAGATGAGCTACAATATAATGATCAGGTGTGATATAAGCATCAATGTGAGTATCAAGTCATGTCACATATAAATGAGCTACAATATGATGATCAGATGTGATATAAGCATCAATGTGAGTATCAAGTCATGTCACATATAAATGAGCTACAATATGATGATCAGGTGTGATATAAGCATCAAATATGAGTATCAAGGCATGTCACATATAAATGAGCTATAATATAATGATCAGGTGTGACATATGTATCAAATGTGAATATCAAGTCAAAATCATATACGTTTGTGTACAGGTCTATGTGTACAATATGCCATGCGGATATCATACCATGAATGCAGCAGTACTACAGTGTAGTGGCATAGCAATTATCGATGATGAAGTGTGTGAGCCGGCAATCAGTGTACGTGGAACGTACGCATCATCGATAATGGTGCTGGTGTCCTAACAGCATGATGGCAATATAACAATAAGCACAAGTAATGCCATGCAAATAGTATAAACAGGTGCAATCGAAATAAGCAACGCAACAGTGAAGAATCTAACTCAAAAGCTATATCATACAACCTTGCCTTTTGAAATAAGACGAATCGGTGTCTTTGGTAAAACAAGGGCTACGGTGTTTAGAAAATAGACACTACACATTTGCAAATATCCGTAGAATCCCCTTTTTCCTATCTTGCAATATTCCCGATTCGTTAGTTTGAAATAGGTATGACTCTGGTCTAATCTAACATCTACTATGCAACTACTGATCTAAGTATCATGCAAGTCTGGAGGGGTATGGAAACCGCCTAAATCTGAGTCGATACATATATAAAGGTATATAGTCGGTGATCTCGCCTCAATGTCATATCATAAGATATCCTCGAGTTATGAGTGCGGATCTATCATCAATATCGGCTCGTACGGTAATCATCGTACGGCATCCCAATAGCTGGGTACGGGTCAACATCTCACTATCTCATTACATAATAGGTATCACTATCATCAGATCACATAGCCTGGGGTACTACTCTATGTCTAGCACCAAACGATACCATCAGTGAAGTATGCATGCGGGGTAAACACATATCCCAAGCCCGCAAGAGATCACAAGTCATATCCCACAATGAATCGTATCCAATCACCGATCTCACGTCATCAAGCCCACATCATCGACTCATTACCAACGTCATCAAATATCATCCATCAAGGGTAGGTATAAGAGATATACAAGTGTAGGCGTGTAGGTGCAATTCTATCCTAAGGCTCGCAACTAGGAACTACACTAATCACTTCTAACCCTAACTACCCATAATACTTCTAACACAAAGCTACAACACACTAAACTATCACACATCTAATATATATAGTATACTAACTACGGACTGCGGGGGTGCTATACGCCATCCACCCGACTTCCCCCTGTAGATATAATCTACTCACCTGCATCATCATTTGCGGACATCACCACGCAATTGCTTGTCGTCCCGAAGTCTTCATGGGTACCTACACATCAAATATCGTATATGCGCATTAAAACCAAATCTAAGCTAAAACGGCACATGAAATCCAAAACGATACGATAAGGGGGCCTATAGGTGAGAACCTATGGCACGCCTTCAAAACCACATATAAGTCCTCTATATCGTCGTATAAACGCCAAATAGTCGAGGCAAAACGAAACACACCAATGCAGAAATGAAAATACGGAATACGGAAACTAAAGTCCAAAACAGCAACTCATGAAATGTGTCCCAGATTTTACCCCAGGTCACTTTATACAAATCTATATATACCAGGGGCCTAAACTAACAATGTAGGAGCTACAAAATGAAAACGAGACAAAAAGGTGGGACCCAGGCCGCAATTGGCGGCCAAAAGGGGAGAATTGGCGGCCGGGAAAGGGAGTTGGGGGCTAGGGTTTTGGGTGTTGCCTCTATGGTGCCTGCACATCTCCATTTCCACTCAATATCATTTTAGGGTTCCCGGGGTGATAGCAGATTCAAGTTAACCTGCACAGATTACACAATTTTCCAGATATCGGTTTCTAAAATCCGTATTTCTGGTTCTAGCTTCAGGTTTTGGGTTCCAATTCAAACACTAGGGTGTTGGTGTATCCTCTACTGACCTCAATTTCATAACACAACACCAATTCACCACAACCCTAACTAGGTTTTCATCAAGTCCATACTATCTCACAATATCGATATATTCTTAACATGGGGTTATAGGAAAGGCTATAATTGAGCTAATGGTTCAGTAATTACCTCCATTAGCAACTCAAGAATTTTCTTGAGTTGCCCCTAGTGGCCAAAATCCATGCTTTCTTAATCCATCTTGTAGATCTCGAGCTTGTGCACATTTTTAATGAAACCGATATATGGTTTTGGGGTTGTTTTTGAGATGATTTGAGGGATTGAAAGTGGAGGAAGGGGGAGGAAAAGGCAGCAGCAGCAAGGCAAAGGGAGAGGGAGAGAAATGATGAAAATGGCTAAGGGTTTGGTCAATGGTTCAACCCATACTTCTCTCTCACCTACCCTCACTTCTTTTCTATTTCTTTTTCCTTTCTTTTCCTTTTTCTTTTAAATCCCTAACCTTCTTACAAGAATAGTAAACCCAAAATGAGAAACCATGGTAGAAAGTGCACAAGTGTAGGAAAAATAGTGTGTGCATTTTTTTGTGCAAATTTGTTAAAAACCGATTAGCGATTTTAATCGCGATTAGCACTAAATTAGTGTCAAATTAATCACAAAAACATAAAAATGTCATAATTCACTAATTTACCCTATTTTAGAATTTTCCATAATTTTTCATAATTTTTCTAACATTTTTCCTATTTATTTGCATTTAATATTAAAATAATCAATAAAATAATATTAAATTATAAAAATTCCCAAAATTAATATTTTATACTTTTGAAAATGTTACATTTTCATTTGTATCTTTCAATGGCCGAAGATTGGTGGAGAAGGGCTTATTTGCATTTGTGCAAATAAGCATTTGTGGAGGGTGTTCTTTGCATACTTTTGTGTCATGATGGTTTCATGATGGAGCCCCATCCCTTGACCTTACATGGTTCATGATTGCTTGACTTTTTGTAGCAATCATGGTTGTTGATTAGTTGATGGAGTGTGGATTTGTTAGTGATCATTGCTTGACTTTGGAGTCATCATGCTTTTGATGATGGTTGAATATGATAACCATTTCCTCTCACTTGATTTTTTCTTGTGGCTATCTTTTTCCACTCACACCCTCTCTCATTCTCTCCTCTCCCATGACCATGGCCGGCCTTGGCTCTTTGGGGGGCTGCCCAATATTTTTGGGTGTGGTTTTTGTTCATTTGGCTTTGCAAAATTCCCACAAGTTCCATCTCAAAACTCCATAGTTCATCCCTCCACCAAAAGGCAACATCCACAACCCCAAAATGAGACATGGTTCTGCACTATATTCTACAGCAAATCTTGGACACGTCGACTCGCCAGCTTCGAGCCCGAGTTGCCTCGGTATAGAGGTGGGAGCCCGTAAAAGAAGCAGGCGACGTGGTGCCCTTCCGGCGACGTGGTGGAGACCGGAGACTCCGCGGGAGATCGGGACGACGACGAGAAGACCGGAGGACACGGATCACTCGGTATATCTCTTTTTCCCATCTAGTAGTTATCTAGGACTAGTTAATGGCCCGATCCGGGTATTAATGCGCGGTGGTGCCGGTTCAAGAAAATTAAAGTTAGCCATCGCTTCCGCATTTGGCCTCGGAATGGAGGCCGGGGCGCCGACGTGCACTTACAGTGGTATCAGAGCCTCGCCATTAACATAGTCTAGCTTTGTCTAATGTGTTTTACAATTCCGGTCGAACAAATGTTCCGAAAACCCAATAACACATGCCTCAGTTTTCTGTCGAATTTTTCCTGGCTCGAAATTTTTTTCAGGTTGTAGAAAAGTGATGTACTGAAAGTCCTAAGAATTCTGGAGAAATTCGACACATTGATCTTTTAAGGGGAGCGCGGAACCGCGGCCAAACACCACTTGAGGCCGCGGTTCCGCCGCAGTATGGAGAGATCAATGCGTCAAAATTTTCCAGTGGGCTTCTGGGTTGAAAATAAGGTTTTTGGAATATTAAATTTGGGCCCAGAATTTCTTGATGTGCTACAGTAGTACTTGGTGCCCACTTGTTAAAATTTGATCGATCGGATATTTTAAACACATTAGTTCACAGTATTTACATTATATCTGCGACCGTGAATGTCACTTGATCGGTAAATCCAGTCTAACTGCTATAGCCCGGTTAGACGGATTTGCGAACGTGATTTTCACGTTGATGTTCTGTGTTATGCTGTGTTGTTGCGGATCGGTCGTGGGGGATAGCCTGGATGCAATGCTAGTACAGTTGTGGTTGTATTATGTACATTTGATATTGCGGGGCGAGCGTCCGACATGTGGACTGCCGTCACTGCCTGATTGTATTATTATTTTGGGGAACGACCAGGTTGAGGTCGATGTACCCGTTGTATGTATATTTTACTTTCTGTACTAGGATTACCCCAAGGTAGGGTGCACGGATAGCCGGGTTCTAGAGGGCAACAAGCCCGCCTCTCATGGCATTGAGACGGAGGGGGCTTCACTCTGGAATTGGCGGGCTATTCGCCGCACTCGTAGGGGGTACAGGTTGACCCAGGAGGGGTGCCCAAGTTACCAGATTCCGTGAAGTGCTGGGTGGTCCATTCACGGTACTGAAGGGGGCTGCCTCGCTTCAGGTTTTGGCGGGTGACTTGCCGCGCCCGTAGGGGTCTAGGATTTCATTGCACAGGCTATCCACACGACCAGGGGAACGTCGGGTTTCAGTAGTGGCTCTGTGAAACCCGGGGATCCTAGATATCTGTATTGTTCTGTGATGCTGTACATTTCTGTGATATTGCATTTTATCACGCCTTGAGCGAAATATAATATATTGGTATATATATTAGTAGATGTTGTATATGTTTTACATCCGCGCTTGTCCAGTCCCCGCTCTGTCGTTAGTTAGATAACCTAACGGGTAATGACGGGACCCAGTGGCGAATGCGGATGGCATATACGTACGTCATTGTAACAACTTA
The DNA here is from genome assembly GCA_030015575.1 of Agapanthus africanus. Classification (NCBI taxonomy): domain Eukaryota; kingdom Viridiplantae; phylum Streptophyta; class Magnoliopsida; order Asparagales; family Amaryllidaceae; genus Agapanthus; species Agapanthus africanus. The sequence continues at coordinate 260,885,686 of JASDDO010000008.1, forward strand.
GAATGTGTTTTGTAGCTAATTATATTTTAATGTATGGTTTTTATTAAAAAGTATACCAAACTAAGTTTTAAATATTTTATCCTATTTAATGTGTATTTTATTAGAATTTTGTTAGGCTTGCACACACTTGTGCATGATAGCTAGGGTTGTTTTTGGGGTTAAACATGATTAGCAACCATGGTTAACTAACCATTTCTCCCTAATCTAGTTTTAATATTGTTTAAGTGTCATGGTTGTAATTAGTCATGATAGTTTTAAAGGTGAAAATGAATTTAGAAAGGGTTTTATTTTGAATTTTTGTTTTGGTTCATGGTTGACTTTGAGAGGGGAGAGAGAGAGAGAGAGAGCATGGGGCATCATGGCCTTTGCCATGCCTCATTTAATGAGGAGAGAGAGAGTGAGAAGGGGGTCTTTGTGTGTGCTCATTTCTCCACCTCATTTTCCATCTCTCATTCTCTCACTCTCTCTCACACACACACACACCCCCTCACACTCTCAGCAGCAGCAGCAACAAAGACAGCAACAACAATAACTGAAGCAGCACTAGCAGCAGACAGTCACAGCAACACCATTAGCAACAGCAGCAGCTTCATCAACACACACACACACCCTCACACTCACAGCAGCAGCTTCATCAACACACACACACACACCTACAGCAGTGGCAGCAGCAGCACCAGAGGCAGCAACACCAACAACAGAAACAACAGCAGCACCATCAGCTTCAGCATTCATCAGAAGCAGCAGCAGAGGCAGGCATCAGCAACAGCAGCAACAGGAACCCCAGCTCTCGCAGAAGCCCTTCTCCACTACATCACCTGCCTTCTAGAGCTCTTTAAGGTCCAATAGGGTATATTTTCTGAACCATTATCTCCTTTTCCTAGCTTGTATGCTTATTGGTGTCGGTTAGTGTTAAATTAGCTAATTTAGTGCTAGATTATGGTGTTTAAGTGGAATTTTGGGAAATTGTTGATTGTGTTAGCTACCCTAGTTTATTTAAGTGCTAATAGGGCCACTTCAACTGAGAAATCCCCAGATTACACTAAAATGCCATAGGGTTTGTGTTTTGTGCAAAATCGGTGTTTTTAAAGTGATTTTTGTGACTTCTGAGATCTGCTATTGACCCGGACCCTACAGAACAAAATTGAGAAAACTGGGGCATGCTCACTAGGTCTAGATACCACCACAAGAACACGAGTCACCCTCTCCCAAACCAGGCCTCCAATTTCATGGTTTTGGCCGCAATTTGCGGCCAAGTAGGGGGCAGGGGTGTTGGGGTTTTGTGTAGGGCTCTATTCTGTGTTGTATAGGGCTTTGGCATGTCTAGTTTTGTAATATTTGACCTGTAGGAAAATATGGGCCAATATATCGTTTGTGTGTCCGTTGTGTTTGCGCGATACGTGAGTGGGTTCTGTGATCCAGCGTATCGCGGCGTGTCGCGATGGTTTTAGACGCGTACACACACGATTCAGCGTATCGTGCACACGCGCGTTTAGTTCGCGACGCAAGTTTCTCGTTTTGGTTCGATATCGCGTTTCGCGGAATATTTTGGCTTATATATGATTTTCATGTCGTATTTGCACGTTTGCCGGCAGGAACTACGGACACGGCTACAGGGGGAGCAGATGGTAGGATTCACCTAGCGTGGAGTGTAGGTGAGTAGATTTAACATCTACAGGGGAATCGCCCGCATGGCGTTATGCGTCTGGGCTAGGATTCAAATACCTGTCGCACATTCTACGTCATTATAGAATTGCGCCTTTACTTTATTCCCTTGATATAGTTATACTGTGACTAGCAGCCGTAGGACACTGCACACATTATTGACGGTTCATGTTGCGCGAGCACGGATTGTATGCTACACACACACCGTCAATAATTGCCATGTCACACACTACCCCTTATAGCTACTATTGCTTGTCACACATGACATCTAGCTTACCGGTATACCTATAGTGTATCATACCTTTAGTGATAGGTACATTTACACCTTGCGATACAGCTACAGGTATACCTTCTACATATTTTACTTATACCGGGGGATATCTTACTCATATTCTTCTTATACCAGGGGGGTATACGACATCAGTTACTATAGGTAGATACCTATACATTGCTACACTTGTATATTACACACATATTCAGTTGCAATCATATATTTACCTTTACTGATGTTACTTAGCTGTACCTTATGGGTTTCGCATACATCTGGTTTCAGCTACATATTCTCATTTATATGCTTGCATTTCAGTTATATAGCATATATTTATTCCTGGATTTGCGCATTATTATTGGGATTTTAGATGATGTTTTCTGGATTTGGGAACCGCGGGAGTTCATGAAATTATGCATACATTGAAAAACCCGGTTTCCTTGATATGATATTTGCGCATCCACCATGAGCTTTATCGGTGCTGATATGTATATACCCCTACGAGGAGGCGTCGAGGCCGTAGAGGGTACATGGTGGGGCCCGGTATGGTTCCCCTCGGCAAGAAGATCGATGGATTTTGCCGATTGAGCCTGGAGGCGGGCGAGTACCTACCGGTGACAGTACCCATGACTCGGCGGGAGATCACGGAGACACCGCTTGGAGTCATGTACGTATGCATATGTCGAAAGGAGAGGGTCAGAGCTAGGCACTCGTGCTTTCGGGATAGCGTATGATACGTGGTCAGGATTTCTGTGTCGATGCATGGCACACTGTTTTCATGATATTTCTTTAACACCTTTGTATATATAACAGGGGATTTAGCCGTTGTTATATATACCCTTACACCAATATTAATGGAATGGGACGCTAATATATGTGTATTGCCCCCATCATACTTATTTCTGTGTATTTACCTTTAGGATGTTAGATTCTTACTTGAGATTTGACTTGGGATATTAGGTGATTCATTGGGATTGGATATTGGACATACCTATGTGATTGCTGATTTGTGCATTCGGGATATAGGAGATTACTCGATATTGTACATTGAGGAGATGTGAGACTTATATGATGTGAGTGCCCAATGTGGGGGCTGATTTGAGGATTTGGGGTTTGAGGGTCTTGATGGATTGTGATCCTGCCACGATGTCAGGTTTCCGTGGAAATGACATATTCCACCCTATACCTCACCCTTATCTATTTTATGCACAGTTTCATATATTGGTAGTACCTGTTAGTATACCCTTATGTTAGTTGCATATTTACATTCTCATATCCCTACTGCATGGTTATTGCATATTATTGTCATGTTACTATTGCTTCACATATTGATTGTACATGCTAGTGTACTCTCCTTTATTCAGCATTTGCATCACATGTTATTACCGTAATCGCTTATCTTAGATTCATGCTGTACGTGCATTCCTGCGATTACCTGCATATGTTTTATACTATTCACGAGTTGGCAACTCACACCCGTTGTGCCACAGGTGTTTCAGGTTGTTCCCCAGAGTAGTCGAGGCAGGCTATTTAGCTATTCAGCTATTCAGCTACTATCTTTTGCCACAGATACCGCATCAGCTCACAGTATACCGTTTTGCTTAGGTGGGTTAGATGATTATCTGTATTTCCTATTGTACCTTCATTGTATTTATACTCTCCATCTACTATTGTATTGTGGACTTAGAGACTTGGTGAGGACGCATTTGTATATTATTGTGGATTTGTTGTCTTTTATATACAGCTTCTCTCTATTGTCCTTATTTCTTCGCTACGGCGTCGTATATTTGTATTGTATTCATCTTGGCTAGTTTTTTCAAAAAAAAGGGGTGTTGCTAAAATTTTAAAGAAAGAAAGTAAGATTTTTAAAGAATTTGGGTTGCGATTTCAAATGTTTCAAAACTTATATTATCTTTTCCGTATTTTTATGGTTTAGATTTCTGGGTTTTGGCTTTCTTTTACTGCGCTACGCCTTTAGGCGTTGCGTAGTATTAGGGCCGTCACGGGCCAATTTTTGGGTCGTGACAAAGTTGGTATCAGAGCGCTAGGTTTTACCTTTCGGAGTGTAGGATGACCTTAGTATGATGGAGTAGGTAGCTTAAGCAAAGTAACGTAGTGTGTGTATGTCTGCAGCATACCCACGATGCGATACTTCGCCTAAAGTGACCTAAGTACAATTTGCTTGACATTCCTTCCTTGATGATTCGTATCCTTGAGATTCGATTTCCTTATTCTTATCGAATCTCATCTTATATCTATTTATAGCCTTGCCGTCGATGACTATGGGGACTCAGAGTGATGCAGCGAGGGCCGAGGTCAGAGTTAGCTCGGGTGAGACGAGTACTGACCAGGATGGCACTCTAGTTGCACAGGTGCAGACGGATCAGCCTACGACCTATACTATGGATAGACTTTTTGTAGAAATGCAGGACTTCCGCCAGACGATGAGTTCCTTGGTTGATATCGTTCGGGAGCTACGACAGGAGGTTGTCACCCCTGTCACTCAGTTGTCGCTTACGGTCAGCATGCAGCAGTCCGTCACTTACATAGCACCAGTGGTTGCAGCTCCAGTTGATGAGGCACATATTCCAGAGGTTCAGACAGTTCCAGGACAGTGGAGGACTCGTACCAGCGTACCAGCCCAGAGACAGAGGTTTGGTCGTCGAGACAGATTTCGTGGCCACCGCAGGAGTAGCAGAGGCTTAGGACGAGGACAGTCGTTCAGCTCTCATCCCCAGGATGGTCAGCAATCAGCGCGTGGATGTTTTCGATGCGGGAGCCTTCAGCACTTCGTCAGGGATTTTTCCTTAGCACCTCGTCAAAGTCGTATTCAGAGAGGCCGTGGACGTGGAAGATTTGCTCAGAGGGCTCAGCCTACCAGAGGAGTTCATCCAGCTGCGAGTAGAGGGCAGACACAGGAGTTTGCTTCTACTCATTGGGACGCGCAGACGTCCAATGTAGAGTTTTTAGGTATCTTTTACTTATATGTTCTTTTGATGTATTCGTTTGTTTTCTTGCTTGTACCGTTGTTGGGTAGATTAGTCGTAGTTGTGTTAACTTCTGTCAGCGATTCTTTTGTTGCGCGACACGTGTTCAGTTTTGTGCCAATCGGATAGGAGATAGAGATTCGTCCGTCGTTTCGATCCTTCTAGAGATGTTGGATTTGACGTTCTCCTGGGCACGGATTGGTTAATCGCGTGCTAGGCGTCTGTGGACTACCGTGAGGAAACAGTCAGGTTGTTTTCCCGGCAAGTCAGTTCTTGTTGTGCAGGTGGATAGTTGTGCCGCCTCTCACAGCTTGAATTCAGCCTTTTTCGCTAGTCGGCTACTGAGGAGATGTCGTGGATTCTTGGCGTTCATTCGTGATACCGGAGCCACAGTGGGATTGTTGGACCGGGTTTCTTTCGTGCGAGAGTTTTTCCGACGTTGTTCCGGATGAGCCGGCGAAGCTTGGGAGCTAAAGGATCAGCTGTAGAGTTATGGTTTGGGGGAGTTTTGTACGTCGGAGTGTATCGCTTTTGGAAGCTCCTATTTCTGTTCGTTAAGAAGAAAGACGGCAGTTTAAGGTTGAGTATCGACGAATCGTTAATTGAACCGGCTTGCGGTGCGGATAGGTAACCCTTACCTCGCATTGACGATTTCTTCGATCAGCTCCAGAGTGTGAGACATTTTCTAAGTTTGCTTGGGATCAGGTCATCATTATTGCGGATTCGGGAGGATGGCGTTCCGAAGACTGCCTTATGCGTGCTATGGGCTTTGTGTGTATCAGTGAGTCGTTGGATTCCCTGATGCCCTAGCAGCATTCGTAGATGTGATGAACCAGATTTCTTCAGGCCGTTCCTCGACCAGTTATTGTTGTGTTATTTACGACATTCTGGTCTAACTAATGTGTCTTGAGGAACAGGAGCAGCACTTGAGGATTTGTTTTGCAGATACTGGGAGAGCACCAGCAGTTTGCTAAATTCTCTGAGTGTTTCTTCAGGCTTGTTTTGTGTTGGCTCCTAGGTCTTATAGTCACGGGAGACGGTTTCGTATGGTTCCAAGGGAGATCGTGGCCGTACAGCTTGAGTCCAGACATGTGTGCAGGACGGAGATCCGCAGATGTTGGGCTTAGCAGGTTTTTACCGCCGTTTCATGCAGGATTGCTAGAGTAGTGCTGCACCGTCGACTGAATTGACCGAGATGGAGGTTTCTTTCTGTGGACTGAGGCATGTGTACGGAGTTTTCGGCAGTTGGAGATTCTGTTAACAACTGCATCAGTTCTTCCTTTGCTTTTGGTTCGGGCGACCTTGTTGGTTAACTGTAATGTTTCTTGAGTGGGCTCGAGTGTGTACTGAGAGGACACTATAGAGTTATCGCTTTTGCTTCCCAACATTTAGAGGAAGTACGAGAAGGATATTCCACTCATGATCTGGAGATGGCCACGGTGGTTTTGCGTTGGAGATTTGGAGACACTACTTGTTTGAGAGTCGTGTCAGATATTCCATGGACCACTAGGGCTTAATGAACATCTTCCTGCAGCGGATTTTGCTTGTTGTGACGATCTTCTGTAGATTTACAGTTCTTGTGTGATCGTTGAGTGCAGCTTGAGTTCGTCTCTACGGAGGGGACAGCTTGCGCATGTCCGCGCCCGACCACTTTCCTTAAATCGTTTTCGCGAGACACTGCCCGCCGATACTCATTCGTCAGTGATACTTGAGCATACTCGGCTGGGTAATGATTCGAAGACCTTGATTGGTGACAATGATGTGCTAAGTTAGGGACGCGTTTGTGTACCTGGTTTCATCGGGTAGAGACGTATAATCCTAGAACAGGCACATTACTCAACTCTCTGTTTTCATTCAAGTTCCGCCAATAGTGACGTGACTTGTGAGATGGTTACGGGTGGACAGGATGTAAAGAGAAGTTTCAGGTTTCGTTTCAAGTGTCTGTCTTGTTGGGTGCTTGGGTCGAGCATCTGAGGCCGGCTGGAGAATTGCAATCTTTTACCGTTCCGAAGTAGGAGTGGGAGCAGATCTCCATGAATTTCGTTATAGTTTCTACCCAAGTTTAGTTAAGGTGTGACTCCATTCGGATTCTTGTCATCCGGTTATACTCAGTTGCTCAGTTGTTTTGTTAAAGTTGTGTGTTTGTTTGATTGTTGTCAGCGGTTGGGGATCGTCACTCGCCATCGTTAGGGTTCTCCTTCGATAGCTGTTATCAGGAGACACTCCAATTGGCCACCCTTAGGCTTAGGGGTTAGGTTGTGTCGATCACCAGTCTGTTGTTTCTCTGGCTCTGCGTAAGTAGGACTTTGGACCCCAGCTATGTCTAGAGCTTCGGAGATGGTCCGGTTGTGTTAGGTCAGGATGGAAATTGTCCATTTCGAACCGAAGTCGTATGCCGACTGTGTTAGCCATAGACTCGAGTTCGTAGGGACAGTTCATGTATTCCTATAGACTTTCCGATGAATGACTGTGTTGGATTTTGGGAAGCTTGTCCCAGGGTTTAGGTCCTTCTGAGATCCTTTAAGCGAGTTAGTTTCGTTGCCTTTAATTTGGCACTTCCGCCCAGATTATTAGATTTTCACCCCGTATTTCTTATGATGATACTCTATAACTACCTTCTTGACCTTTCTCGCCTGATTTAGTACCAGACCATTTAGCGTGACGCGATCTTTCGTTCACCAGCAGCCAATTATGTTAATGGCTCGGCAGGTGGAGGAGCATCGGTCAAGGGTCTTGCCATCTGTGAAGGGTTTTTCTTGGACGTAGCCGTATAGTGAGGTAATCACTTGGGAGGCTGCGAACGAGATCTGGGGAGTTATAATCTTCTCTTTGAAGGTACGCGTATCAGTATATTTTTAAATTCGGGGACGAATTTCTTTTAAGGGGGGGAGATTGTAACACCTTAGAATGTGTTTTGTAGCTAATTATATTTTAATGTATGGTTTTTATTAAAAAGTTTACCAAACTAAGTTTTAAATATTTTATCCTATTTAATGTGTATTTTATTAGAATTTTGTTAGGCTTGCACACACTTGTGCATGATAGCTAGGGTTGTTTTTGGGGTTAAACATGATTAGCAACCATGGTTAACTAACCATTTCTCCCTAATCTAGTTTTAATATTGTTTAAGTGTCATGGTTGTAATTAGTCATGATAGTTTTAAAGGTGAAAATGAATTTAAAAAGGGTTTTATTTTGAATTTTTGTTTTGGTTCATGGTTGACTTTGAGAGGGGAGAGAGAGAGAGAGAGAGAGAGAGAGCATGGGGCATCATGGCCTTTGCCATGCCTCATTTAATGAGGAGAGAGAGAGTGAGAAGGTGTCTTTGTGTGTGCTCATTTCTCCACCTCATTTTCCATCTCTCATTCTCTCACTCTCTCTCACACACACACACACACCCTCACACTCTCAGCAGCAGCAGCAACAAAGACAGCAACAACAATAACTGAAGCAGCACCAGCAGCAGACAGTCACAGCAACACTATTAGCAACAGCAGCAGCTTCATCAACACACACACCCCCCTCACACTCACAGCAGCAGCTTCATCAACACACACACACACACCTACAGCAGTGGCAACAGCAGCACCAGAGGCAGCAACACCAACAACAGAAACAACAGCAGCACCATCAGCTTCAGCATTCATCAGAAGCAGCAGCAGCAGAGGCAGGCATCAGCAACAGCAGCAACAGGAACCCCAGCTCTCGTAGAAGCCCTTCTCCACTTCTTCACCTGCTTTCTAGGGCTCTTTAAGGTCCAATAGGGTATATTTTCTGAACCCTTATCTCCTTTTCCTAGCTTGTATGCTTATTGGTGTCAGTTAGTGTTAAATTAGCTAATTTAGTGCTAGATTATGGTGTTTAAGTGGAATTTTGGGAAATTGTTGATTGTGTTAGCTACCCTAATTTATTTAAGTGCTAATAGGGCCACTTCAACTGAGAAATCCCCAGATTACACTAAAATGCCATAGGGTTTGTGTTTTGTGCAAAATCGGTGTTTTTAAAGGGATTTTTGTGACTTCTGAGATCTGCTATTGACCCGGACCCTACAGAACAAAATTGAGAAAACTGGGGCATGCTCACTAGGTCTAGATACCACCACAAGAACACGAGTCACCCTCTCCCAAACCAGGCCACCAATTTCATGGTTTTGGCCGCAATTTGCGGCCAAGTAGGGGGCAGGGGTGTTGGGGTTTTGTGTAGGGCTCTATTCTGTGTTGTATAGGGCTTTGGCATGTCTAGTTTTGTAATATTTGACCTATAGGAAAATCTGGGCCAATATATCGTTTGTGTGTCCGTTGTGTTTGCGCGATACGCGCGATACGTGAGTGGGTTCTGTGATCCAGCGTATCGCGGCGTGTCGCGATGGTTTTAGACGCGTACACACACGATTCAACGTATCGTGCACACGCGCGTTTAGTTCGCGACGCGAGTTTCTCGTTTTGGTTCGATATCGCGTTTCGCGGAATATTTTGGCTTATATATGATTTTCATGTCGTATTTGCAGGTTTGCAGGCAGGAACTACGGACACGGCTATAGGGGGAGCAGATGGTAGGATTCACCTAGCGTGGAGTGTAGGTGAGTAGATTTAACATCTACAGGGGAATCGCCCGCATGGCGTTATGCGTCTGGGCTAGGATTCAAATACCTGTCGCACATTCTACGTCATTGTAGAATTGCGCATTTACTTTATTCCCTTGATATAGTTATACTGTGACTAGAAGCCGTAGGACACTGCACACATTATTGACGGTTCATGTTGCACGAGCACGGATTGTATGTTACACACACACCGTCAATAATTGCCATGTCACACACTACCCCTTATAGCTACTATTGCTTGTCACACATGACATCTAGCTTACCGGTATACCTATAGTGTATCATACCTTTAGTGATAGGTACATTTACACCTTGCGATACAGCTACAGGTATACCTTCTACATATTTTACTTATACCGGGGGATATCTTACTCATATTCTTCTTATACCAGGGGGGGTATACGACATCAGTTCCTATAGGTAGATACCTATACATTGCTACACTTGTATATTACACACATATTCAGTTGCAATCATATATTTACCTTTACTGATGTTACTTAGCTGTACCTTATGGGTTTCGCATACATCTGGTTTCGGCTACATATTCTCATTTATATGCTTGCATTTCAGTTATATAGCATATATTTATTCCTGGATTTGCGCATTATTATTGGGATTTTAGATGTTGTTTTCTGGATTTGGGAACCGCCGGAGTTCATGAAATTATGCATACATTGAAAAACCCGGTTTCCTTGATATGATATTTGCGCATCCACCATGAGCTTTATCGGTGCTGATATGTATATACCCCTACGAGGAGGCGTCGAGGCCGTAGAGGGTACATGGTGGGGCCCGGTATGGTTCCCCTCGGCAAGAAGATCGATGGATTTTGCCGATTGAGCCTGGAGGCGGGCGAGTACCTACCGGTGACAGTACCCTTGACTCGGCGGGGGATCACGGAGACACCGCTTGGAGTCATGTACGTATGCATACGTCGAAAGGCGAGGGTCAGAGCTAGGCACTCGTGCTTTCGGGATAGCGTATGATACGTGGTCAGGATTTCTGTGTCGATGCTTGGCACACTGTTTTCATGATATTTCTTTAACACCTTTGTATATATAACAGGGGATTTAGCCGTTGTTATATATACCCTTACACCAATATTAGTGGAATGGGACGCTAATATATGTGTATTGCCCCCATCATACTTATTTCTGTGTATTTACCTTTAGGATGTTAGATTCTTACTTGAGATTTGACTTGGGATATTAGGTGATTCATTGGGATTGGATATTGGACATACCTATGTGATTGCTGATTTGTACATTCGGGATATAGGAGATTACTCGATATTGTACATTGAGGAGATGTGAGACTTATATGATGTGAGTGCCCAATGTGGGGGCTGATTTGAGGAATTGGGGTTTGAGGGTCTTGATGGATTGTGATCCTGCCACGATGTCAGGTTTCCGTGGAAATGACATATTCCACCCTATACCTCACCCTTATCTATTTTATGCACAGTTTCATATATTGGTAGCACCTGTTAGTATACCCATATGTTAGTTGCATATTTACATTCTCATATCCCTACGGCATGTTTATTGCATATTATTGTCATGTTACTATTGCTTCACATATTGATTGTACCTGCTAGTGTACTCTTCTTTATTCAGCATTTGCATGACATGTTATTACCGTAATCGCTTATCTTAGATTCATGCTGTACGTGCATTCTGCGATTACCTGCATATGTTTTATACTATTCACGAGTTGGCAACTCACCCCCGTTGTGCCACAGGTGTTTCAGGTTGTTCCCCAGAGTAGTCGAGGCAGGCTATTCAGCTATTCAGCTATTCAGCTACTATCTTTTGCCACAGATACCGCATCAGCTCACAGTATACCGTTTTGCTTAGGTGGGTTAGTTTATTATCTGTATTTCCTATTGTACCTTCGTTGTATTTGTACTCTCCATCTACTATTGTATTGTAGACTTAGAGACTTGGTGAGGACGCATTTGTATATTATTGTGGATTTGTTGTCTTTTATATACAGCTTCTCTCTATTGTCCTTATTTCTTCGCTACGGCGTCGTATATTTGTATTGTATTCATCTTGGCTAGTTTTTACAAAAAAAAGGGGTGTTGCTAAAATTTTAAAGAAAGAACATAAGACTTTTAAAGAATTTGGGTTGCGATTTCAAATGTTTCAAAACTTATATTATCTTTTCCGTATTTTTATCGTTTAGATTTCTGGGTTTTGGCTTTCTTTTACTGCGCTACGTTTTTAGGCGTTGCGTAGTATTAGGGCCGTCACGGGCCAATTTTTGGGTCGTGACAGTCATATTATTTTCGTTCTTTGTGGTGTGATCAATTGATGGGACTGCGTTGATTCGGATCAATGCAAGTTAAAAACAAACCTAATCTGATGTTGTTGGAACACTTTTCAAAAAAGCTGTTATTGCAAGGACGTTCACTTTTGTTTTGCATCGTGATATTCAGTTGGAATATCCTGCTACTCAGTCGACGAGGCAAGGGCCGAGATCCCTTCACCGGGAGTGACCCCTTGGACAGAAGTTTGCGTCAGGGCAATAACTTCACTATAGCCGATTACTTTAGCTTTGCATCGTGGTATTCAGTTAGAATATCCTGCACCTCATTCTACGGGGAAAGAGCCGAGATCCCTTCACCGAGAGTGACCTCTTTAGCAAAGGTTTTCGTCACTATATTTTTAAAAGCTATCCGTTCCTTCAACGATATCAAGTTCTTTACGTTAAAGGTTTTCGCCAGAAACCATTCGTAGCCCTCCGTCGTTTCATATGGGTAGTCAATAGTATTCAAGCTGTGTTTGTTGGCCAAAGTCAAGGCACAGTGTTTGGTAGCTGTTGGTTATTCATATGCAGCATAGATAGATGCGTTGGTTTAGAACAGTCGTACTGCCTTGTTGGCCAAAGTCAAGGGTAGGTACGGGTGGATTCAAATCAACCTGGAGAATGACGGGTAGAACTTGACATGTGACTTATAATTTGTTGGCCAAAGTCAAGGTCATAAGAGCATGGGGCAAAAATCCACATCGGGAGTTTCAAAAGAACTGAAACTTGCCAGATATGCGCATACCTTCTGGAGTGTGATACCGTGAGCGGATTCCGTCACGTTATCATGCGATGATAGTTGGATCCCGATTCCCACTGATGAGTTGGTTTACTCCTCGGGTATTCCCGACTAATTCTTCTTTTAGGTTTGGACGAGAATTTGAGGTACATTGGGAGGTTTCCTGATTAGATAAATTGGTAACCATTCTGATCTAGGTTAGAGTGCACGCTGAGTGTTTCTTTTCTCTCTCTCTGGCAGCGACCATTGACCCGACCCTAAGACTATGACTCAGTGACCAAGTTGACCGAACCTTCTTAAACACTGGCTTTTGGATTGTCAGAGTTGCAGACCTCATTGCCACTCCTACTTTTACCCTTTTCTCCAGGACACCTCGTATTACTACGAACGTCCACTTCCATTGGACAAAACCATCGTATGGTTATATAAGAACTCGAAAGAATTTATTCGAGGATGGTTTCAGGTTCTGGAGAAAACGAATAGGACTATTCAGTTGTCTTTTCCTTTTACCTTCTCTCTCAGATTGCGAGTACTCCTTGGCTTAGGAGATAGTACACCTATTACGTAAATTGGATAGTCTTCTTCCAAACCTTAGGCTGGTGCCGAACGGTGGGGAATGAAGAATACCAATTAGCCTAAACGGTGTACAGAAGGTATTAAGTAAAGGCAAAGAAAGGGATTTGTAAGAGAGCAAAGTAAATTGCGACTGCTATTCACGACCATACCAAATATTCCTTCGCCAATCCTAAATCACCTTTGTATTTCTCCAGGACACTCCGTATCACTACGAAGATCCACAGTTTATTGGATATTCCATCGTATGGTTGTATACGAACTCGAAAGAAACTTCTTCCAGTTCGGGGATGGATTCTGGTTCAGGAGAAATAGGAATAAGGTTTATTCGGTTGTCTTTTATCTTCACCTTCTCTCGCGTTGCGAGTGCTCCTAGGATTAGGACAGTACACCCATTATGCTTATTGGATAGTCTTCTTCCAAACCATAGGCTGGTGCCGAACGGTAGGGAAGGAAGAAAACAATTTAGCTTAAAAGGGTGTGCAGAAGGTATTGACTAAAGACATATAAAGGGATTTGGAGAGGTGGCAAAGAAATATACGGTTACAGTTGTGAATCTGGATAATGGAAGAGGCATTACTAGGAATACCAGGATACCCCAACGAAACATTTCAATTTTTCACTTTCACTGTGTACTGTTAATGGAAAACTGATTTCCCGATTAGACACTTACTCCAGGGTATGTATTTACCAGGTATGATTCTCACATCTGTAAGGTTTTACAGATGATGAGTGGGAGTAAATTATTGGGAATTGGGTGATCATCCTCATTATATCGGGATTCATTGTAATCGGTGATATTTGAGGAAGTCACCTGGGTTGTTTGCCGGACGGCAATTATTTGGTTTTGAATATCCTCTATTATGCACCAATTTCAAATTGATATATCTGTACGTCTATTTTTATAGAGTGAGATATACCTTTTTTTGAAATTATGTCTACGACATTTACCTATATCAGTAGATGGTTAGGTAAGGAGCATTAAACGGCGGTATAATTCTTCTTAACCATAAGTACAGTTTTCAACCTACGACACACAGTGAATGTGTTATCAGACTCAAGGGACTTATACAGAGTATTGTATGTTGTCCAGGGTCCGTCAGGACAGAGGGGTTGGTCCTCGTACTATATTCGATTTACTTATGACTTCTCTAGTTTTTAGACAGGTGTTTCGTGCAAACACAGGGTCTGAATTTTGAGAAGTTATAGGTATTTGAATAAAGTAGAGAACCATGTATCGCAAGTATCGGGATTCTTCAAAGTGATCGAAGATATAGATACTTGTGTATGGTATTCAGTTGATAGTAATGACTAAGAGAACTTGCTTCTCTTTCAGGTTACTCATAATTGGAAGCATTTCTAAGTTGAGTAACGCTGATCGGCCTCTTTCCATTTAGTTGACATGCACTGGAGACAGCTGCATGATTTGAATCTGGTTCAATTAAATCAGTGCCTCTGGTTCTATATTGGATATAGAACAGTTCATATCTTAACGTTGTTAAGGTACGGGGAGTTGTCCGGCTTATGATTAAAACCAGACTCTGGATAACTCAAGGCACGTTTCTGTAATGGCTGTTTGTGGGTTGACCCAGGCTATGACGAGGGTTGACTTTCTACCATCTGGCAGATCAATAGAAATATTCTTCTAGACTCGCCACAGTTTTATTAAAAATGGATTTTTTTTCAGAAAACAGTTGTGAGAGTATGGTAGAACTGGAAGTGATTCCAGAACCACAAACGATTACTGAAGATTTCACAGGAACCTAAAGATTCAATATGGCTTGACATTCCATTGGCCACTCCGCAGATTTGGTGGGTAACTTCAGGTACCCGAGAGGTACTCCGGTAGCCTCAAGGACGGTGAGAGGGAAGTTCTTGTTTACCCACACTTGCCATTGCTGTTGTTCCAGGCTACGAGACCCGGAAGGAGGATGAGTATAGCGTCGTTCTGAACTGGCTTCAGAAGTGTACGTGTATATGACTCTGCCAGAGGGTTGTCGTAGTCAGTGGGAGCAGCGGAAGCATTGGTGGACAGTTGGCTTATGTCTATTTATAGACTAAAGCAGATGTAGCGGAGATAGATCATCTATTTCTGACTTGACAGTCATAGGTTTGACTTCATCAGAATAGGGGATGGATCTGTTGAGAAGGTAGTAGGGTGTGTTGTCATGGTATTTGGATGACATACACAGAGTAGGAAGTGATATTCCTATACTACGATCGGTTATACTTTGGTCGTCACACAGTGTTTCTCCACATGGGACTTGGACATTATATCAGACATTCTGGTTACTAGATCTATGGTTTTAGATCTAGATTTGGGTGGTTTCCCAATCAGGGTACTTAGACAGCATTCTAAGAGTATTTAGAATGGACGACTCCTGGCACGGTAGTGTACCTGCAGGTGATGGAGTCACCCTCTCTAAAGGTGTCTTACAGACTAAAGGGGAGAGGGATGTGCATGATTGGCAGATCGCTTGCTCAGGCAATTGAGTCAATCATGAGATGTCAAGTACCACACCAGATATTGTTCTTGCACTACATGCAATAAGTTGACATTGATCCAATCCTGGAGAAGCAGTCGGAAGCAGTTTTAGAACATAAGTGGATGTTCTAGGGATATGATAACGACAGCCTCATTCGGGAGACAGTTATCATTCCAGGCTTCCAAGGTGACCTGGACGACAAGGAGGTTGTCAAAGTTATAGTTTCTCCTTCTGATGAGGGGCAGTATTTTGGACAGGTGGTCCAAGGCAATACTGAAGGAGGCATGGCGCAGGATACTGATTATGTTCAGTTGACGATACAGTCTAAGAAGTTTGGATTTGGAGTTCATTTATGAGCTAGGTCCCATCAGACATCCAGACACATTCTAAGATAGGTATTGCTCATTTCGGGAGATGGGTTTCTCCGCGAACTTGAGATTATAGAGAGACATAGAAAGAAACATCAAAGCGGATCCAGTCACTGAGGCTATTCCTCGAACGCAATAGTTTCGCAAACGAGCTTTATGAGACTGACTAGTAGAGGAGTTGGGTGTTCGGTATCACACGGGCTGTGAGTATGCGACATCGCAATAATTAGCCTTGAGTGCAAAAGGGAGATTGTTGGAGATAGTGACCCCAGAGTCAATTATTGGATCACAGGCACGTGATTGCAATGATTGAGGGAGGACCTGTCCCAGTAGGACAATCTTACTCAAGATGATAGTATGCTATCTGGTTTATCTTTATCATTGTGTACTGCTTTAGGTGACCTGACATGTCACTATTGCACGTTGGTAGATCCCCTAGGATTCTTGCTTGACTGCCAGCAGTATGAGGGATATCATATACGTGGGAGCTGGTAGTCTATAAACACATCCTTAAAAGGTCCCTAGTTGTGGGAGTTTCGAGATAGGGCATCGATACTCCAGAGTAGACTAGTGTATACAGTCGAGACCCCGACGAGGGGCGGTGGCCGGTCTCACAAGCCACTGGTGTCAGGTGTTTCACCTGAGATGTATACAGGTACTCATTGGGTTATGAGTACACCGGACAGGACTCGCCGGGAACATGCTAGTTGGTCTTATACCTGACGTCAGATAGCAGTTCCCTGGTGACATGTGTACAGGTTAGTTCATCGACCTGGGGATCGTCATTTGTCTCGTATGAGTTCCCACTGTACTTTGATTACTACCCTACCACGCTCAAAGGAGACGTGCAATCAGGTTTTAGTTGGGTACAGTCCCGAGCCACATGGAGGTAGTGAGCGGATCTTCAGGGGTTCGTCTCTCCCGGTATTGGGGGTGAGGTCGCGCTGTGTCTAGGAGAGCCATTACACGAAGCCCTCGGCCGAGGCAGGAGATTTACTGGTAGGTATTCCAGTAGTATCTCAGGGTGTTCTGGGCTACACTCCGACATGACTTGTACCGCTTTTGGGGGTCTGACTTTTACCAACCCCCTAGGCCCGCCATGCGATGCTCATAGACGAACGGACCAGACTGTATGGATATTGTCACTGACAGGCTCAGTAGGGTGTCAGGATGAGTTCGCTCATCGACGTCCCTTTCGGTCAATAGCTGGTGGCCCGTCATGTATTGGCTTATACCTCTGACGTGCTAGTGGTTAAATCCACAGCCATAGTATTGACGAGTCTTTAGAGTCCACCACACTTTCAGTTACTCAGGTTTCGGGCGAAAAGCTGTAGAGGTCATATGGAGATATGGCAAGGTCCGATCAGATACGTGCGGTATTGCACGGATCAGGATCGGACAGTTAGTACTAGAGGCCGTATAGAGATATGGCAAGGTCCGATCAGATATGTGCGGTATTGCACGGATCAGGATCGGACAGTTAGTACTAGAGGCCGTATGGATATTTGGCAGAGTTCGATCAGATACGTGCGGTATTGCACGGATCAGGATAAAACGTATATTACTAGCCGGCTTTGGTTTAATTCGGATCCTAGTATAGTACAGTGTAGATTTTGTCTCATTGCATTTGTATTTCGGTCGGAATACAAATGCGGGTGTGTATACACATTATTGGGGTTTTCCTGTAATTTATTACGGGACCAGTTTTCTGGAGTTGCCAGTTTGCTTTCCGTTTCGGCCATTTTCATTTGTATCTTTCAATGGCCGAAGATTGGTGGAGGAGGGCTTATTTGCATTTGTGCAAATAAGCATTTGTGGAGGGTGTTCTTTGCATACTTTTGTGTCATGATGGTTTCATGATGGAGCCCCATCCCTTGACCTTGCATGGTTCATGATTGCTTGA